>OY856188.1:32759766-32809766 GCA_963693315.1 Diogma glabrata
AATGGTTTCAAAGATTCTAAATTTATGAAGTTTTAAAATTATTAGAATCCAAACGGCCGTTATAACGGATCTAAAAAACACAGAGTTTTTTTCTAGTATAAAGCCTCTAGTTTCTTAACCATGTGTTGGATTGGGCTGATTTACGAACTTTTCCAAGATATTAATAAAACGCACATTTTTATAAAAGGTTTTTTGATCTGGCTTTACAAATGCGACCGTGAGAGTCCGGGTTGTTTAAAAAAAATTTGTTTTGCAAACTTTTTGTTGGAGCCGCTCTTTCAGGAACCTCTAACTACAGAGGTCTATTTTTAAAACGATTTGATAAAAAAGATTCAAAAGATTCTAAATTTGTTAGTTTTTTTGAAATAAAGATTCTAAATTTGGTTAGTTTTTTTGAAATATTAGTATCCAAAACGGCCGTTTATAACGGTTTTAAGAAATCAATTTTTATATCTCATATCGTTTATATATATATATATATATATATATAGAGTATATATATATATATATATATATATATATATAATATATATATATATATATATATATATATAATATATACATATATATATATATATATATATATATATATATATATATATATATATATATAATATATATATATATATTATATAATATATAATATATATTATATATATATATATATATATATATATATATATATATATATATATACTATATATATATATATATATATATATATCATAACATTTTATTTTTTGTTTTTTCGTCTCGCTTATCATATATAGTCGTTTGGCACAAAAAATTTTCCGAAACTCCGAGATGAAGCCATTGCAATAGGTAGGTTTTTATATAAAATCTACTAAAATTAACAGATAAGGGTAAACGGTTGCAGTGCTACGATTAATAACTTTTTTACATATACATATACCCTTGTATGAATAATGTTTACCTACAGCAAGCAGAAGAGCTTGCTCAAATTCATATAACTGTATCAAACGCAATTAATCATATATTCCGTTGGATTTTTTGTCTAAAATTCATTAGATTCATTAAAATTAATTACATTTTGACCGAACCAAAGCTGTGAGAATTGTCATAGAGTTTCGGACAGAATCAGTTACATGCATAGGAAGCCTTAGGGCTTAGACAATCAAACAAGATCTGCTTAGTAATAAAACATAAATTCACTTTAATCTTTATTTATATTGCTTACATAAATTGAAATAAACTTCATCACAACCAAGTCCATTGTCACATTTTGAGCACGATTCACCTTCATCGTATACAGTTTTCAGTTTGTTTCGCTCTACGTTGTATCCATGAGCACAAACAATCTCTTTACCTTTCTCCCCAGCTACTTCAGCTACTAGAAACGCACAACCAAGGGAGGTCCAATGGGATATTGATTTCTTAAGATCAACCGTCGCTTCTCTAGATTATCAGTGTACATAGTTAATTTATTATTTTCAAATTTTCTAATAGGGTAATTTTATTTATAACTTACAGAATATAAGAGCTATCACGAGCAATTAAACCTTCTGCGATTATGTCAGAATCAAAGCCATCAACATTTCTAACTCGCACCATTGCAACATATTTGGCATTATCTGAATATAAAAAAAACTCGATTAATAATTCCAAACATTAAGTATTTCTATTAAAAATTGAATGAATACCTGTAGTTAAACAGTAACTATCAGCGTTTTCAAATAAATCGAATTCCACAAATCCTTTTGCAAAGTATTCTAGCTCCTTACTCCAAACCTACAATAAATTTTAATTAAATCTGTTTTTGCTATAAATAAAATAAAATTTTACTCACTGAAATTGGAACATTCGCACCTTTAGCCACACCTGCGTATATACCACCAGCAATATTATTTTTTGCCTCGTTTGTAAAGTTAAGAAACTTTTGTTTTGCAGATTCGGAAAATTCATGAACAGTATAGGTTACACTATTACGTGGTTTAGGCACATGTTTCACACATCCAATATGTTTTTCACAATCATTTGATTCGAATAAACAATAATCAGTTTCACCAGAAATATTTTCAAGTTTAATTAAAACTAAAACAAATATCACGAATTTAAACATTTTGATGTAAGTCTTATGCACAGATTACACTTATTTTGACAAAAAAGCTTATTTAAATACCATTTTTTGATGACCTGTGTGGCATAACTTTTATCGCCTTCAGTAACTGATAAGACTAAATAAATATCTCCATATAAAGTAAGGAAACATTGAAAGTATTTAAGGTTCTGCGAAACACAAAAAAAAACCAGGCATAGTGGAATGAAGCTGTATAAAATTCTTATCAAAAATTTTAATGTTATTTACATTAAGTGTTACTTAATTAAGTTACTGCAAGTGAAGTTTAGTGTTAAATACTAAACTGCGCCCGAAAAAGTTTTAGGTAGATCTCATAGAAAAATCTAACTATTCCAATGTTTGTCACCTCGGCCTTTCAGTGAAATGTGGGTTCTAAATTACTATACATGTAAAATCGAAACCGAAAATCGAAAGCTTGTTAAGTCATTAAAGTTAAATAAAAATATATAAATAAATATTTGAAAAAAAAATTCTTATTCAACAGTCAAAAGACGGAAAATTTTGCTTATAATTTGCAGGAACAAAACTTAGATTGTGTTACCAAAAATCCAGTAGGTTTTTACAACCATAATTGTGTGCATCATTATGCCATACAGAATTAAATAAACAGCTGTTAGCTTTATTCTGTTGCGCAAGGATCTTTGCATCAACGCAATACAATTAAACAATTTATTTAATTGTATTGAACTCCGAAATTAATGTTTTTTACTGTATTTTATAAAAAATCATCAAACATTTTTTTGCTTTCAGTTTTTGAAACACTTCACGGCTTCTTACATCCTAGTATACGTACCACTTGGAAACAAGTGAATACTTATTCCTTTTGGCCAAAACAAAACAGAATGTTAATATATGGTCAAAATCTTGCATTGCTTACCAAAGAATCATATTCTTCGTCAAACAGTTTCTCCAAACGGATGTTTTAAGTCGTCAGGAAGTCGTTTTGAACACATTCACATGGACATTGTCGGTCCACTGCTACCTTCAAAGTGGTATACATATATTTGTTATTATTAAATTTCGTTTATTTTTGATGAATTATTTTTTTTATAAATGTTCTTGCAAAAACGTGGCAGTCTACATCGGTGCTTAAAACGTCGGTGGCTTTTTTCTCTGAAGTCAATCTTGGGACACTGGTCGGTCCTTTACGGGAGATGCATCAACATCGTCTCGCTGATATGCTAGCAGTTTCGCTGGATATGGTCATTAAGTGTCAGGTTCAGGACCCGTCTGCGTTATAACAAGTGATTCCTGAACCTGAAACTAAGATAACCGAACGAAGAAGGCTGCTAGCCAAAAGGAAGAAGAAAGACGAAAGAAGAAGGACTGAAAGGATAGCTATGGCCCAAGCACGTAGAGAGTTTAAGCAAATGGAGGCAGCAGCTGTACTCTTTCATTTGGCGGAATGAGACAGTGGCTACTGTCTCCATCTCTCATCGGTTACCTCCAAAAAATGATCCACGAGGGTTTCACCCTCTTAACGATTTCCTTTTGTCATTTGTTCGCCTCAGTCTCTGACATGCGATCGACCAAATGTATTTTATGAATTCTTAATGTTATTTTAGCTTGCCTTCCTTCTTGTTAGGAAGAGCAAACACTCAACACCAACCTTCCTTCGCAATTTTAATTGTCTTTAGAACAATTCATCACCGTTGCAATAGTAGTACTGTGAAGAGGTTGAGAGCTGGGAGCTGGAGCTCGTGGGGTTTCTCCAGCAACGATATTAGCTTTAATTTTCCTTAGGGATGATAACATCATCAGCGTTAGTGATCAACCGTATTGAGTTTATTGAAAAGATATTGTTATTAGTCACTATTTTTTTTGACGGCATAAGTATTCCGAGGCTAAATTAAAGAATATAGGAGAGCTAGCTTCACTTTATCTTACACCAGAGTTGACATTTTTTTTTTTTTTTTTTTTTTTAATATATTCATAACATTTTTATTTTAGTATAATTACAATAAACTTAACACTACAATGTTTGTTACAAAATGTTAATGAAATAGGGAGACCATGTGCTTAATGCAGTGGTTGGTCTACCTTCAGATAATAAACAAACTTTTAAATATTGATTGACCAAAACAAAAATTTAAACAAAATAAAATATGTCTTACATGTTGCTCTGCAAAATATCACAGCCATCCACTTAAAAAATTTACACTATTATAGAATGAAAAAGCTTCAAATATTATAAATATGTTTACGATATAATAATACAACAAAGGCAATAAAGAAAAACAAAATTGACCAATAAATAAATTCTCAATTTCTCAAACACGTAACCAAAACTTGAAAAGGTGACCTTCGATATCTTCAATGGAAAATAGCCATTTTTTTACTACTTCAAGAAACGCTTTTAAAAGTTTCTCATTTTTTACATTATCCGGCAAACTATTGAATAGGTATGGACCCATGTATAAATATGAGCGTCTAAAACCTTCTTTAAGGATCTTGGGTAAAATACACAGACTTCTATCCCTAATATTGTATCTAATGTGTAGTTTTATATTTAGTTGACCACTACGCTTAAAGAAGGTTTTTAAGCCCGTATAAACATACAAATATCGCAATGGTAATGAATTTGCCATATTGAATAGAGGTAAGCTAGTATGTGTTCGTTTTTTTCGATACAAAATTCGAATTGCATGCTTTTGGCCAGTAACTACGGGCTTTATATTTGTGTAATAAGCACTACCCCAACAAGATATACCATACTGAATTCGCGATTTAATCATTGCATTGTAAAAGAGTAATAATGTGTTTTGTGGAACAAAAGGTCTAATTAGATACATTTTGCGGATAGCAACCATTATATTTTTTGCTAAAGCTTGAGTATGTAGTTTAAATTTTAATTTCTCATCTAATATCAAACCTAAATACCTAAAACTTGTCACAGCCTCAATAGGGATACAAAGTTCATTGCATAAAGCTCTATTGCAAAAAACACTATGATATATAATTTGTCTTGTAGGAGTAGGCCCATTTTCAAAAAACATGACTTTCGTTTTGGGGTTTAATAACATTAAATGATTGTCAAACCAAGCTCTTAAGATATATAGATCATGACGAATTAACGAGTCTAACACACCTGAGCTTTTATATGGATAAATTACAGCCATATCATCTGCGAAAGCAACAGGTTTTCCCTTAAGACCAATAGAAAAAACAGAATTAAAATAAATAAGAAACAAAATAGGACCCAATACAGACCCTTGAGGTACTCCAATATTCAATAGTATTGGATCGCTGAGCTCACCATTAACTTTTACTACCTGTGAACGATTTTTCAAATAAGAAGAAAACCATTCAAGTGCCACTCCTCGTATTCCAATGTGATTCAATTTAGTCAGCAATACCTTGTGATTCACTGTGTCAAAAGCTTTGCTGATATCAACAAACAAAGCCATAATATTATTATGATTATTTAAATTAGATTGTACGTAGTTTATGAAAGAAATAAGGGCATCCTCAGTGCTTTTGTTTTTTTGAAAGCCGAATTGATTTTCGTTTACAAAGTTTATCTTTTCCAAATAACTAACTAATTGTGTCTTCACTATTTTCTCGAAAACCTTTGAAACCGCAGGGAGTAAAGATATGGGTCGGTAATTGTTCAAGTCCAGTTTACTTCCTTTCTTATGAAGTGGTATAACAACAGCTAATTTCATTTCGTCGGGGAAGGAACCAGACAAGAAACTACGATTGAATATGTACGCGAGAGCTTCCGAACAGCATGGAATAACTTTTTTCATTAGAGAATTACTAATGTTATCAATTCCATGCGACTGCTTATTTTGTAACTCTGCAGTAGCTCTTAAAACATCAGATGAGATGACAGGCTTAAAGAAGAAACTATTTCCATTAGAGTTACAATTACCATAAATTGTGTCTGACCCCACAGAATGCTTTGGCATAGATCCTATAACGTACCTTTTAACGCAGCGCTAAATTGTGGGTGGGGACGGGCCTTTATCAGATAATGTTCGCAAAGCAGCTTCCTTTTTCACTTCACTTATAAAAAATCACAAACAACAGCACAAAACACAAAAACACTTTTTGTATAGATTACAAAACAAAACTAAAATGCACGATTAATTTTTATATTTATTAAACATTATCATTTTTTTTTGCAAAACTCAAAACATAAATCTTTATAATTTAATGACCAAGTTAGAAAAATAAATTTAAATTATTAAGCGAACTAATATAACCTAAAAAAAATACTCATATTATTTTTGATGATCCGGTAAGTGATGTCCTTCAAAATATCTCCCAAATTTTCTTCGACTATTTCTTGAGCATCAATAAATTATTGGTGTTGACTGGCAAAACATTCCCATAAAACTTTTCCATTTAATAATTAATTAATTAACAACTGAAGCCAAGACTAAGATGCTAGTGTTGCTGTTGAAAGCCAAACTCGAATAGACAGATCCATTAATTTATTCGTCCCAGCTTTAGAATTTTCCCCTACTATTTATTTTCTCCAACTTTGTTTACAACAACTAATTATGTTGGTTGTCCTTTATTAAATGTTTGACGACTTGATTGTCTCCAATTTTTAAAGTAGATGTTTTTTTCTTTTTCATAAAGTAAAAATGTTTCGAAATTATACAATTTCTACAATTCCAAATTCCAAAGGTGCATAAATAAATATATTATTTCATCTATCAATCGAAATTTTAGTTTAAGTTAAGTTTTAGTTTCAACATTGAATTAGGCTGCAGTAACATATTCAATAAGTCTACTTTTGCACCATCTATCGATCCACCATCTATTTGCCATAATTGTAGCCAAACAGACATCATTATATTTTTTTATGAATCCGCGGATCTCTTCTTTTGAAGGACATAAGCATTATATGTAGTTATTTATGTTTAATTTAAGATACAAAGCCTACGTTTTAATTCTAAATCTTAACTACAGTAATTTATTTACATAAACAATAATTCACATATAAAATGTAACAAAAGAGATCAGCTGCTTCATAAATAAAATTTACGTTTTAACATAAAAAAAATTAACGTTAATTCAATTACAATTATTTATTTTGAATTTTAATAAAAAAGAGAAAAAAATGAAGATGAAAAAAAAATATCAATGAAACTCAAAGAAACCAATTATTAAACAAAACAACACAGATGAGTGGAAATTATGTTCAATTTTTAATTAATTGAATTTAAAAAGATTTTCTTCGCGTTACAATCCTGATATCTTTAAGGGAGCACTTGCAAAAAAAGAATTAAACTCAGTTGCAATATCTTTGGAAACCATAATTTTTTTATCTGTTTCAGCTTGGTTTATAGTATGTATAGTGTTCTCATTACATTGTTTAGTTAAAATGCTATCAATAAGTTTCCACTGCATTTTACTATTACTTGAACTAGCTCGAAATCTATCCTATAATAGGAGATTTTAGTTGATTCGATGGAATCCCTTAATCTATCACAAAATTTCGAGTAATATTTTGATAGTTTTTTATTTTGAGGCAACCGTAACACTTTCTTATACAAAACCTTTTTCTTTTTGACTAAGCATAATAATTTATCAGTCATCCAAGGCTGAAGTTTTTTATTTAATACCTTGTTAATGTTTTGATTGCAATTTGTAACATGTGAATTAAAAATGTTAATAAAGCTGTTATATGCTAGACTCGGATTCACTTCCACAAATACTTCGTTCCAACTTTCATTAGCCAGTGTCTCAACCAGTTTTCCTCAATTTATTTTAAAAGCTTTTTCAAAATTTGCTCTCAATGGTTGGTTTTTTTGCTTATAGTTTATATGAAGAATGATCATGTTATGGTCTGTTATCTTTAAATCAGCAGAAATGGCTTTGGCGACTACACGATTAGTTTCACATCGATGATAAACATGGTCTATACAAGTTCCAGACATTAATCTTGTGGGAACATTAACAAGAGACTCAAGACCAAAAGCAGATAACAGAAGTTGATACTGAAGAGAATTAACAGTATCACTCATGATATCAATGTTAAAATCACCCACTAGAAATAAATTTTTGCAATTCATTGAACCGCATAAGATTTCTAATTCTGAAACGAAGAATTGCACAGAATTAAAGTGAAATCTATAAAAACACACAAAACATAAATCTATACCGTCGATGCATACATTGATTTGCAGACAATCAGCTGATCTGAGAGAATGCTTAGTAATATTATATTCATTAATAGAATTACTCACATATACCACAACTCCCTCAGCGGCATACTCATTATTGCAATTTGCATGCATTTTGTAACCTGTTATGTTATAATTTTCGAGTTCATTGTCACCTATCCAAATCTCGGTTAAAAAAATTAAAAGAGGTTGAAAACTAAGACTTTCCAGATAAGAGGTATCTTTAGTTTGAGTGGTCGGTATCTTTAAGATAACGGTATCTTTAGTTTGAGTGGACGAAAAATTCAACACCACACATGATGAAGTTTTTAATTTGTAACACTGTTTCACATCACTAGGGGAAATGTTTAGCTGCAAGCCAATATTACATACTGAAATCGCCATAGTTTTTATGTCCATATTATCAATGTTTTCAGGCAGCCCATGAATTTCAACGTTACTGTTTCGATTATTCTGGTCAAGGTTATCCAGTTGTTGCTCAAGAGAATCCATTTTCATTTTCAATACAGCATTTTCCTTTTTAAGGTCCTCTATAACACTCATTTTTCCAGTTAAAGTAATAACTTGCGATTTTATATCTTGTAAAGATAATTCCAGATGCTGCCATTTTTCATTAAAATCTTTATCACAGAGAGAAAAAAAATTCTAGATTTGAGAATTGTGTATGATTGAAAATAGAAAATTCAGTTTCTTCTTAATTTGAGAAAATTTAAATCATTTTAATGCTCCGAAATTTAAAACTGAGATAAAAACTAACAATTCAATCACACAAAAAAGTGAATAAAATACTATTATTGAGAATTATATATGATTAAAAACAGAAGATACCTTTATTCTCATTTCGAGTAAATTTATATTATTCTAATACAACAAAACTTTAAAAGTGAGAAAAAACTATCAATTCGATCATCCTATAGGAGAATGAAATACTGAAGTTGAGAATTGTTTTTGTTCAACAATAGGAAATTCATTTATTCTTGTTTTGAGTAAATAAAGATCGTTTTCATTTTTTCTGTATAAATATAAGAAATTTTTGAATCAGAATAAGATTTCCATTTCTCAAATTGAACAGACAAGTACACATCACTTTGTTACTTCCCCATCATTTATTTGATTCACAAATGTCAAAATGAGAGTAAAATATTTTCATTTTAATCCTTTTTGTTTCTTTTAGAAAATTAAAGATGAAAATAATAATAAGTTATACGCGAGTATTCTCAATTTGATCCACGTAGATAAAATTAAGAAAAAAAAATTATCGATTTTATACCTTTGCTCTCAAATTGAACTTATGAGATCGAAATGAAACTAACTAATGATCGATTATTCTCGGTTTGATCAACGTTTATAAAATTGAGAAAAAAAAATTCTCAGTTTTATTATTTTTCTCTCAAATTGAGCTTATGAGATCGAAATGAAAATAATTAATATTCGATTACTCTCGATTTGATCTTACGTAGATAGAATTGAGAAAAAAAAATTCTCGATTTTATGCTTTTTCTCTCAAATTGAACGTATAAGATCGAAATGATAATAATTTTTTTGATATAATACTTTTGATATAATACGTCTCGGTGATGATGTAAACAGACCATTGCAAGTCCATTATTTTTTAGATGGCAGACAATATGTTAAGCCATAATTAGATTAAGACATTAGATTAAGGAAGAATTAAAAATTATAATTAATTTATTTTTGAATTATTTATGTGAAATAAAAGAATATTTTTTAAAAATAGTGATTTTTTTATCCCGTTTAAGGTTAATGGAACATCAGTGGATTGAGAGTTTTATTCCAGTGCCTTATTTTTTCCAAGGTTGCTATTTTACGTGTCGCTAAACGTACCGAATCCCCCCACGTATATAAGCCACTAAAATTGAGAAAAATCTTTTCTCAAACTAAATATTATCATCTTCGATTTGAGAAAATATTTTTCTTAAAATGATAATGAATTGATTCAAAATGAAATATATCAGATCACTACCAAAAGTAACATACAATCATATCGATCAAAAAAATTCTTAAAATGATCAGAATTTCTTAAAATTAGCTTTTGGTTTCTCAACTTCTTCCGCTCAAATTCTTGAAGAAATACAACTCCATCTTAAATTGATACTTTTGGTATTGTTTTGATACAACAAGTTTATAAGCTTTGAGAATAATATCGAGAATAAAATATCAAAATAAGAAATTTGTTTATCATAATCAGTAGATTTATATCAACTCAAAAAAATAAACCAGAGTTCAATCTGATGCAGCATTTGATATCAATTTGAGAACTCATATTCTCGTCCATATATTGATATACAAAAATCATCAATTTGATGATTTTTTTTATCAAATTTAACCCTTTTTTTCTCTCTGTTAAGTTAAATCCAATATTTGTTGTGAAATGAAGTTCAAATCTAGAGATGTGTTAACAATATTATTCGAGTTTGGTTCTGGAGGTAGTACCTTTTTCTCATTCTGATTCAAATTTTTAGCTGAGCGGAGTACTTTCGAGTCTAATCCACGTCGATTACATCTATTCAAGTTATCACAGTTATCACAATGCCATGAGTGATCAACTTCACTAAAATAGTCAATATCTTCTTGGTTTAAATTAACACATGCACTGTGCCAATATTTCTGACATTTGCCACATATTACTTTGGGCTCATCACGATTTACTTTTTTTGTACACACTGCACACAACGACATTTTTACTTAAACCAATCTTTTTCTTTAATACAATTTTATGAAATAAATGATAGAATGTTGCTGTTTATAATTATGATTGAAAATTATTTTAAAGTAAAACAAACAAGTTCACGTAGACGAGTTTATATAACAGAGGAGCTAACTGCAAAACTTTTTTTTTTGTGAACTATGTTATTTTATTTGTTTGTATGATATTGAAAAACAGCTTGGATTATTTATTTCTTATTAATAATTTAACATGAATTTAACTTCTTAATAATTTAACAGTCGGTTAACATCGATTCAAAATCAAAATGATTCATAAAATTATTTAATCCTTTAATTAATTATATTAAAATAAATAAATATCACCACAATCAATAAACAACTGCACCCCACAACAGTTGAATTATGAATTGAAAAAAAAAAAAAAAAAAAAAAACATTAAAAAACTTTTCTACAAATATAGCCACATACATAGGAAACCTAAAAAAAATTAGATCTGTAATAAAGAAAAACTTCACATAAATCTTTATTTATTGTTTACATAAATTGACATAAACTTCATTTTTTTCATTACCATTTTTATTAATAATCATCGGTACACCTGACTTTTTTTTGTAACATCAAGGTTATAATAGTTTTTGATTATACATTTGCATTCTATCGAATTTTGTTTATTTTCTTTGTTTATATAAAAAAACGAAACAGAAGAATTGCTATCGTTTAAATTTCTCTCTTTCATTTTATTAAAATAATGAAACGGATAAAGAAATGAAATTTTACAATACATGAACATATCCAGTTCTTTTTGCTTGTATTCTTAATTAATGAAAAGGGTGTTCATAAGGTCTGTGCGTGTTTTACGTGCTAATAAACCAACAAGAAGATATTTGTGCGGCAGATGGAATACCCTGTGTAACGACGGACTATTTTCAGTTTTTACTCCAAAAATAATAGTTTTCAAATTCAATAATAATTTTATTAATTTTCTTCAATTGACATTTATCTGTACCACTGTGCATTTTTTTATGATTTAAATAAATTCAATTTTAATTAAAAATGCAAGTTTTGTATAAATGATTGGTAGTATTAGTGTAAATTGCTGTTACATGATGGAAAAACTAAACAGAAGATCTGGTAGAACATGATATAAAAACGATCAAATTGTTTGGATCGAGATTAGTATAATTTTTTAAAAATCGAAGTTAGTATAAATTTAAATCATCAGTCATGCATGAAAATAAAAAAAAAACAATATTGTAATGTAAATGAAAGAGATGTGAAAATTTTATTATTATTGAAGATTAAATAATTTATTGTGATATCAAAGTCTTTCTATTTATTTATTTGTTTTAATGTGTTATAGTGGAAATTGTTTAGTAATCTTTTTGGTAACTGAAATGAAAATGGGAAAAAAATTATTAATCTAAAATCACAGGTTAAGATATTCAAGTGAAGTAAAAAAATCAAAAGCTTATGTTTTTTGAGAAAAAAATAATCTGGACGTTTGTGTTTTATTTGCACATGCAGTATTAGTATATGTGTTAGTAGAGCAGCTACCACAAATATTGTGTCGGATGCTAAATTGGATAATAACTATGATTAAAACAAAGTACTCAAACTTAAAACTAATAAGCATATCATGGAAATATATGGATTCAACGATTCTCATCTTCCGTTTCATCCAACGTTTTTCCATGATATTTGTAATCAAGAAGCAATTAATAAAGGGAGTTATCACAGAAGACAAACGAAGACGTAAGATAAAACATGAAGACAACATTCAAGATAAAATTAATGTAAGCTTTTTTTTTTTAATTTTAATTTGTATAATTTTTGATTTTATTTTTAACTAAAGTTAACCCTGTTAGTAAATTAATAGTTATATTATTTAGTGATTCATAAGAGATTTCCAAGTGTAAATTCTGTTTGTCTTAGATTCAGTGTTCATATAGTTTCATATTGCTTATCAAGATTCGTGAGTTGTGTTACAAACAAGGGCAACCAAAATTTTTCTGAAAGTAATAATCTCTGGTTGTTAAATTTCTATATGGAAAAAGTAGGAGATTCCCTTTTTTTGATTTATTTTTTAACGGTGCCGTGTAAATTCATATATATAGATAATATAAAAACAAAGAAATAAAAAGAAAAAAAAATTATTTAAAAAAAAAAATATTCTTGTTATAAAATTTAAATCAGTCAATTTTTGCTTTGGATAAAATTGTAAACATTTTTTTGATATAAATAAAATATTTGATGTTTGGTTTATGGTATACAAATAATTAGTTTTTTTCGCCATATTTTCAACTTGATACTGTACGCCAAGCGCTCTTATTTGGGGTAAACGTATTCGTATACCGGATGGTCATACTTTCACCATCATCAATTATACCTGATCAGGACAAACTTATTTGAGGATTGGAAATAATTGGCAGGGACATACTCTGACGAAAGTCCCTGGTACTTACACAAAAATTTCAAAATAAAAAGAAAACGTCAAGAAAGAAATTCAACATTTTATCAATCAACTTGTAACATATGTATGACTAATTTAAATTAACATACAATACATATGTTATTCTTCCCATCAAATTAACTTAAATAATTAAGCAAGTCATCAACCAAAACAAATAAGAAATAATATAGAACAAACTAAGCTCAAATAACTAAATTCCCATAATATATTTTAAATTATGTAATTCAACTTATATAAAATTATGTTAAATATGATGACAACCTAAAATATCACAAAATGCAAATAATATTAAATTTATGGTAATAAATATATTTTCCGCTGAATAAGGTAAATATATTTATTTCATATATGATTGACCGATATTACCTGTATATAATAAATCGATCATTAATTGGATAATCGATTAATTTATTAAAATAAATGTAAACTTCGGAGGGAGTATTCTTCTATAGAATATAGTGGAGAAATTATATACCAATTGTACCTATCAATAAACCTATCTGAAAGTTTAAAGTTTAGTTTTATTTAAACCTTTAACTGGAAGAAAGTCTGCCCAATAGGCCTTCGTCTACGGGATAGCATGGGTTCCCCAGCATAAACACTTTCTTCCCATCATAAATAAAAAGAAGTGGACATCATAATAGGGCAGCTCAACAAGAAACGTCCACCATAAACTATATTAAGCTAAGTTTTTTTGTTTGCTGTTATTTTTCATATTATATATATAAGAGCAATTTCACGCAAGTTCAGCAAATTTTTAGGAAATTTTGACTTGACCCCTTTTAATTTTGATTATTTTTTGTTTATAGATAGTCTTTCATAAATAAAAAATACGAGTTCTCTTAGAATTTTTTTTTCGACCAGGGGTCTTCACAGGGTGCCCTCAATCTTTTGTTATTTTGTGATGTGAGTGCATTTTGACGAGCGATTGTAGAAAAACTACTGAATCGATTTTCATAAATGATATGTCGTTGAATAGGTATTAGAACAAAGTTTTTAAAAATGTTCACTGTTAATTTTTTGAAATAATTTTTAACGGTGTAACATAAGAAAAAAACGGTGTAATTGAAAAAAAGATGGCATAGCCTCTTTTTTTTTTTTTTTTAACAAAATTGAAGCTTATTTTATATCTAACAACTTGTGAAAGTTTAGGAGATGCATCATTTTTTGTTTTAGAAATAAAATTCGTTGTGCATATGACTGTCGGGAATCAGTTTTTTTTGTTCTGAAGGAAAATTATAAAAATGGCGTAATAAACTAAAAGATTTTTTAACGAATTTTATCTTTAAAATCAAAAATAACACGTGTCCTAAACTTTCACAAGTGGTTAGATATAAAAGAAGCTTCAATTTAGTTAAAAAAAAAAAGAGGCTGTGCCATCTTTTCTTCAATTACACCGTTTTTTTCTTATGTTACACCGTTAAAAATTATTTCAAAAAATTAACAGTGTACATTTTTAAAAACTTTGTTCTAATACCTATTCAACGACATATCATTTATGAAAATCGATTGAGTAGTTTTTCTACAATCGCTCGTCAAAATGCACTCACATCACAAAATAACAAAAAATTGAGGGGTACCCTGTGAAGAGCCCTGGTCGAAAAAAAAAATTCTAAGAGAACTCGTATTTTTTATCTATCCAAGACTATCCATAAACAAAAAATAATCAAAATTAAAAGGGGTCAAGTCAAAACGATGTTGAATCTTCGTGAAATTGCTCATAATTATTTTCGAAACATGGTTTTTCCTTGTTTTTCATTATATTTTCGTGTTACCTTATTTTTTTAAAGGGATGAATTAATAATTCTTAGGGGCTTATAAAGATTTTTTGTGGGTAGAGGCCATACTGGTTCTTTGTTCGTTTACGTATCTTGGCATAACTGTACCAGAAGTACAGTTATTATAAAATAAATATCTCCATATAAAGTAAGCAAAACTTGAAAGTCTTAACAGTTCTATTGATGTGTAAGGCTCGTCAAAACGCAAAACAACAAGGCATATAGTGAATTGAAACTGTATATAATTCTTTTAAATCAAAATGCAATCAGTTCTGTTTTTGCACGAATTTTTTATACTCGAACTTAAAATAACACGAATCAGAGAGCAAAAATGTTTTTTATACACAAAATGTTTTGATATAAAATGAATCGGCTAAATCTTTGAATTTAATTTTTTGCGTCTGTTTATCCGATTTTTCAAAAAAAAAAATTTTTTATAGTAAAAATAGTAAATAAAATGGCAAAAGTAGAAATGAATCGGTCATTTCAAAAACCTCATAAGTCACAATTAGAATTGGAATTAGAATTTTTCAGAAATCAATAAAAACTGTTTCATACACAAACAAATGAATTTTAAAGGACTTTTTTATGTTTAATTTAGTATTTGACTGGTACAAAATTAAAATAGCGAATAACCTTTACAATTTATTAATAGAAATAATGAAAAAAACCTGAAAAACAGTTTTTGACTTATGTGGTTTAGCGAGAAATAGGGTTAGTGGTATAAAATCTAACCAAAAAAATCGTAGCAATCATATTTTTTATTGCTTATTATTCAAAATTACACTTAAAAATAATCTTATTAACATTTTACATGTATTAATTTGTCATGTTTTAATATCTTTACGGTACATAGTCATATTCTCCATCATTCTTAATTATAAGTTAATTCATATATAATAGTATAATACGTATATAATTCATGTATAATGCATATATAATACGAATCCTCGAAAAGAGGACGGTTGTCATGGGTCCGTACCTGCGGTTCCTCTCGTCCTACGCAGGGATGCAGGAATGCTATCGCTATCGACTTACGTGGTTTTTACCCAGAATACGCATCTCCCTTTAAGGAACCATTTTTTGCAAAAAAAGCATGTTGGAAAAAAATGTGACTTAAGAGATTTTTGAAATGACCGATTCAAATACAGTTGGTATTTATTTATATTTTTCCTCTGTATTATTGTTCTTGGTGATACGCATGAACAAAAACTCTAACGAGAAAAAAATATTTAGGGATTTTCCGTAATTGTATACCTTCAACTTCAACTATTGTATAACATTGCTATTGTATAACATTGCTTCTATTGCATTTTGAATTTGATATTGAAAGCAAAAAACACAGTTTAATATTATGAAAATGAACATACCTTACATACCTCAAAATCATATTTTAGGGTTTTTAAACGAAAAAAACGGAGCTGGCAAATAATCATATTTCTCTGTTTTTACGGGATGGGAAGAGGAAGGAAAAAAAATGTTTGATCCAAACGTTCAGGTGTCATTTTAAAGAACACTTAAAAAAAATTGCAATTTTTTAAACAATTTTTCTGTAAGCACCCCCTCCCCCCGTTTCTGTATGCACCCCCTCCCCACCGTACGTTTCGAACATGATTGACAGAAAAAAATTTTAAAAAAATAAAACAAACAGAAAGTTTTGACCGACTTTTTAGAATTTTGCTATCGTGTTGGACCTGATTACGGTTTCGGCGCCATTTGTAAGGTTCGCTGGCACTTCGTGCATTTTTAATTTAATTTAAGACGTTGTCTAGTGAAGTGGGAGGGTTTCGCTCGAGATAATCTGGGTGGAGTTTATACCCAAGGACGGTCTCTAAACCTCATTATAATACAGAACAAGTTGAGAGAGCTAACCGTACACCCATTAACCAAAACCGATCACTATTAGTTTAGTAAAGTCTTAGATTGATATTTCAAAAACTTTTTAGCACTACTAATTGATTTTGATGAAACTTGGTATAAAAATTCAAGACAAGAATCAAGCTATTTCTATCACCCCTGTCTGGTTAATTACTTCCAGTAGACGAAAACAGTGAAAATTGAATGAAAATGCGTCTGACGTTGCATTTTCATATGTAGCTTTCATTAGTCAGCTGAGGTGGACGTCAAAAGTGGATCCTCAGAATTTTTCACTATTTTTTTATAAGACCTCATATTCCTCCAAATACTTCCTCTGCAACTTTGAGTCAGTACTAAACTGCGGTCTTTTGATCATCACCCGATCTCAAAAACTATGAACCGATGAACTTTTTTTTATTATAATATTTTGATTTCAGCCTGTACTTTTATAATCTGAGTCTCAACTCTTAATTTCTTTCGTGTTTCACATAAAAATTATGCAGCTTCTTGTTTCAGGGCTTCCAAAACTTCAGAATCTTCAGCGTTGCCCATTTTAGCATGATAGGAAGTTAGTGCGAATGTTCTAAATAACCTGATACTATTATTTACTACTATAAGATAACCACGAACAAATATTGCATTTTATAAAACTATTTATGATTATGATTAAGATTATGGCGAGCAAAAGCAAGATTTCCATACCTCTTCCCTCTCCTTTTTTTGTTTCAAGCGAATCTCCGGTTATACGTGTAGTTTTCAATAGAATTTATCTCGAGAACCATTTGACGGATTTAAAAGTTTTTATTTCGTTTTACAGGGCAAAAGTAATTTTCAATGAAAAATTGTTAAAGCTATAGTTTTTGACAATTTATTATAAAAAAAGTTTTACTACTTTTTACATAACACACAAAAATTAAATGTTTACGATTTTTATTAAAAATTACAGTATTTTTTTAATATATCAGTAACTAGTTTAAGACAAGAACCAAACCGGCTTTGCCCATTAATAAACAATAACTTTACAATATTTTTTATTTATTGTTTACATAAATTGACATAAACCTCATCACAACCAAGTCCACTGTCACATTTTGAGCATGGCTCACCTTCATCATAAACAGAAAGATATTTGTTTGGTTCCATGTCGTAGTCATTAGCACAAACAACCTCCTTTTCTTTCTCTCCATCTATTTCTACTAGTAAAAATGCACAAGCGAGTTTGGCTCGATGTGAGATTTTTATCCTAAAAGCAGTTTCTCTAAAATATTAGAAAAGTTACTTTATTATTTCAAAGTTTCGTAATGTTGTAATTTTATTTTATAATTTACTTCAAAAAAGCGGTATCCCGAGCAATTAAACCATCTAAAATTGTTCCGGAATCAACACCATCCAAATCAGTTTTATGGACCAATTCAACATATTTCAAATTGTCTGGATATAAAACAAAGTTCGATTAACAATTTGAAACAATACTGTTTCTGTAAAAGAATAAATAAATACCTGAAACAAAACAGTAACCCCGAGGATTGTCGGTCATCCAAACATCCAAAAATCTTTTTGCAAAGTATTCTAGCTCCTTACACCAAACCTTTGATAAATTTTAATTAAATCTGTCTTTATTATAAATAAAATAAAATAATACTTACTGCAATTGGAACATTCGAACCTTTACCCACATCTTCGTATAAACCACCAGCTACATTATTTTTTGCCTCATTTGTAAAGTTAAGAAGCTTCTGTTTTTCAGAGTCAGAAAATTCATGAATAGTATAGGTTTTATTGGTGCCTGTTGTAGACACATGTTTCAGACATCCAATATGTTTTATACAATCTTCTGACTCAAGGGCACAATAATCAGTTTCACCAGAAATATTTTCGAGTTTAACTAAAACTAAAACAAATATCACGAATTTAAACATTTTGGTGTGAAGCTGATGCACGTATTTAACTTGTTTTTCAAAAAAGCTCGTTTATATACCGCAGTTTTCATAACCTTTGTGGCATTCTTTTTATGGGACAAATATAGTAATTCAATAAGTGATAAGATGATATAAATGATTACGAGTAAAGTAAATAAACATTGAAGGTTTTGATTAATAGTGTTATCGTTGTGCAAGGTTCTTTGAAACGACAAATTTAACGCATAGTGCAAATAGCTTATATAAGCTTTTGCAGTGGTATAAAAATGGTTTTACTTCATAGTTTCAAAATAAACAAAACAAAACGTGTGTAGATCCCGCAATACGGAAATTGAAATAACCATTCGAGTGCAAATATGTTATTTACTCGCTTGAGGTCTTCGTGCAAAGCCGAGCACAGACCAGGGTAGAAGCCTTAAAAAATAATAAAAAGTGAAAAAAATAATAGTAGAATGAAACACATTAGAAAAGGAGGAGAATATTATAAAAATGAAAGGAAAATAATTTAAGGGCGATCTGAGGTCGGGAAGGGGAAGGGGTGAGTTCTTAAGGGTAAAAAACGGTTTATCTCGATTTCCGGCAAAACTAAAAGGCCTATGGAAAAAAGTTGTATGACAAAGTTGTAGGTTGTAGGTAATAAAAAGATCTAAAACTTTTGTCATAAACATTTTTTTCACATAACCTCAAAATTTATGTGAAAAATTCAGAAAACCAAGTTTTTGGTTTTTTATTTTTATCTTTTACAAATTTTTTTTTTATTTTTCACGAAATTTGGGGAAAATTTACCTTTTTATGTCCCAAATACGCTGCAATTTATTTGATTTGAAATATTTATTTTTCACCTTATTTTGGATTAATATCGAAAAAGCATCCTAATTTTCAATCGAAAATTCAATTCATTTTTTTCATTTTCTGAGAAGATTTACTAAGGTAATATATTTTTTTTTTTTCACCATCGGAAAGTAGAGATTTCAACAAACAGAAAGCATACCAACTTTTTGAAAAAAACTGATATTTTGACGGGTGAATTTTCGTTTGAAAATTAGGGTTCTTTTTCGATATTAATTCAAAATAAGGTGAAAAAATAAATATTTCAAATCAAATAAATTACAGCGTATTTGGGACATAAAAAGGTAAGTTTTCATCAAATTTCGTGAAAAAAAAAATTTTTTTGTAAAAGATAAAAATAAAAAACCAAAAACTTGGTTTTTTGAATTTTACACATAAACTTTGAGGTTATGTGAAAAAAGTGTTTAGACAAAAGTTTTAGATCTTTTTACTACCTACAACTTTGTCATACAATTTTTTTCGATAGGACTTTTAGTTTTGCCGGAAATCAGAAAAACCGTTTTTTACCCTTAAAAACTCATCCCTTCCCCTTCCCGACCTCAGATCGCCCGTAAATCATTTTTCCTTTCATTTTTATAATATTCTCCTCCTTTTCTAATGGGTTTCATCCTACTATTATTTTGTTTGTTTTGAAAAATTATCGACCCTTGTCTAAGAATGATTTGAGTATTCTCGAGTTTGAAGGTTCTAAAACTGCGAGTTCGTACTAGTAGTACAGATAAGGCAGTGTTTGTGTGTGTGTATGTATTTATGTATCGCTATATATGGGCCAAAATTTATCCAACGATTTCTCAACAACATATAGCCCGATTTTAACGAAAATAGTCACAATCTACCGAAATCTAATCATTCAATAAATTCAATGAGTTATAAATAAATTTAATAGTCAGCAGGCCCTCACCGATATCATTAGGTGATTACCACATATTTTATACTTGTTGAGACGCCTGTAATGGACGAGTCCTTTAACTTTTTATCCACCATTTTACTGTTACGTTTGGAAAACTCCAAAGTATAGCGATTGCGAGAGGTCTTGAAAATTTTGTTTTTTATTAATAAGAAGTGGAACATTGTTTTAGAAAACGAGGGTAGCCTTGTCCGACAAAAATTTTTCAGCTATTGTCAAGTCCGAAGATTGATATTTTGTCATTTTTGGGTTGTCGGCTTGACAACACCAAACAATTTTTGTCGGACATGGTTACCATCGTCTTCTAAAATAGTATGCCGACCGAAAAGGCGGTCGGGTCGAATCGAGGTAAATAGCCGATAAAAAAGTTATTGGAGTGATCGTCAAGGACATCTCCTTTTTCAAATGAAAAAAGCGATGATCTCGTGACTATAAATGGAACATGGTTTTTCTTGCTTTTCAGAATGTTAAGGAATATCAATTTACAGTTTACACAAAAATTATTTTGAATAATGGCTTAAAAAGTTCCCTTACCGCTGGTCTAGCATGTGATTGAACTCAATTGTTCAAACAGAATCAAATTTTGGTGTGATGAAGCTCAATATATATTACTCATATAATGTCCATTCTCTATTTTTCAAGAGTTGTCTTCACTTCCGGCATTTTCGAATAATTTTTTCGAATAATTTATTGTTAGGTAGTTGGTAGTTGGTAGACAGACTTTACTGTACATTATAATTTTGCAATATAGGAGGAAGTATATTGAGGTTCATTGCTGTGTAATTTTGACTAACGCAAGGTGAGGCTATATCTCGATTTTAACAGTAAAGAGAATCTGAGTTATTTTCAAAATAGGTTAAAAGGGTCAGGGAATAGTGACTAAACAATTGTTAATTTGAAACTTCAATAAAACTCACTCCTGATATTATATTTTGTTTAAACCTAGAACATATGGATTTTGTAATGTTTGTAGAGTAATTTTGCAACTGCCAGTTCGTCACTTCCAGTTAAATATATTTTTATTCTTTTAATGATATCCAAACAACAGCCTACAGTTATGAATTGTTTTTGACGAATTTTTGGTAAAAGTTTCAGTTAACATGAGACATAACTAATTAGCTTTAGGGGTGTCTTGTACAAAGTGGTCGGTCGGTGTCTATCATACAGATGATAATTTTTTAACTGGCCGATATGTTTGGTTGTTGTTTTTAGGATGATTTTTGATATCGAGATTTTAATGGGATCTTCACATTTCAAACTGAAGCAGTCTAGACAACTTATTTTAGTTCATTGTCTTTAGTTAGATTATGTTTTATGTATGTGTGTGTAATCATATTTAAATGTAAGTTATTACAATTGAGCTGATATTCACTTTTTGATGACTATTTTTTAAATTTGCTGATTAGTTATTTGTTTAGCCTCAAAGTAGGAGGTAAAGTTTGGTAAGTCAGTATATCTTGTCCAGCAGCCTTGGTAACTGGTTTGTGATCTTTAATGTCACACCTCCATCCCACTACTTTTTTATTTTTAAATTTTTGTAGTTAAAATTAATATAAACTATTGGAAAAATCGAAGGCACGGAACTCCTTGTATGTTCCTGATTTCGGTTCCATTATCAGCAACCCACAGTGTTCATTACATTATAATATGTTTTTGAAAAAAATACACAGAACACCAAATCAACGAAAAAATACAGTCGACATAGCCACATTTCCTTCCGCTGCTAACGGTGTGCGAGATAAAATGAAAAAAAAAGTTGGACCGCGTTATTGGTGAAAAACACGTGAGATCAGCAAGGTCTAGAAATGAGGTTTTAATTTTGTATATTTACGTATTGGAATTCGTTGACATCAATAAAAAAAAATTTTCTGCGTTTTTTGGTTTTTTTTTAACCCTGTCTAAGATACAGGGTGTTGAAAAATCAAAAAATTGCTCGACCCTACAGTCAAAACTACTGAGCTGATTCAAAATGTAGGTATTGAACAGTGCTAATCAAAATAGTAATTCACATTATATTACCTTGAACATTTTCTTTTAGAAAAATAACGGTAAAAACTCATATTCGATTTTCTAGAAATGCGTATTTTTTTTAATTTTTTAGTTTTTAATATGTGAAAGGTGCATATGTTACTAGCATTTTATAAAAAATTCAGGAGGGGAAAATTTTTTGTTTGTTTTATTAATTTAATTGCAACACGCTTTAAAATTTTTCATCATAAAAAAAAGTTGAGTTAAAATATTGTAACGACTCTTCGTTGGTTACAGCAACTTTCGATTTTAATTACAATAAATTCCAGGGTCTCCAATTTATGCACGATAAACTTCACCGCTTTTCCACAATTTGAATCAATAATATTCGGAATCGTAAAATCTGTATTTACTATTCCACTAAGTTCAAATTCTTTTACTATAAGTACCCAGGCTCAAGTACCACCGATCATTCCTTTACTTGCGAATATTTATAAACACTTTCAATTACAAAATTAAAACTGACTATCTGATATTTTGTTCGCTTATTTATATTCAAAAACAAATAAACCGAACCTTCTGGTACTCACTGTAGTTTCTAGAAATCAATAGGCCACACCTCTTTTTAATTCATTAATGTAAACATTTGTAAAACAAATTTAATTTACATTAATTTATGCAAAAAAAGGAGTTGACTTTTAATTTCATCTTTATGAATAAATAAATTAAATTAACCCATTCTGGACGAAGTTTATTACAATATGAACAGTTTTTTTTGGATTTACATATATGTACATATATGAGAGATATCCTCGGTTCCAGGAATTGTTTTTAAATTGGCGTATCTATCAGCTAGTTGATTTCGTTTTGCAATGTAGCCTGCCGCCATTACATAGAAAAAATGCATGTTATCTTGAAAATTGCCTGGAGCTGCTGCCCAGTTATATAACTCCAGAGGTGTTGATATAACTTTGTCTTATTCTTTCTTAAGACTCGCTCTAGCTGCTTTTCTTTTTACTGTTCCTCCTATTCCATCACATTGTAATGGAGTGCTGCTTCGTTGTACAGCAACGAAGTGGCATAGCAAGCCGCGTACCTAGCGAGGTTGTTTTAATAGCCCCAAGCTAGCCGTAGTCTTTGGGGACGAGAAAGAAATCCTGCTGCTCCAGCTCAAATAAACATAATGTACGCGTAATTCGATATTCTAACGGATCACTAGGTAAATAAGTGAACGAAATTAGACTCTGGCAACCCCCATATATGAACAAACCGCGATCACCCCGTCAACCCTGCATTCACTCACACATTTACAGGCTCTCGCACTTCATCCACTCATTCATACACACACACCCTCACCTATACCCACTCACACATTCATTCTGATGCAGCTACAGACATTCCAAAATATGGACACACAATAGATCTCAGTTAATCATAATTATCTTCAAACTTAATATATTCTTTTAATAATTCAACAATATTCCTATTATTTCTTTTATTGTTATTTTTCTATCTTTTTTTGTTGTTTGTTGCTTTTGTCACCGGCTAAATTTCAATTATTGATAACATATGTACGTACAATATCTTGAAACTTCATTAATCGGATGAGTTGTAGGTTCAATTAGATTTTGCAAAAAAAATATAATTGCAAAAGAAACAAAAGCATAATTTGTTATTTTATCAGCACCTACAAATTGATATGGTTTAATATAATTGTTAGAGGATGAATCACAGAATCAAATTGCATTAAATATTTTAATATTCGTGTTTAATGTACGGCCGCTTCATGCCTAGACATTGCTTGTATCTTAAAAAAAATTATTACAAACATTACAGCTAACTTGACCTTTAAACTTCTTCTTCTCGATTCGGATGTTAGTAGACCTTTTGTCGAGTTTTTAAAGTTAAATTAATTAACGAATTTATCAAATTATCAAAATCCAATTCTGAAACCAACAACGTTCTTTATTTAGATTACACTTCTATAAGTCTGCGTTCCAAAGCAATATAATATGATACCTGAAAATCCAAATAGCATTTAACAACAAGCCCAGCTGTTTAGATTTTAGAACTTGGACAGACTTTGGAACTTGGACAGACCCACACGCGTGCAACACACATACTCGCTCCAACGTACACACATCCATAATCATTCATACGTAAAAATAAAACAATATTACATGTGACTCACCTCATGTTTAGTCCAGACCCCGCTCTATTAACAATTCAATTACTCGCTAACATCCCCGCCCAGGTCATTGATCGTGATGTCAGCAATCCGGATGTCGTCAGTGTTAGAGATTTGTGACCATAAACAAATGGGTTGATGATATCCGTATCGGTAGGTGTTACCGCAAAGGTATATAGATACTCCGCAGGCAAAGAGTAATTGTAGCTGTCGGGCGATGGCTAGCACTGAGATAAACCAACTATCAATAATAGACTTGAAGATCAATTAAATAACCGGCTGGTTGGTTTATTATTACTATTGTTTTTCTTAATTGATATCACACAAATTTTAAGTAAAATTGAATTGTATTGACTAACTGATATTTACAATATTAACTGATATCACAGAAATTGTATGTACAAAAAAATTTCATTAATTAACAGATATTTTCGACACAGAATGATACCACAGAAATTTTAGGTACAATTAAATTGTATTAATTAACAGTTATTAACAACACTAAGTGATATCACAGAAATTTTATGTACAACTGAATTGCATTACTTAACAGCTATTAATAACACTAAATGATATCACAGAAATTTTATGTACAAATAAATTGCATTGATTTACTGATATTCTCGACACTTAGTGATATCACAGAAATTTTAGGTACAATTGAATTGCATTAATTAACAGTTATTTACAACACTAAATGGTTAACACCGTAATTTGACATGAGAGTGAAATGAGGTTTTTCGATTAATTAATAATTCTTTTGTTTTTTTTTTAACATAAATTTGTTAACCCAGTAATGTAATAATAATCTAAATAGGATTCCTCACTTTTTTCATTCCCGCTTCACATATTTAGTGTACCATAAAATAGCTATTAGTTTTTTTTTTCTTGATTCCAATTTAACACACGCGTCAAAATGAACAGACGTCATTTGCTAGATAATTAATCGAAATAAGAGCTTTTGTTTGTATATACGACACAAACATATAAACTTGTACTAAATTTCAACTAATAAATTAAACTAAATAAAAAATTGGAACTAATTGAACTAGTAAACTGGTAAAATTAGTCTAATTAAAATTTTACTACTTAAATTAATTGAAAAAACGTGAATTCAAAATAATTCCGTAATTCTTTTGATATTCACGAGAGGTTGACAAGAAATAAGAGACTGAGGCCATCTGGCGCCTAACATTTATAGTAAAAAGAATGGTAGCATTATCTGGTAGCTTGTTGGAAAACCCACTAAAGAGTCTGCACAATTGTTGTATGAGAAATTTTAACAGAAACCACAGCGATTGACGATTACAAATTGAATATAAGAAGTTATATAGGGAAATAGCGCGATTCCGATTTAATGAGATTGCACAACTGTTTTATGATAACTTTAAACAGAAATTATTGCGATAGACAATTACGAGTAAGAAATTATGTTTAAAAGAAACGACAATAACTACAGAAGTTTTTTTTAATGTGAACCCAACGCGTGTGGAAAAGCAGGGCGAGTCCCAACTACGAAGATTGATCAACAGTCTTATAACAATTGCAAAGATCAAATATTAGCTTCGTTACAACATCAGAACTGCGTTAACCAGGTAACGAGGAGGTACAGTTCACCAAGGAGTAATTAGTTGAAGACGTACAAACGATTTTTTTGATCGCAGTACTGTAGCGACACTATATTCTGATCTAAGCTTTAATCTTATCTGGTAATTGAAGTACACATAATATATATTTTTGTGTTGAAAATAATATAATATTTGTTGTGATAAAATATACTATACCGCATATTAAGTAATCTCTCTGGACTAAAATTGCCCAGCTTTATTTTTTGAGAGTCAACAAAACATATATGTGATTAAAAATTTACTAAAAGTCCATTTTTCTCCATAAAACAAAAAAAAAATACTTCCACTACACCTAAGTGACCAAAAAATAGAAACAAGGGAAAAGCATAATAAGATTCTGAACCAGGGATGGGGAACCTTTTTAGCATTAAAGGCCAATTATAATTTTGCAAATGGTATTGTTACCAAAATTGGGGGGCTGTATATGTTACTATAAGGGTTCTTTGAGACTCTGTTCAAAACCGTGCTATGCTAAACGAATTGTATAATTTTGTCTGATCTCGTTGTTTTTTATAAATATCTTCATCAGCAGTGTTCGGATGAAATCAAATCCATTATGCCTGCAAACATTAAAACTGTTGAGATCACTTACTTACCACTGTCGTATAGTGACAAAATGCAGTGGGATTTCTTTGTTTGCACAACGAAATCATCTAGCTGATAGATACGCCAATTTAAAACCAATTCCTGGAACCGAGGATATCACTCATAGATGTTATTCTAACTGTACGGAATTTAGTAATGTAAAATTAAATAAATGATAAAAAATGTGTAAAATATTTGTTTTGAGTTAAACTTAAAAATTTATTATAAAAACATATATGTAAATCCAAAAAAAAATGTTCATTTTTTAACTCCACTTTTTTTAATGGTGAAAAATTTTAAGGCGTGTTGCAATAAAATTAATAAGAAATAAAAAAAATTTTCCCTCCTGAATTTTTTATAAAATATTAGTAACATATGCACCATAACATATGTCACATATTAAAAAATTAAATTAAAAAATACGCGTTTCTAGAAAATCGAATTTGAATTTTTCACCGTTATTTTTATAAAAGAAAATGTTTAAGGTTATATAATGTGAATTATTATTTTGATTAGCACTGTTCAATACCTACATTTTGAGCTATATAACATTAAAATCAGCTCAGCAGTTATGACTGTAGAGCCTTTTCAATACACCAGGGTCGAGCAATTTTTTGATCTTTCATCACCCTGTATCTTAAGACAGGGTAAAAAAAAATCTAAAAACGCAGAAAATTTTTTTTTATTGATGTCAATGAATTCCAATACCTAAATATACAAAATTAAAACCTCATTTCCAAAATTGCATGTTTTTTGCTCATTTCACGTGTTTTTCACCTATTATCACAAAAGAAAGAATAACGTATACTGCTCACAAACTTATAAATTTTGTAAGGAACTGCAACAACAACTGCAACTGCAACAATTGCGTCCCACTACCGACAATACGAAAGGTGAACTGGTTTGCCTGGCGCAGATATGACAGTTGAACAAGATGAAAGTTACTATGAAGAATAAACCATCAATCCAGCATCACCAATTCTGAATACAACTTTGATTACGATTGATGTTAATCATATTTATAAATTGTAAGTTTATTGCATGTTCACAATTTTGAAATTAAAAATAACTTGAAAAATTATTATTTACAATTTTTCCATTACATTGGATCAGAAAATCACACGTATATCATATTGGCCGTTTAAATAATTTTATTTGGACCTCCTAAAACAACCGAGGGACGATAGCCGAGGTAAAGTTAATGAATCTTCTAAGTTTTTATATCACTGTTACTATTTGGATTGTTTTAGGATAACTTTTAATAGTTTCACATTTTCCAATTTACAATCTCAAATCCTTTCCAGTAATAAACTATATTTTTGCATTAAACTTTATTTACTGCTTACATAAATTGACATAAACCTCATCACAACCAAGCCCACTATTGCATTTCGAGCATGGCTCACCTTCATCGTACACAGTTGCAAGTTTGTTTTGTTCTACGTCATACCCATGACCGCAGACAATATTTTTTATTTTCTCCCCATCTCTTTCAGCTACTGAAAATACACAGCCAACAGAGACCCAATGTGATAATCTTTTTTTATCATTAGTTGTAGCTTCTCTAAAATATCGATAAAATTAGAAAATTATTTCCATTTTTTCTATTGCATAAATTTAATGTCATAGTTTACACAACAGCTGGGGTATCACGAGCAACTATACCATCTACTATTATGTCCGAATCAAAGCCATCCACATTAGTAATATGCATCAATATAATAGACTTTGCATTGTCTGAATATAAAACAAAGTTCGATTAATAATTCGAAACATTAGTGATTCTGTAAAATCTGTAAAAGTTAAATTAATACCTGTAGCTGAACAATAACTATCAGCGTGTTCGTTTACATCAAATTCCAAAAATCGTTTTGCAAAGAATTCTAGCTCTTTACTCCAAACCTTCAATAAATTTTAATTAAATCTGTCTTTGTTATAAATAATATAGAGTTATACTTACTACAATTGAAACGTTCGCACCTTTACCCACACCTTCGTATAAGCCACCAGCAATATTATTTTTTGCCTCATTTGTAAAGTTAAGAAACTTTTGTTTTGCAGATTCGGAAAATTCATATATTGTATAGGGAATTTTGACATCTAGAATTGGCACATGTTTCAAACATCCAATATGTTTTTTACAATCTTTTGATTCAAAGGCACAATAATCAGTTTCACCAGAAATATTTTGAAGTTTAACTAAAACTAAAACGAATATCACGAATTTAAACATTTTGATGTGAGCTTTACGCATAAAATAAATTTAGTTTAAGGAAAATGTATTTAAATATACCAGTTTTGATGACCTTTTCCATACTGATTACAGAGTTCTATTAGCTGATAAGATTAAATAAATAATTACAAGTAATGAAAATAAATATTGGACGTCTTGTTTAATAGTTTATCTATGTGCAAGGTTCTATGCAATTAAAAGCTCCAAAACAGCGCAAAAATCGCAACGTTGGCAAAATAGTAAACTTATTCAATTATATGAACCGAAGCTTACTGCATATGTTCAAAATAAACAAAACAAATAATGTCAAAGCCTACAAACGGTTTAAGAAATCGATCAAATTCAAAAACATTTTTGAACATTCACTCAGGCTTTCTCCTCCCCCAACTTTCAAATGAATATGTCTGTTTAGGGGATTGAACTGAAAATTATATTCTTGTGTTGTGTAAAAGCTTCTAATCTGAGCTATAATTTTCTAGATATTTTCGTGGTCCCAGAAAAATATGTAAAGAAGAAAAAAAAATTTTGGTCACAAATGGTTTAATAATAGTTATTTGTGTTACAAGATCAAAAAAGACCACCTTTTGCGAACAAACATAAATTATCTGATCGAAGCGTGGGGTAAGAATTCTCATCTTATTAAGAAGAGTTTTACATGTAAAAAATTACTTTTTTGTGTCTTTTTCCATATTACGACGGTAGTTTAAGCGATAACCAGGTTAAACGATGAGTCAATGGCGGATGAAATTATTAGGGAAAATATTTTTTGCAGACATGTAAAAAAAATTAGTCGCTTCAATTTAACATCAATCAATCAGCGCTAGAAGTTCTCATTCAAATATTCAACAAATCCCTCTATAAAAATGTGGTACCAAATGATTTGTTGAAGAGTTGAGAACAATTTCGTTTTGCGGAATTTCTGTAAATGGTCATTCAGGTGAAAAACATGGCTAATAAACGAACTGACAGTATGGTTCGCACTATTAATATGAAATAATCGAATAGTTTCCAGTGATTTCACTGATTTCTTTGATTCATTTCATTTATTGAATCTTGATATAATACAAAAATTACTGTATGGAAAGAGCGATGGGTTATTTCTATATTCCGATACAAAGCGGTCAATGAGAACATCTCTACAAAATTCTATGCTTCTGAAAACATGCAAAATCCTAATTGAAGTACATCGAACAGTGATAGGACTTGTCTGTTTGTGTTATTGAAAAGGTACCACTCCATTCAACCAGACACTTTTTGCTTTATAATTATATGCTGTAACAATTTGTTATTCGACACTTTATTTTTGTCCTGTGTGGGAAAAAATGTTTCAATTAAAGAAATAAACGAAGAGAGATAGATAACAAACTTTTAAGAGAAACACTCGTGCACTGTGAAAAAGTAGCTACCACTGTGAAATGTCAACAACAGGACACACAAGAAAACAATCTAGCCATTGCTCGAACGTTATACGTTCAGTTTCTGTAGCACATCAGCAGACAACGCAAGAACTAATATAGTGAAACACAAATTTGACACGGGCGGAGGGATGCTGATTCGCCACCAAGATGAGTAGTATAAGTACCATAAGTGACAATGGTGATGCAGACAAACAATTGTTCCAGTAATTTTCAAGTTTCAGTCGCACGTCCGAACAACTGATAGACAGACATTTTTTGGTTATCCAAACCACCTAGAAATCCACAAAAAGTTGAAATAAGAGTCTAAAAATTGTATCATCCATTTAATACTCAAATCTTGTAATGAAGCGCCAGCTTCGTTGTATGATCAACGAAGTGGCATAGCAGGTCGCGCACCTAGATGAGATTAATTTAGCCCCAAGCTAGCTTTAGCCTGTGGGAACGAGTAGAAATTACCTGCAGCTCCAGTTCAAATAACGGTATTGTACGCGTCTCTCATAAAAAAACGGATTAAACGAAAAAGCAAGTGAAAATAATTAGACTCTGGCGACCCCATTAGACGAAAAGAACCGCGATCACCACGTCCACTTCCAAAATTCTAACACACTCACACACACACACAGACACTCTCGCACTTCTCCCACTCACTCACACACACACACACACACACACACACACACACACACACACACACACACACACACACACACACACACACACACACACACACACACACACACACACACACACACACACACACACAGGGCTGAGCTTCAGGCTACTGTGGGGGTCACAGGTGGCGGATAGTGAACGGCCTACATACTGACATGATGTATGTAGGTGAGCTGCGAATACGCGAATAAGCAGTCCCCGACCAAGAGCGCAACATAAATCCACGAGCGTCTGTCCCACAGTGGGCGGCTCACTGGTCAGCGTCTGTCTTCATGTTAGAAGCGGCTGGTTATTTCCACCTGGCAGTAGGTATAAAATGCTAAGAGAAGAAAAACTCCGAAAATAAAACAACATGGAAGGTCATTTAGGATCAAGACTTACGGTGCAGGGATTAGGTACCCCAGTGCCGGCGACTGCAGTGAGTGAGCAAGCAGGCTCCCAGTCGTCGATATCCAGCGACTGCAATGATACAGTGGTGGCAAACTTGGCCGCTGTATCAGCTAGTACTACAAGTGACAAGAAGAAGCCAGAGCAGGTGTTTGCCAGGAGCAGTAAGATGGCTAGGTCACCATTAAAACGAAGCAATAGTTTGAGCGACAGTCCATGCACTTCCGCTGGATTGCAAGCCAATAACAATAAAATGGTGCCAAAAGTGCCTCCTGTACCATCTGCTGCGAGAAATGCACCGCAAAATGCTACCGAGCGCCCGGATCTAGGTAACGCGAAAACAATAAACGTCAGTGGATCACCATCAAACGTCACGACGAAGGCAGTTACACCAAAACAACCAGCGACAAACCAGGTGATACCAGTAGGAGGTACACAGGGTGTCTATAGCAATGGCATAGAAACCTTATTGGTAGTCAGCTGTAAAATTGAGCAGCTGCAAAAAATGATGTCGAGCACACGGTCTATAAATCTAACGTTTAGGAACCTTGTGAACGAAATCGAACAGTTGCACAAATCGGCTGTGAATGACCTCACTGTTGTCCAAAGCGTCAGGCCACCAGTGAACAAAGTGTGTCAAACTTCACCGACCTTAAAACCAAGCGTCGATGAAAAATCAAAAAGACGACGAAGTGGAAATGGTGAGGACATGAAAGGACAGCTGCCCTCACCGAAAAAAACTAAAACCGGAAGAAGGATTTTGAAAGAACAAAGATCAAGATCCGAGCAGAGCGTGATCAGGTCAAATGAACAGCAGGTCGAGCCCTCGAATCAAAACGCGCTCCCTGTGGAAGCATCCGAAACGGAGTGGCAACACGTGAGAAAACGGAAAAAGAGGAGAAAAAAAACGCGTCCTGTTGAGCCTACGCGAAACGAATCACGCAAACCTACGAAAAGAGCACCACGGTCGGATGCTTTAATAATATCTAGGTCCGGTGAAAAAAGTTATGCGCAAATGCTCAAAGAAATGAAAGAGAACCCGGAACTAAAAGAGCTCGGGGATTGTGTCACCAAGATTAGGAAGACAGCTAAAGGCGAGCTGCTTCTTGAACTTAAAAAAGGCGAACACAATCAAAAGCTTAAAGAGCACGCAGAGCTAGCACTCAGAGACTCGGCGAGTGTTAGGTCGGTATGCCAAGAAACTCTTATAGAGTGTCGCGACTTAGACGAGATAACAACGAGAGAAGATATTTGCATTGCAATCCAGGCACAATTTCCTACAATTGGGTCTGTCCAAACAAATGCAATCAAATCATTAAGGACATTACGAGACGGGACTCAGACGGCACTAATCAGCCTCCCTGAACGATCAGCGCATGCGCTCGTTGCGTCTGGACACATCCGAATAGGATGGGTAAGATGCAGACTGCGCGAGCGAATCACTCCAACACGCTGTTTCAGATGCCTTGATTACGGTCATGTAGCAAGGCAATGTAAAAGTGATGTGGATCGAACGGGGATATGTTTTAGATGCGGAGGAACAGGACATAAATCAAAAGGATGCAAAGAGCCCCCAAAATGTGCTCTTTGCCTGCCGGGAACCACAGGGACTAATGGGCATTCTACAGGAGGCAGTAGATGTCCAGCCTACAAAAGAGCGCTAAAGCCGACTTCTGCCCGTCATGGTTAAGTGTATCCAGATAAATCTTAACCACTGCGAGGCGGCACAGGACCTACTGACACAAACCGTTAGAGATCAGAAAGTGGACGTGGCATTGATTTGCGAACAATATCGAACCCCTGTTGGCGATGCGAACTGGGTTGAAGACAGGACGAGCAAAGCTGCTATCTGGACCTGCAATGCTCTCCCTTTTGAACGCAGATCTAGTCGTCAGCATGAGAGTTTTGTCTATGCCAAAATCAAAGGTGTCCACTTCTACAGCTGCTACATTCCTCCTAGCACCCCACTGGACGAATTCGAAGAGACACTTGACCGACTAGTAACAGACGTCAGAGGTAAATCACCCATCGTAATTGCGGGTGATTTTAACGCTTGGGCCGTTGAATGGGGAAGTAAACGTACTAACCCTAGAGGTAGGGCATTACTTGAGGCATTTGCCAGACTTGATCTGGTACTGCTCAACCATGGTACCACAGAGACATATAATAAAGGAGAAGCAAGTTCAATTATCGATATCACTTTTGCAAGTGGGACACTCTCGAGAGGAGCACAATGGAGGGTGTCTGATTTGTATACGCATAGTGATCATCGTGCTATTATATTTGAAACCCAACCCCCACAGCGGTTTGAAAGGCGCCAAGTCAAGCGGAAGGCGCAGCAAAATGGGTGGAAAATCAAAGAGTTGGACACGGAGATGTTGGACTACATGGTTGAATGCATGCCAATACCGGAGAGTGGTGCCAAGATAGGAGCAGAATTTATTGCGAGATATCTTAAAAGCACCTGTGATGCATCTATGCCGCGTAAAAGCAACGGTAATGGACGGTCCCCAGTCTTCTGGTGGACCGAAAACATTGCCCGTCTGAGAAAAGAGTGCCTCAAACTCCGGAGGAAATGTACACGAAGGAGAAATCATGAGCACTATGAGCAGTTCCAAAATGATTTTCGCGAAAAGCGGAAAGAATTGCGGAAAGCAATTGCTAATAGTAAGAGCAGATCATTCCAGTGTCTTATAGATGAAGTTCAGAATAACCCCTGGGGAAGTGCGTACAAAATTGTGCTTACTAAACTCAAGGGTGTTCAATCAGCTGCACCAGTGTGCCCAGATATAATGGCTGAAATTGTGTCCGGCCTTTTTCCACACCACGTTGACTTCTCCCTACCTCGTGAGCTGCAAATTGACGAAAATTCAATTTCGGCTGTCACCACCGAAGAGGTCCTAAACGCGTTGCTCAGATTATCCGTTAATAGCACGCCCGGTCTAGACGGCATCCCAAATATCGTCTTAAAAACAGCGATAAAGAAGAAGCCGAATGTATTCGAAAATATCTACACTGCGTGCCTAAAAGAAGGGATATTTCCTGAGGAATGGAAGCGCCAACGCCTTGTGCTTATACCGAAAGGTGACAAGTCACCAGAAGAACCCTCGTCCTACCGCCCACTGTGCATGCTGGACACAACTGGAAAGATCTTTGAGAGAATTATTGGTACTCGACTTGAGCAACATACTGAAGGCGAGTGGGGCCTTTCTGACCGGCAGTTTGGTTTTAGAAAGAAGCGCTCTACCGTTGATGCAATATCTGCAGTATGTGAGATAGCGCATAAAGCTTTGAGTGGTAAAAGATGGCTAGAAGGTGATAAACAGTACTGTGCTGTTGTCACTCTGGATGTTAAAAACGCCTTTAACTCTGCCAACTGGAACCAAATCATGAGAGCCCTAGACGAACTGCATGTACCTGACTACCTGCTACGTATAATAGCCAGCTACTTCACGGGAAGAACTCTGGTCTATGATACCGAAACAGGTCCTAAGAAGTACAATATAACAGGAGGAGTACCCCAAGGATCGGTCCTTGGACCCCTGCTGTGGAACATCATGTACGATGGTGTTCTCAGAGTACGTGTGCCGGCACAAACAACGATTATCGGCTATGCAGACGACATTGCCATAGTTGTCGTAGCCAAAAACCTTACGGACATTACGAGCAACTGTAACCAGACCATAACCAGCGTTAGAGCATGGCTGAACAGCAAAGGACTAGAGTTGGCCGATCACAAAACGGAAGCCGTACTAATGAGTAGCAGAAAAGTGGTGGAAAGTATCGATATCCAGGTTGGTGGACAGATCATAAAATCTGGCCAGCACCTGAAGTATCTTGGAGTCGTTCTAGACCACAGACTCAACTTTAGAGACCACTTGATGTACGCTGGTGACAAAGCCAAACGAGTGGGGGCTGCTCTTGCAAGGCTAATGCCAAACATTGGCGGCCCTAGACAACCGATCAGACAGCTTCTCGGTAGCGTTACCACATCAATATTGATGTATGCGGCACCCATATGGGCCTCAGCGGTGGAAACGCCATCTTATGTTAGACCTATCAAAACGGCCTACAGACTGACATCGTTGCGCATTTGCTGTGCTTTTCGCACGGTGTCTGACGAGGCTGTAAATGTTATTGCGAGTAGGATGCCGATTGATATTGCAGCAAAAGAGGTATCGGCTCTGCGTATAGCAACACGAAATGATAGGGACCGACGAACACGTGAAGATTTCAACATGGACAGTCATATAGAATGGCAAGCGAAATGGGAAGCTTCCACCAACGGACGATGGACCTTTGTGATGATCCCTGACATAAAAACATGGACATCAAGAAAACACGGTGATGTCAACCATCATTTGACGCAAATGATCTCAGGCCATGGATGTTTCCGTGAGTACTTATACAAGTATAAGCACGTAACGGATCCATACTGTCTCTACTGTGAGGGTAAGGCCGAGAACGCTGAGCACGTGCTAATCGAATGCGGAAGGTTTGCACATTCGAGAAGACTTATTGAGCAGCATATGGGAGAGTCAATCACTCCGCATAGCCTCATGCAATTTATGCTGAGCTCAAAAGACAACTGGGACATAGCGAATGAGATCATCACAAGTATGATGAAACGACTGAGACAAGACGAACGAAGAGCAGCCATGCTCCACACTACACAGCGAAACCACGACAACACATAATAATCGAGAGAGTACTACACTCAACCCCTGCCCTGCGAAGGAATGCCTTAATTGGTGGTACCGCAGGGATACAACAGGACTACAAGAGCAAGGGAGATGTTTTTACCCGGTAAGAACCCGCGGTCGCCTGGAAAGTCGGGTTCCAGGTGGATTCTTGAAACGTTTCATCTTCCTACGAAAAACAAAAAAAAAAAAAAAACACACACACACACACACACACACACACACACACACACACACACATACACACACACACACACACATACACACACGCACACACACACACACAAACACACACACACACACACAACACACACACACACCCACACACCCACACACACACACACCCACACACACACACACCCACACACACACACACACACACACACACCCACCCATGCACAGGTCCATAAGCACCAGTTTGTACATTTACTAAGAGTTGTTCAACTGCTTCTACCAATATAGACTGATCATACTTGTACAACTCAATCCGTGAATCAATTGATGATGTCACTACATCTTTACGTTTTGGAAGTTAAGTTTTTATTTATAAAATCACATCCGAACCACACATCTGTTTAAAAACCGAGATGCTTAACCCGAAATGTCGTTGTAACATTGATACTAAATTTTGTTCCAAACTTAATAAAAGCATATTAAAAGAAATTCTTCAAAAAATAATATTGAATTCACTTTCACATTATAATGTAGTATAAGAATTATCGAGTTGATTAAAATATTATCCGTTGAGAAGCAATAATTGGTCTAAACCTTAGTAGAATAACAATAGAATGACGAAATTATTAATCCGCAATACCTTCTTTTATTAGTCTATTCGTGACTGCTAATTCTCGATTCTTATCCTTCATACCATCATCAAATTTACGATAAACTGCAACAATTGGTTGAGTAAATGATAATAAGCCATTCATTTTTAATTTTATTTATTTATAAGTTTTATCAACAAGTTTCCCAATATATAGGTAAAATTCTCGCTTATATGGCTCCAACTGGATCCTGGCAGACACACTCGCATGCAACCAAGCTACTCTCTTCTACGTACCCACACCCACACAACCATGTATTCATACTCATACCTATTCAACACACATACATAAATATATAAATAAAAAATAACATATGACTCACCCCATGGTATGGGTAACTCCCATTTCTCTTATCCCTGGTCTCGCTTAGCCGACCATCTCTCCCATTCTTTTCATATCGGTGAATGCGTAAAATTCAAACTTGTAAATCAAACAGTTGCGGATGTCTATCGTATGACCAACGACGCAGTATTTGCTCGTGGCCTGCCGATCGCAAGACCGAACTTGATAAGATTGCACCAGTTGATGAATGATGAACAGCACGCAAAAGATATTAACGTGTGCACTGTCGAATGAATCTCTAACAAACCCAGGAATATTAATGCGTGCGTTGTAAGATGCGTGTCGACTGACTCATCTGCAACTAATTGTATCACCGCTGGTTTATGAGATAGTGGCGACAGATTTAACGACCAAATTATATTTGCCAAGTCTATCGGGCTTCACTGTAGTACCAGCCCATGTCAATTTTGGATTCTTTGTTCAAGCAAATTACACAAAAAATATAAATAATTCGGTCACTTTTACGAATGATTTGCCAACGTCACTCATTTATTGGGGGATCAATCAAGAGTTAATTTCAATTTAAACGATGTTAACACATTTGAGAATAATTTACTATTTTTTGTTTTATTATTGTATAAAGAATTAATCAAAAGTTACTTTAATGATCAGCAATACTAACACATTCTAGAACTAATTTTACTAAATTTTTGTATATTTTCATAAAGGTTTACGCAAAGGTTAGTTTGACATTAAGCGTTTCTAACACATAATTTACTATAATTTTTTTTTATATTTCCATAAAGGATTACGCAATAGTTAATTTAACATTAAACGTTTCTAACATATAGTTTACTATAAACGTAAAAGTTAATTTAACATTAAACATTACTAACTCATTCTAAAACTAATTTACCAACTTTTTGTATATTTTCTCTTAGAGATACGCACAAGTTAATTTAACAATAAACATTATTATCACATAATTTGCAAAAAAAAAATTTGTTTTATATTTTACTAGTTTTAATAATTTTAATAGATGATGAATCAAAAAGTTAATCCAACAACAAAAGAAAAATATACACCACTAACACAGTTACGAATAAGTTACTATTTGCTTTGTTTTTTTTTATTCACTATTTTCTAGGTTAATTACGCCTGAAGAATGAAAAGACAATTCTGAATAGTTTGTAGTTTTTCTTTTGTTTTTTTTTATAAAAGAAAACTTTTGTTGTATATTTTTTTGGTTTGAATCGTTTGGCTAGCGTAACTACTTTTGCACATCCCATATCAAGCCAAGAATGGTTAACAAAACTATTTTGTTGTATTTTATTTTTTTGTTTGATTTTGTTTGATTAATGTTAAATCAATCTCTGGACCAACACATTTTGATATTCACATTATTTGTTTTACTTAAAACGCCATGATTTACCTTGAGTCCGTATTCAAATCTCCAAACAGGCCAAAAAAAATATATGTTAGTTTATCCACCATTAATTAAGTAACTTCTTTAAGGTGCGGCTGCCAAACGTCAAAACACAAAAAACATCATCGACTAAGAGAGAAAGAGCCATCTCCCGGCATCTATATATATATATATCATTACCAACGACCGCTTGCATCAACAACAAAACGATAAAAACGATAAGGTTGTTTCTTGGGTATTTTCCTTCGTTCAATTTTTGTTCCCACTAAGGAATTTGTACAACAAACTCGTATCACAATTGGAAAAGCATTATGAAAAAAAATTGATTACGAAATGAATGCAAGTAAATATGTTTGAAAAGGGCGAAAACAACTACGAAAGTTTCTGTTAAAGTAAATTTACTGCGGGTAGGAAAACATTGCGGCTCTAAATCACGAAGATTGAATCACAGCTTCATTACAATCTATTCAGACTAAAGTAATTAGGCTTAAGGTAACCAAGGATTTATTTTTAATTGTTGTTTTGTTAAAAAGTTCTGATCTTTTCAGTTCGTTCTTTTTTCTTATAAAAGTTCTTATTTACAAACTTATTGGCGAGCTAACGTTTGGTGGGTTATTGAAGATTATTGAAGGTTATGAAGGTTATTGAAGAAACAAAAACTTGGAAAACACTTTTTGTTTTGACCAAGATTCAAACCTGAAACTACTGAGTTTTGTTTAGCCTGTCTTATCCCTTGACTAGCCACACCTTCATTTAACCCATAAAAGTAGATATTTGTTAACTGTTTTTCGTATATGTTTATCCAGTGGTTCGCAACGACCAGCAAATCAGAAAGACCGACTTTTGGGTCCTGTGGCTCACCTCTACGTCTCTGTTGCGGTGTCTGATGCCGATCCTTGTTCCCTGTCCGTCGGTCCTTGTTTCGGCGCCAATTTGTTTTACTAGAACTTTACAACAACAACAATAACCGTATTATAAAAAGAAAAACATATTAACTAGGCACAAGGGGTCGGATTGCCACCATGCGGGTTCCAGTCCGAAAACCTTTAAATGGCTCTAAAAGAAATTTAGCATAACTAAAAACTTCGTTGGTTCAAGGTATATTAGAAAAAAATACTCCTTTGTTTCCTAATACAACATCCTTTCCTGTACATATTCTTTCCCACGTCTTTATAACTAAATAAATCCATTAGTCAACACAAGTTTCACAGGGATTCAACATTCTTACAACTATGTTTGATGATTAACTTTACATTAATGTGAAGAATACACGACAACTAATCTAGCGAGTAGTCTGCCTACTGTCAACCTGCCAACCTGCCAACTGTCTTCGGATACTGCTCGTAGACCTACTTCTACAGATTAAGATGGAAGGAATAGAATGGATGACCAGGACGGATCATTCCAGATCTTAGGAAATTTTAACCTTTCGATCTCTATCTCTCTACGTTTTGAATGTAGCTATATTTCTTTAAACTTTGAGTTCTATATTGGAACATTCAATCTCCAAATTATCACTGGTTTTTATATCATAAATTATTCCTTATATATCTAATACTTATCTTACATCCGTGTTTCTCTTTTCATACCTCATCATCCAAACATAGTTCATTATCTAAAAAGAAAAAAAACAAGAATTGTTTTTCATTCTTTGCAAAAACATTTCTTCATAAAAAAAAACAAATTATATTATTTGTTTTCATTCTTTACGAAAATAATTTCTTCATCAAAAAAGAACATATTTATTATTTGTTTTCTTTTGATGACACAAATTAAATTGTCACAATTTTAAATTATGTAACATTTTGTTATACAGTTAAATTGAAGAATTTATGTTTAGCAAAATTGTAATAAAATTAACAAAATTTATGTCATTATCAAAATGCTTTTATTTTGTTTTTCGTAAAAAAAATTAAATTTGTTTTAATGCTAAGTTGCTTATTTTTATTATTATTAAACTTGAAATAATTTTAGTTCATTTGGAAATATGAATTATGTATGTATGACATGGATGTATTTCGTTTGCTTTACTTTTGGCTTGAGAATTTCTACAAGTCTTGAATCATATAAATTATACAAATGATGATCTTAATTATTATAAATCATTAAATTATACAAATGACGATCTTAATCATTATCTTGAATTATAATATATTGAACTATACAAATGATGATCTTAACCATTATCTTAGTCATTAAGAACAATGCGTGACGAATCGTGCATTACACTATTCGACTATCTATATTTAAGTAGAAAATACCCATTGATGGTTAAGATCGTTAATATTAATAATGATTTCACAGAATATGTCAAAGATGATAAGCTCTGTTTATACATGCTATTTTTTATGATTGAATATCCCTTACATCTTTTTATATTAAATAAGAATAATTATATAAGTATATAAAAACTAGCACTGAAAATATTTAAACCAGATCAGTGTCAAATTTATTTAATTTATTTGAAGATAAAACTTTTAAGAAGTTAATTTTTAGGAACATGTCAAAAATTAAATATAAAGTGTTTGGTTTTGTAACATCATGGAGGATATTAACTGCGATACATATTTCTCTCTTTCTTTTCATTGGATCTTTGTTACACGCCAAACGATAATTTTATTAACTTTTTTTAGACAAAACATATGCGGTCGAGATCATATGAAATGTATACTTGAGGGTCCATATAAAAAATTATTCAATTATTATCGAATCCCACTCCGAAACACACATAAGAGTATTGTATTGTTTGCCGGTTGTTGTGAAACAATAATCGTGTCGAATACTTAAAAAACTTAGATTTTGCTCATTTGGGGATTACGTTTACCAAATTAAGAGTTCGGCCAGAAGAAGAGAGAAAAAATCAGAAATTATTGTATAAAATTATACAATTTAGTTTCACTATACCTTGAAGTCTCCTGACTTCGAATATTTTTTTACTTTATTCCCAGTTATTTACTTAATCTTATCAGTTATTTGACTTCTATATTTGTTCGATAGCAGTACTGCAATAAAGGTCATCAAAACAGTTATTTAAATGAATTTTTTTGAAAAATAATTTTATATGTGCATAAAACTCACATCAAAATGTTTAAATTCGTGATATTTATTTTAGTTTTAGTTAAACTTGGAAATATTTCTGGTGAAACTGATTATTGTGCCTTCGAATCAAAAGATTGTGAAAAACATATTGGCTGTGCGAAACATGTACCTAAAACACGCACCAATATAACCTACACTGTTCATGAATTTTCTGAATCTGGAAAAAGAAAGTTTTTGAACTTTGCAAATGAGGCAAAAAATAATATAGCTGGTGGTTTATACGCAGGTGTCGGTAAAGGTTCGAATGTTTCAATTGCAGTAAGAATAATTTTATTCTATTTATATCAAAACAGATTTAATTAAAATTTATTTAAGGTTTGGAGTAAAGAGCTAGAATATTTTGCAAAAAGATATTTGGAACTGCATATATCTGAAAATGTTCGTGGTTACTGTTACGCTTCAGGTAACTTTATCAAAAGCTTTTCTGCTTCAAAATATTAATCAAAATTTGTTTTTTATTTAGACAATGCCAAGTATGTTCTATTATTGCCAGTCAAAAATGTGGATGGCTTTGATTCCGACATAATTGCTGAAGGTTTAGTGGCTCGTGATATATCTGATGTTAAGTAAATTATAAAATAAAATTAACGCATTACAAAACTTGGCTATAATAAACTAACTATACTTATATTTTAGACAAGCTTCAGCGGTTGTTAAAAAATTATTATCACATTGGACCTCCTTAGCTTGTGTATATTTAGTAGCTGAAATAGATGGAGAGAAAGCAAAGGAGATTGTTTGTGCTCATGGATACGACGTAGAAGAAAACAAGCTTGAAACAGTTTACGATGAAGGTGAGCCATGCTCGAAATGTGTTAATGAACTTGGTTGTGATGATTTTTATGTCAATTTGTGTAAGCAATAAATAAAGATTAATGTTAAGTTATTATTTATTACTGGATAGAGGTGGTTTGAAACAACGAGGCTTTCTATGAATGCATAGTTAAACTTGCAGTATTTAAACTTTCCAAGCATCATAAAAATCAATTCATGAACAAAAATTGTATGCTCCTCCCAATAATCATAAAAAAAGTGAAAAAAAGTTTACCCTAAAATATGCCAACATTCAAACACAGCAACTGCAGGATCTACGTATAACGTCGGTTACTCTTCAATCAATGTGTACGTGTAAAAAATATAATTGATTTTATTGTAAACTATAGAAATTCCCTGTGTTGCTCCGCTAGTTTTATTCAGTATTTGCTAGCTGAAGAAGAGCTTAACGAGTTAACGAAATTAGAGTGTTTTTCAACAAAGATTGATGAAATGACTGATTACCCACAATCCTTTACGACAGTGAGTCAGTCATGGGATATTTATCTTCTTTCTGATACACAACCAGAACCTGGATTTTGTGATTTTAACTAAACCCATTAGTCCAAAGCCAGTCCCAGTCCACAGTCAGTAACATACTTATAAAAAACTGTGACTCAACAGTTAACAGCCAACAGATCAGATAAATAATAAACAAGAGCACTGTAAAGATATCTTGCATGTTTATTGCATGGGCTGGTCATTCCTTACATCATGTTAGTAAAGTAGCGGGTGACTGATGTTTAGATGCAGTAAATTTTTTTGGAATTGTTCAAGCAATATGTCATTCCTTTTCGTCACCTAATTGGACATTGCTATTGTAATTCTTCTTCAAATCTTTTTCAAAGATAATTCAAAAACTCCAAAGTTTATTTCAAAGAATTATAGATACAAAGCAGACCACAAATGGAATACTTGATAGTTACTTTGGACTAACTTCTGTATGGCATCTGCTGCATATTGATACTACAGAAAAAGATGGAGCAAGAAATGAAGCCATAAACATTTTGAATAAAATGGAGGAGTTTGGAATTTATCGTTATGTGAAATATGTAAAACCTCCTTTTTTCATGAACTTTATAAGACTAATCAATCACGGCAAGATCCAGATGATGATGCTTTAGAGAACGTTTAGCCAAATGACAAGTTCATAGTCAAAACAATTATGCCGGTTCATGATTGCATTAGAGTGGCGGTAGTGGCGGTAGTTGCAAATATATCCTGAAGTTATGGACATGAATTTTGTAGGAGAAAGCAATCATTTTCATGATTTCACCGGTGGTTCTAAACCCGGTTCATGTTTGATTTTTCGGGTGCAAATAGTAACCGCATCAACGGATTACGCTATATTATGTAAATTCTTAGACAAACCCCCATCAATAAAAATTATGTTTGAAGTGCGTTGATCTGCGTTGAAATGGCATTTTACCGTTTCTATGCTGTCGATATAATTGTTATCGTTTGTCCTCTCTACAGAGAACCATTAGTTTAATGTTTTTTTGTCTCAATTTTTTGTAATGGTTTCGTTAATTGATTTTGATATATATCTATATATATATATATATATATATATATATATATATATATATATATATATATATATATATATATATATATATATATATATATATATATATATATATATATATATATATATATATATATATATATATATATATATATATATATATATATATATATATATATACATATATATATATCTTTGGTATTTTTTGTATTAAATTTCTAGATATTACGATGTGTGAATTCATAGGATGAGAGAATATTTCGTCCACATCTAAGTCAACATTCTAATCAACATCCTAAGTCACGAGTGTAAAGTCATTATTGATTGTTGCCAATCAATGCGAAACTTAATACCTGACGTAAAGTCAATATGTTGTTATATTTTTGGTTAGGAAATATAGACAACATTAGGGGAATTTTTAATTTCGGATTGGTTTAGGTATAAACACAACACTAACGGCAACGGCGCGCGGCATCGTTCGGTAAATTAGAACACACATAAAACATGTAGTACTAACACAACCAAAGCGGCCGACGGAAAATTTTTCATCGTCGTGCAATATTTAGATTCTATTTCTAATTTGACGCTGACGCGTCAGTGTAGCCAACTGCTAAACAGACAATTTTTCTACTTTTTTGTTTTCTTTAAGTTGTAATCGTTGTTTTTGGAGTTGTCATATTTTTATTTCATATTCAAAATTGCAATTGACAAGTCGTGTAATATAAAAAAAATAATAGTTGTTTTAGATTTTAGTTAGTTTTTTTTTAGTTAGTTTATTAAAGTAGTTAAATTAAATTAGCTAGCTAAGTTTTTTTTTTAGATAGATTATTAAAGTAATTAAATTAAATTAGTTAGTTAGTTTTTTTTAGTTAGTTTATTAAAGTGATTAAATTAAATTAAATTAAATATTAAAGTAAAGTAAATTTAAAAAAGAAAAGTTTTTGAGTTTTTGACATTTTGAAATTTTTTGACACTTGTGGTTTTTACTACACCGCCGGACTCTGGCGCCTTGGTTGTGTTTACAAGGGCGGTTTTATTGACGAATACCGTTTGCCGTTGCCGTTCGCCGCTCTTATTGTGTTTATACCTTTTTTGTGAACAATTAAGCTTAAGTACATATAATTGCAAAATTCAAGTGATTTCCAATATGTACTTAAGCTTAATTGTTCACAAAAAACCAATCCGAAATTAAAAATTCCCCTAATGTTGTCTATATTTCCTAACCATAAATATAACAACATATTGACTTTACGTCAGGTATTAAGTTTCGCATTGATTGGCAACAATCAATAATGACTTTAAACTCGTGACTTAGGATGTTGATTAGAATGTTGACTTAGATGTTGACGAAATATTCTCTCATCCTATGAATTCACACATCGTAATATCTAGAAATTTAATACAAAAATACCAAAGAAATACAATTTTCAATATGTAATCATAGATGAAAAATTCAACTTAAGTAAATATGAAAAATGATGAAGTTTCAATTTAGAAATTATCTGAACATCAAAATTAAAAATATGTTTCGTCATCGCCGCTCTGGCTAAGTTGTGTAAGACACACGGGATTTGAACAATGTGTCTCTGATGAATTTAGTTCGAATCCTGACACGAAACACAACCAAAATTTTTTCTAAAGGAATTTTAGAGAAAATGAAAAGTTATTTCGAATTGCAAAATTCAAGTGATTTCCAATATGTACTTAAGCTTAATTGTTCACAAAAACCAATCCGAAATATATATATATATATATATATATATATATATATATATATATATATATATATATATATATATATATATATATATATATATATATATATATATATACATATATATATATACTGGTAACTTTATATAGCATTATATATATGACAGGCCGTAAATAGAAATATGATTTAATTTTGTTTTTTAACCAGCGTTATGGATATTTTCTATTTTTTGTTGTCAAAATATAATAATTTAATTGAATTAAAATAAGTATAAATAAATATATTTAGTTGATTTTGATAGATAAATTTTGATTTGTTAAATTAAATTATAAAACATTTCGAAAATATATTGAGCTAAATTGATAAATAAACCTGTGATTTTGCCGAAAAGATAAATTTTTTATGTTATCGTTCAGCAATTGGCGCATCAATTGATTTGTGTTGTTGTATTATGTTATTGTTCAGCAATTGTCTGTACATTTGGCGCAACGATTGGTTTATATTATTGATACAGCTATTGTTCAATAAATCGCCTGGTTAGGTGAAATGCTTCTGGTGCAACGATTTATTTTTATCAGAAAACTTAGATTATAGTCACTATGGATGGTAATGTTAAGGAAGTATTGTGATTCGATCAGTTACAAATAATGGGGTGAGCAAAACCTTTTATATGTAATAACTATATTTGATGTGTTGGTGGCGATAGTCTTGGTTCCTCCGGCTTTTGAGGTCGTCAGAGTCCCAATTGTTTGCTCATTTGAGTTCATCTTCTTCTGAAAGGTGAGGAAACATATTCGATCTCATAGACTTAAGACTAGTTGGAATCATCTAAAGGCACGAGACTCTTTGGATGTTCCTGATTATGATTCCATCACTGGTGTTCAATACATTTCCTTGTCTATTACAAGAGGCTCAGGCAAATCAAAATCAACGAGTGACACTTAAGTTGACTTAATTTTACTATGATGATCATTTCCTGCAACATGGCCCTGCAACGAAATCATAATTTTTATTTTATTTTATTTAGTTTCATTTATAAACATATACAAATATAAACTAGTTTTTAAATGTTGGCTGAACAATCCAATATTATTTATTAAAGTTCTGATGAAAATGGCCCAATCCAAATCACCATATATATCCAACAGACTGCAAAATTTTTTACAAATGTTTAGATTGCTCGAATCTATCCAAACTTGTATTTTAAGGAGGAGAAAATATACAGAACCAGAACAAATTTTACATGTTTACTTCAGATATGAGATAGCACAGATACATCCGTCTTACGTTCCGAATCGAATTCCGTTAAATTTAATAAACGCTCAGAAAGCAAAAGTTTAATCAACAACCTTTTCATCTACAACTGCATCGTCAACCTTGAATGATTTTTATATGGCGGATACGATGACGATTACATCATTCTTTTAAAAAGGAGGTGTAGTGATCATAAGGGTATCACTGTATTCAATATATGAAATGCTGAATAAGCATTTCATCGTTATTTTAAATATCAAATACCAATCTGCTCCGTCAGCGCATTTCAATATGAAATATAAAAACTAAATCAAATCATGTATACATATAACACAGTAGTGCATAGGAGTTCAAACAAGAACTACTTACCATGTAAAAGTTATATTTTTTTTTTTTTTTATTCAAAGTTAGGCATGTTTAGTGTTAATTATAATAAATTATAAATTAACGTCTCTGAATATCCGAAGATACCATGGCAACTGGGGATAAGAATGGAATGCAAATTAAGATTCTCTGAGAAATTTATGAACGTTAACTTTAAAGCCTTGAGGATTACATTTATCAGGGAAAACCCAGGAAGGTAAGGCATTCCAAAGATGAGAGACTCTGTTGAAAAAGTCTCGTTGGAAGGCTACAATTCTACACCTAATTATTTGAACTGTAAAGGGATGCGCTGCTACGTTTGCTCTGGTGTGACGCGAAAGGTTTGCTGATTTAGGTAAAATCGATTTTATCTCTTCAGAAGCTCGTTCATCCATAATATATTTATAAAATATAGTCAAATCAGCAACATTTCTTCTGTGCTGCAAGGAATCAAGACCGTTAGTAAGACTTGGGTTACCAATGAATTTAATAGCTCTACGCTGTTCAGAATCAAGGCAGTTGAGACTACTCAAGTAAGCTCCACCCCATATGTGAGAACAGTATTCCATGCAGGGACGTATAAAAGATTTATAAACTAAAAAAAGTTGTTCGCTATCGAAAAACTTACGACATCGCCCCAAAAATCCTAACTTTTGAACAGCATTCTTAGCCAGATTAAAAATATGAGAATTCCAATTCATATTATTTTCAATCTCAACTCCTAAAAGTCAATCCATAATTGTTTTAAGATCAGTGTTAAGGGAATCTATCAATTTTGACCTACACTCACTAAGCGCTAAGGGTGTATATAATTTAGGTGCTTCATGAGACGCATGAAGCGTGCTATCATCTGCAAAACTACGTATAGGATGAACCGTTGAGTCCAACAAATCATTAATATAGATAAGAAAAAGAGTTGGTGACAAAGCGGAACCCTGAGGAACTCCTGCATTAGTTGAAAAAGTATTCGATGATACAACGTCAACATTGACCCGAAATTTTCGATCAGATATAAGGCTCTGTGTCCAAGATATAAGCTGCTCGTCTAAACCATAGGATCTCAATTTGCATATAAGGTTGTTATGCCAAACTTTGTCAAATGCCTTGGAAATATCAAGAGCAACACCGAATGTTTTTCCAAAGTTTTCAAGCGACTTGTTCCAGATATGAGTGACAAAAGACAGCAAATCTCCCGTCGCTCTTCCTTTTCGAAATCCATATTGTCTTTCATTAATTAATTTGGAAGACTCTAAGAAGCTCATTAAATTAAAATTGACATATTTCTCAAAAATTTTAGCAACTACCGATAAAATTGAAATGGGTCTGTAATTCGTAGGATCAGTCTTACTGCCCTTTTTTGAAACTGGCTGTACACTAGCCATTTCCCAAATTTCATGAAAAATTCCTTTCTTATATGACAAATAGAAGATTTTAGTGAGGATTGGTGCTAGCTCCCTAGCAAATGTTTTAAGTATAATTGGAGGAATAAAATCAGGGCCTGTTGCCTTGTTAGTATTGATTTTCAAAAGCATTTTTCGAACAATGTTTTTCCGAAAAATTATCCGCCTCATTTTATAAGAAGCTTTAGAAATAGGTTTAGGTTGGAAATTAGGTTCTTTTAAAGTAGAATTTAAAAAGAAATAATGCCCAAGCAAATTCGCTTTCTCTTTTGGATCAATGATAGGGATATCTCTATTAACAAGAGGTGCGTAGGGAAGATTTACAAAAGTTGCTTTGGACAGCATTTGCGGCTTTATAGAAATTGCGTGAACCAGTCGGATGTTCTGCGAATTTAGATGCTTTTTTCCTATTAAATAGATGTTTCTCTTCATCTATTAACTTACGACATAAATTTCTCTCTTTACGGTACTGTCTAAGGTTTTCATCGGTTTTGTTTTGATTAAACTTTCAAAAAGCCTTTTTTTAAACTTTTATAGCTTTTTTGCATTTACTAGAAAACCATAGATCAGTTTTCGGAATGATCAATTTATTAGGAATAAATCTGCGCATACCATCAATTACAGTTTCAGAAAAATTTGATGCAGCTATGTCTGTGTCTTGGCCGGTAAGGCAATAGCGTTTCCAAGGAAAATAGCGTTAGCGTTTCCAAGGTCCTTGCCAATCCGCAGCTTTGTAATCCCAAACATTTCGAGGATTCGCTTTAAATTGTTTTGGAATTTGTATATTTAGTTGTGTGGAGATTAAATTATGA
>OY856188.1:32814766-32819809 GCA_963693315.1 Diogma glabrata
CTAACTTTATGAATATTTTACGGGTGATTATTTTACGGGCGGTAAAGTAGAAAAATATATTAATATTTCATATAGCAACGGGATTTTATTTTACGGATGTAAAGTTCAACTTTCAGCCACGATAACTAGAATGTGAAATGTGTTTTACAATTCGTTTGTGCGTAAAATAAATAAACTACTACAATTGTGTTATAGATTATCTCACAAAATCAATACCGACAACAAAGAAAAATAAAACAAATTGTAATATCTACGAACGGTATAAATAAATTTTTTATTCGCCTACATATTAAAGTGTTACTTTATTACTGTGATTTGCGGCTTTAAAGTATCACTTTTCAACTATTTATTTTCTTGTCATAGCCACGTCCAAAAAAGTAAAAAGCATTTGTATTTGTTTAAATTCTATGAAAAATAAAATTTTTTATCAAAGCAACCCTTAAATTCAAAATTTCATCTTCCAATTAAAATAGTTGTTATCATTTGTTGTCATAGCTACACAATAATTTGGAAAAAATAATAAATATTTTGTCAAAGGTTACTTGTTCCACATATTTTTATTTTAAAATTTATGAAAATTTATAATTTAAATTTAGAATAAACCAATTTTCTTAAAATATTTTGCTTGCGGCGAATAAAAAATAGTATATGATGCACGAACGTAAGTTATTTTGGACTTAATGTGGGTTGCAAACTGCACATCCGTCCAAAATCTTTAGCTTTACGTCCTAGCATCATAATGTACTATTTAACTACATAGTGTTGCGGACGTATTTCCATAAAAGAAGGAATTTAATAAAAGAAAACAACATCAAATGTTGTCGTATTCTTAATTTTTTGATAATTTCTACAGCTTTCAGTTTAATTAATTAATTTTATTGTGTAATTTTTTCCGGAACGCGGCATCTCTCTTCCTAATGCGGCTCCCATTTACATTCTCTTTGGATGTGCCCCAACTTTCCACAGTTCCAGCATCTTACTCTGCTAGACCTACTTCGTTGATTCCGTTCAGGCTTATCTCCCAAACTTTTGACACACATGATCACTTCCTAAAGCGCTGCTTTTAGTGATTCTTCAGCAACTTCCATCTGACGTACTCTATCTGAGCCATACGCTCTTTTTCCAGCTTCCATTTGTAGGGTTATTGCTAAGACATCCGCAGGTAGTTTCTTTCCGCTTAGATACAGCTGATTTCTCATTTGTACATCTCGAAGAGCATTGATGAATGTATCAGCTGCCAGTTCGTCTCGATGTTCAGCGTTATAGTTCGGATATGACAGATTAACCAGTCTCACAATGTCAGCCTCTAATTCTTGCAAAGTTTCGCTGACTCCTTGTTTTCGTGTTCTGAGCTGCATGCGATGGAGAGCTTGCATATGACTTTCCCTATATCTTACTTCTAAGACCTCCATTATCTTGCTGTAACCACGCTCTGTCGCTGATAGTGTCTGCAAAATTTCAGCAGCAGGTTCCTTCAATGCCAATATAAGCGCGTTTGCTTTTTGTTGGTGATCAACCCCAGTTGTTGCTATCTCAAATTGCATCTTAAATATCTGATACGATGTAGATCAATCAAATACGGGTGTTTTCACTCTAGCTGGAGCTGAAGTAGTTGATGGATTGATCATGTTACCTGACTTCACTTGTACTATTTCTTGGCGGACTTCGCTCGAAAGTTTGCGTAATATCTCTTCATGTTCCTCGGTAACTTTCCGCAGCTCTTTTTCCATATTGTTGATTTTAACATCCGCACTGGATATACGTGACTCGATTACTTCAAGTAGTTTTTGTTGATCTAATTTTTGTTCCACGGCCAGTTTCTCTTATCGGGCCATCAGATTGCTTCCTTGTTTGGCAATCATATCAGCAAATTGTTGTTGTTGGTTGTTTCCTTATTTGGCCATCATATCAGTTAGTTGTTGTTGTTGCTGTGCCATCATTTCTTTCAACAACACCGGATCAATTGCTGGGCATTCTGAACCGGAGCTTCCTCCGGCTCTATTTCTATGACGTCTGTGTTTTCACCTGCTTCTTCCAAAACTTTACGCAGCCGGAATGCAAGTTCTGCCTTCGTTCCATGGATTGGAGCATTCCTTTTCCTATACTCGTCCTTCAGCTGGGTCTGGCTGAGATCACTAATATTTACTGTCTTGACCATTGTTTCAATAATCCTACTTCTGACACCACTGTAACGACTCTGCGTCGGTTCTTTTCGATTATTGAGCAAATACGACAGTAAAAAGACGGATCTTTGGTTAACAAAATCTCCAACTTTATTTATCAACAAATTACAGCAGCTTCCGATTTTAATTACAATAAAATTCTAGGGTCTCCAGTTTATGTACGATAAACTTCACCGATTCTCCACAATTTGAATCAATAATATTCGGAATCGTAAAATCTGTATTTACTATTTCAGTAGGTTCAAATTCTTTCTCTATTAGTACCCAGGCTCAAGTACCACCCGATTATTCCTTATACTTGCGAATATTTATAAACACTTTCAATTGCAAAAATAAAACTGACTATCTGATATTTTGTTCGCTTATTTATATCCAAAAATAAATAAGTAGAAACTTCTACTAATCAGTTGTTGTTTCTCACTGTACTTTTCTAGAAAACAATATTCGAAGTACATACATCATGAATTATTGGCCACACCTCCTTTAATTCATACTTGCATTAATGTAAACATTTGTATTAGTGAGCTCATTCTATAACAAATTTACTTTGCATTAATTTATGCAAAATGTATTAGTTAACTCATTCTTGAATCCATTTCTTTGCAATAGTTTGAATGTGGAAAACTTCTATGCAAAATGTATTGGTTATGTATGAGTATATTATATTAACCCATTCTGGTCGAAGTTTAATTATATGTAATAATGGAACTACAGACCTGACCGGAGTTTATTACAATATGTATAGATGGCTCAAATCTATCCAAACTTGTATTTTAAGGAGGAGAAAATATACAGAGCCAGAACAAATTTTACATGTTCACTTCAGATAGCACAGATACATCCGCAGATATACATCCCGACAGCACAATCGTATTCCGTTAAATTTAATAAACGCTCAGAAAGCAAAATTTTCATCAATAACATTTTCATCAATGCAATCAATAATAAAACCAACACACAAGTTATCTACAACTGCATGGTCAACCTTGAATAATTTTTATAAGGCGAATACAACCGATCATCGAAAACTTCTTTAACACTCTTAATGAATACAAGCGTTCAACAGCACAACTGTGAGTAGTAGTTTTTTTATATGATTGTTTTTTTTTATTAACGCTACTAAAAGTGGTCTGAATAACAGCAGACAGACAGACATAATTTTTTTTTGCTTTTTTAGAATCAGTAGGTCCTAAAACATCGAGAAATGCCATAATAGAGGGGGTAAGAATTTTACTTTTAGCTCATGAATGCAATACTTAGGTCTTTCAGACCGAAGTAAAATGTTTAAACTACATGAAATTGAAATCGGCTGACCAGCTTCAATCCTTGAATTTGATAACGATTACGTCATTCCTTTAAAAAAGGAGGTGTAGTGAACACAAGGGTATCACTGTATTCAATATATGAAATGCTGTATAAGCATTTCATCGTTATTTTAAATATCAAATACCAAGCTGCTCCGTCAGCGCATTTCAATATGAGATATAAAAACTAAATCAAATCAAATATAGATATAACATAGTAGTGCATAGGCGTTCAATCAAGAACTACTTACCATGTAAAAGTTATATAAGTGAAATATATGTTAAAGATAATAAATGTAATATTGTACAAGTGTAGCATAGTGTTTTAATATAGTGAAGATATTTAGGAACGTTTAGGACAAAACATTACATCTGAAATATTGTTTCTTATACTGGATGATTTGACAGAAAGAATATCATCGTTCAACAAATCAGTTAATATTCTAGCATTAGTAATACGATTTTGTAGAAACTATTTCTTGAATTCATTGAAATTCTACGTGTAAGCATCCAATACTTCCAATAATTCTTTAAACATACAATAGTTCTTACCACAACTCATCGCTTTATTTTGAAACTTGTGACGGAGCAACACATAAAAAACTGTCATGCTGAAACTACTAATGGGAATTGCTAAAAAATTTCTGGATAATTCAATGCTGTCGTAAAGTAGTCTATAACTGTGTAATATGTGCAGGACACCAGCACAACGTAGCGGATCGACAGATGGTTAACCTTTCTGAGCTACGAGTTTCTTATACTAAGCCATTTCTAAATATTAGAGTGGACTATGCTGGACTCTAAGTTATTCGCCTGGAGAAGGGTCGAGGGAAAAACACATCAGGCTTACATAGCTCTTTTTGTCGGCTCTTTCCTCAGCACCAAAGCTGTATACATTGAATTAGTCAACAATTTAACAACCGTGGCAGCTTTACAACGATTTGTCGATAGACGTGCGCAATGCAAGGATATTTACAGCGAAAACGTGACAAACTTTGTTGACCGCCACCAGCTCCGCACTTTAGTGGACTCTGGGAATCTGCTGTAAAGTCAACAAAATATCACCTTAAAAGAGTAGTCGGAAATTCAATTCTTACTCTAAGAGGTGATGACAATACTTATACTAAAAATCGAATCGGAATTAAACTCTCGTCCAATTTGTCCAATGCCGTCGGACGGAGTGGATGCGTCAACACCGCGAATTTTTCTATTTAGCAACCATACACACATCTCCCAGAACCCGACGTTCAGCATATTAAGTTATCCAAATTGTCCCATTATCCAAGTTGTCCCTGCAGTTGTCACAACACTTCTGGAATCTTTGGCAACATGAATATCTGACCGCCTTGCCAGGGAGTCATAAATGATACCTGAAAAGAAACAATATTAAAATTGATGATGTTGGTGTATTGAATGATGAGAACTTGCCACCAGTGGTTACTTGGTAGAGTTACAGACATACATCTAGGCAAAGACAATTTGGTGCGTGTCATCACTTTAAAAAATAAAATTGGCTTGTTGAGATGTCCAATCAACAAAATCTGCATACTTCCTGT
>OY856188.1:32820009-33137050 GCA_963693315.1 Diogma glabrata
GAGAAATATCAGATCTATAGGATTTGTAGAAAATTTTGGTAAGAGAAGATGCAAGTTCTTTTGAAAATGTTGTTAGAATATTAGGAGGAATGATGTTCAGACCGGAGACTTTGCTGGTAGTTAACCCCATTAAGATTTTTTTTAACAATTTTGGGTTTGAAATAAAGATCTTTCATATTAACTCCTGAAGCCTGAATTTTTGGTTTTTCTTTACGACTTTATAAAACAGTCGAGATCACAGCAAAGCGTTCCGCGAACAATGTAGTTTTTCTCGCTGGGTCAGTGACGATTAAATCACCATCAATAATAGGAAAAAAAGAGTTGGTACCAGACTTTAAAGAATTAATGGCACTGTAAAACTTTTTGTCAGAAATAGACTTGGTAGACAGTTTTGCTGCTCTTGCTCTGTCAATTTCTGATTTTTTCGTTCTCGTTTATCTGGTTTAATATACTATCGGGCTGTATAGATATTAGAACTTAAATCGTTAAGGTAATTTTGTTATGGAACCAAATATTAAATAATCTTTGTGTGTTTCTAAGGGCCAATTTGACTGGAAAACAAATATTTTTGTTGGGGTCTCGTTACAGTTTCAATCTAATCCTAGTCTTATTTGGGTGGCAGATTGGCAAGGGCTTAGAGATATGTGTTTAATTCAAACATTTCTGCTTCTAATTTTTCAGAAATAATGCACGTGGGTATGCGCAGCTTTATTCCGATAGATAATTCTGAAGGCTGAAGAAGAATTACCAACCCATATCAATCTTGTCGGTTGTTGCTAAAATATTTGAGAAGTTCATTAATTTTAATATTATGAGCTTCTTAAGTCTTCAAAAATACTTAATTAAAGACAATGCGGTTTCCGTAAAGGAAGAGCGACGGGAAATTTACTTTCTTTGTCACACATATCTGGAACAGTCGGTCAGGGCCGGCGCTTCCATGGAACAGTACGAACAGTTTGACGGGGCGCTAAATTGGAGGGCGCCAAAACCCAATTAATAAAAATAAATTTAAAATAATAAAATAAATATTTTAATTACTGAAATTTATTACCAAAAATATTTTTTTCACTGTGTAAAAATTCTTAAATTTTTTTTGTAAAATTTCTTTCAATGCAATCTTTGGCATTCAGGGGTGGGTCAGACAGGTTATACGACAAAAATAATGGTAATTTTCTTAAATTAGTAGAGCAATTGCTGAATTTGACAATGTTCTTTCAGAACACCTACGACGGATAACTAATAATGAGACGCAAAACAAATATTTGTATAAAAGCATTCAGAATGAACTAATTTCAATCGTGTCTAAAGTGATTCAAAATAAAATCGATGATATGATAAAAGGTGCAAAATATTTTTCGATAATTGTTGATTGTACTCCAGATCAGAGCCGCAATGAACATTTATCACTTATTGTTAGAGTTGTTCATAGAAATCAAAACAAACATGAAATTAAGGAGATTTTTATGGGTTTTTAAAAGCTACAGATCGGACGGGTAAGGACTTAACGATTTTAGTTTTAGACCGACTAACTTCTCTAAAATTTTCAATTAATGATTGCAGGGGGCAAGGCTATGATAATGGCTCAAATATGAAGGGAAAAAACATTGGAATGCAAGCTCAAATTAAACAAATAGAACCCCGAGCATTTTTTGTGTCGTGCGCATCACATTCAGCTAACCTAGTCCTTCTGGATTCAGTTCAATGTTCACTTCAAGCTGTAAATTTTTTTGATACTGTCCAATGTTTATATGTTTTTTTTTCTAGTTCTGTTTCAAGATTTTTTTTTTAGCATATTGTTTTTGATGTGACACATTAAAAACAAAAATAAAACAAAAATAAAACTTAAAATAGATAGATTTTCATATAAAATCTACATAAAACAAAACATGAATACACATTAAATGAGCATACAATCAATATGATTGCGCGTCTTTTAGTTAAAAATTAAAAAGTTAAATATTAAAATATTTGAACTTTGGGCAGTATATTTGAACATTAGATATTTACATCGAGTGAGTCTATCCATGCTACTACATTGAGAGTTGCCAATTGGATGTCTGAGATGTCGCCATTGTATCGTCGAAGTGGGCACACTGTTGCAATGTGTTTCAAGATGGGACATTTTGAAACAGAATGTGAAAACATTAACTCTCAAGCCACTCTGTACGACAAGATGGGAAAGCCGCATAGAAGCTTTAAAACCCTTAATGTGCAGTTTAGGTAATATTTATGACGCTTTAGTTCAAATAGGAAGTGACAAGGATAAGGACGGAATAACAAGAAATAACGCGAATAGTTTATCTCTCAAAATTATTCGATTTGAATTTATTTGTTCAATAATTATTTGATATAATATTCTTGATAAAATTAATATATTTAGCAAATATTTACAAAGTCCTGCTATTTGTTTAACGACCGCAGTACATTTGTTAGAGGGCACAACAAAGCTTTTGACGAACTTAGGAAATGAGGAAAAATTTCTGGGGCTTATCTTGCAAGCTAAAGAAATAGCTTTAAAATTAGATGTTTCACCAAATTTCCCGGATGCTCCAAGGCGCCCTAGTCGAAAACCTCAACTTTTTTCGTACGAAGGTAGAGACGAAATTATATCAAATCCTGAAAAAAAATTTGAAGTTAAATTTTATTTTCAAATCCTTGATCAGGCGATTCAATCTGTTAGCGAACATTTTGATCAAATTTCGGAACACAATAATATATTCAAATTTTTGCATAATATTTCTGTGGCTTCATTAAATGCTTCTGATCATTCAAATAATTGTCTTTCCCTAGAAAACCATTTAACTTTCAATTCAAAGTCTGATATAGTAGGTTTAGATTTATGGGACAAAATTAAAACATTCCAAAGTATAATTTCAGGAACTTTAAGCCCATAGAATCATTAGATTTTATATTTGAAAAGAAATTCGACCAGATATTACCAAATCTAGTTGTAGCTCTTAGAATTTTATTGACAATACCAGTCACAGTAGCTTCCGGTGAACGTAGCTTTTCTAAATTAAAAATTATTAAAAATTATTTACGTAGTACAATAGGACAAGAAAGACTGGTAGATTTAGCTAGAATATCTATAGAAAGTAAATTTCTGAGCAACTTGGATTATAGTGATTTGATATACGACTTTGCAAGAATCAAAGCGCGTAAAATAAAATTTAGCTAGTAGGGTAGGGTGTGACCATAGCGGCCACGTCGAGAACTTCCCGTCAAGTTAAATAGGAAATATAAAGATATTTTCTTAAAACTTTAATAAATTGAAATTCTCTTTCAAAGACTTGCAATTAATCGTCATTTCATCTTTTGGTTACACTGGAAAGAAGATTTTTATTTCACCATATATTTAAAAAGAAAAATAAAGGGCAGCGGGCAGCTAAAAAAAATATTAAAACAAACGAAATGTCAACGTATTGGTCAGTTAAAAAATCAGCATTTGCTTGATAGATACCGACCACTTTGTACAAGATACCTGACTTGCTAATTAATTTTTCTCATGTTAACTGATACGTTTTATCAAAGATTATTACAAAAAACATTTCACAACTGTAGGCTCCTGTGGTGATATCATTAAAAGAAAGATCAAAAATAGGATACTCCACCGAAAGTGATAAACCGGTAATTTTATAAACATTACAAAAATTTTATGCACTATGTTTCAACCAAATTAAATCCAGAAATGAGTGTTATTCAAGTTTCAAATGAACAGTTGACCGAGTGATCCACTCACCTCTGAACTTTTTGTCAAATTTTGAAAATAACTCAGATCTTCGTTATTCAAGTAAGTCCGTATGCGTCTGCAGCTCATTTACATACCAAAATTTCATCTAGATATCATGCGTTTGCTTAACGAAAACAACACGTAGTTTTTTCACATTTTCTTAAAAACTCAAAAAGTAAAATAGCAATTTTTTTTCAAATGTCATTATAAATGGCTGACATGATGACAAACAATATGAAAGTTTCATGATCTTGATAGCATTATTTAATCTCATAATATTTGCAGGAGATTATTTTCAGTTTTTTGGAAACCACTAAAAAACAAATGGTTTATTTTCGCTAGAAAAGGACTGGGCTCTATGTTACGCCGAGATACATCGATTGCGACCATTTTCGTTAAAATCGACCCATCCGTTGTTGAGAAAGCGTTGTGCAAAAATTTGTCTACATACAGCGATACATACATACACACACACACACACACATACAGACTGCCAGCTAAAAATAGTCTAATCAGCTTCAGGAGGTCAAGAAACGTAAAGATATCAAATAAATTTCGATTTCGAAAATCGACCCAAAAACAATAACTTCCCATATCGGGAAGTTAATTAACTAATATATTTTACAATTTAAAAATACACGCTTGAATTTTAGTGCTATTTATCTTTTTTTTTTTTAATTTTTTGTTATTGAAATTCGTATGCTATATTAGTAAGTACGATAGCAATATTAAATCTTTATTTATTTTTTAAATATATTTTTAATATTAATTTTTTGTTATTGAAATTCGTACGCTGGATTAGAACGATAACAATATTTAATCTTTTATTTATTTTTTTAATGTTTATTTTTGAGCACCTACGTGAGATACCTCGTTAAAAAAAATGCACTGCATATCCTAACTTTTGGGTGATGTGGAAACGGATTATTTACCACAAATAGATTTTTTTAGGGCGGCATTTTTGAAAACTGCACCAGGCGCCAAAATCGCTAGCGCCGGCACTGCAGTCGGTTGAAAACCTTGGTGAGACTTTCATTGCTGCTCAGCAATTCAAGTACACAAATACACTATGGATGAACGCGTGTGTCTACCTAGATCACATCAATTTTACCTGAACAGAGTATCAATAGCAGCCCATCTTTTTAAGGTTCGAGTGACAAGATGTAGCTTTTCAAAGAAATTTTTTTAACAGAATCTAGCATCTCTGGAATGCCTTACTGACGTGGGTCTTCCTTGATAATTCTAATCCACAAAACTTTAAAAATAGCGTTCAAAAAATCCTCAAAGAGAATGGATCAATAGTGAGTAACCTTAGATCCCATAGTAAGCATCGTATCTTACAAAATTCAGAGATATTAATCTATAATTTCTTATGGTTAACACTAAATAATGTCTAACTTTAAAAAACAGTACTGAAAAATTATTGCACTGAAAAAAACATATCCTATTTCGAATCGAAATGCAATTGTCTCAACCTCACCGTGCGGTCACATATGGCGAATCAAACTACGAAATTGCTTCAACAACTCTACAATTATAAATCGATGAAGTTGAGACAATCACACGAAAGATTTATGTGAAAATAAAATTTAGTTCAATTAATCTCAAATACTTAAGCTTTAAAATGAAAAATTCATGATATGGAGGCCATGAAGGCCAAAGAAAATTTTTTTCAGGGAAATAGTTATTATCTTTATTCAACTACTGTTATATTGGACATAACACTTTATATTTTAAATAAACCTCATTCTGTTGTTAGGAAAATGTTATCGTGTAGTTGTCCCAATCACAGTGAAATTGTTTGCACATAATTTTTCTTTGCACGAATAATGAACTGCCAACTTCGAGATGAGGTTGTCATGAACTTCAGTTTTTTTTCAGTGTGGTTAAGGGGGGGTCCGGACCCGAAACAAACCCTTGTGTGCACGTCTGTCATATATTGATTATATGTTGTTGAATACACAATAGTTTAAAATCATCTGCAGCGTTGAGAAGTCCTTGAATTTCCTATTTGTTTATTGCTAATGGCGATTTTTATGACCTAAAATTTAATATTTTTAATTATATAATTTTTTCTATAAAATATAAACCAATCTTAGAATTTTCACTGTACTGAAACTAAATTTCATTTGTTCCATCAGGAGATATCGAAATATAAACACGAAGCCATCAAAAACTTTGAAGGCGTATAACTTATGAATAAAATTTTTTTTTGAAATTTAAAATTTGGTTTTAATTTTAGATATATTTAATTAACCTTTCGCTAAAAAATTCGCACATCATGTTTTTTCCGATCCACTTGAGAAATTTTCACTATAATGTAATATTCCTTGACCAAATTCACAGCAAATTCAAGATATTCGTGAAAATATTGAAATCATCGAACCGACCTTGAAAAATTATGTTATAGCCACAGGTATATATGAACAAATGGAGAGCAGAAATACAATGAAAAATTGTATGGATTTTTGATTATCAGATCACGATAAAACTTCTGTACAAATGCCTTCAAGCAAAGAAATTTATTTAACTCGTGTAAACAATTACAACACAAACATTTCGACAAGTTAATACTGATTGAAAATCGAATCAAAACACCGATAAAATATGAAATTTGAACTCGACCTTTTCCGATTTTTTAGAAACTTCGGCAATCGTTAGTAAAGGGTGTCTCAGTAAGAGTGCACTTTCCATTTTAAAATAAAAACACGTATTTTATGAGAGAGTTGTGATATTTTTATTGGATTGTAAAGAATACATGTTCCGATTAAGTATGGAATAAAATTTCCAGCAAAAGGCCCCCCACGGCTCTGACAGGCTATTACTCTTTTCATGAATTTTTCCATGACTTTTATACATAGATGTGACTGTATCTCACTGGTGACGCGTTGGATCTCTGATTTGAGCTCAGGAATTGTTTCTGGTTTATTCGCATAAACCCGAGATTTCACAAAACCTCTAATAAACCCGCAGGAGGGATCGATTTTGATCGATTATGATCAATGTTGATCTACGGGTCTGACTACCCTGCGTACTCCAGTCCCTGCCATTGACATATGAGTTAGCGTGAGATATCACATACCACTGGCAATGGCAGGAGATGTCATTAGCCAAGATGATATTTTAGGGTGCTGGCGGACGAACTTGAATTAGTCAACGGCAGCACTTCCAGTCTTAGCTGGGCAGCGTTCCGTAGCGGTACCGCTCATTAGCTCTTCCGAGGAATCGAACCAACACGTAGTTATGTGTGGGCTTTGTGCCTCGATTAAGGTGGTGGGCGGTGCGTCTGGGGTGCGCTGCATCAGCTGGATTATTGGCATTTAGTTTTGTTTTGTTTTCTGCAAATTTCTCACAATTTGTTTTTCACTTATTATTTTGTTATTCGTTCTTCATCTTATCATGAAATATTGGCATATGTCATATTTTGTAGTATGATAGGATTTTTTACTTAGTTATGCATTTTAAAATAAAACACAAAAAAATAAAATAAACATTTTGATATATATATGGCAGTACAACCGAAAAAAAATAAGTCTGCAAGTGGTAAAGCAAATTTGCGCAATCCACCCGCCCATAAAGCGGCATGTCCACGGAATTTGCAGGGACAAAACATATATGAATCAATAAAAAATTTTAAAATACATGTTCAAAACATCTGCGGATTGAACGCTAACCATGACCACGTGCAACATCATCTTGAGCACGACAAACCGAACATTCTATTCCTTACAGAAACACAAGTTTCTGAAAATTTTCTCTTTATAGAATCGCTTAATTCCAAATATAGGCTCGAATCAGCTTTCAAACTCCATCAGGGCGTATGCGCATTCATTCATGAGAGTGTTGCGTACACGCGCTTTTCAAATTTTGAACTACACGGTGACGGCTTCAATACAATGGTTTTAAAGATTTGTCTTCCAGAAATGACTTTTTTTACAATAGCTTTATACCGGTCCCCCAACAAACGTAACCCAAACTTTTTTAATATACTGACAAAAATTATGGACGAGATTAGAGCAAAGTCCCCTAATTGTGAAGTTATCGTTACCGGTGACTTCAACGTCCACAACAAATCATGGTTGGAATTCTCCAAATCGACCGACGATGTTGACAATAGTGGAAAACTGGCAGAAATTTTTGCCGCGTCTCAGGGCCTATTCCAAATTGTTAAAAGCCCGACTTTCACTCCCCGTAATGGCGGTGAAAATAGTTTTCTACTAGATCTCTATCTTACCACAATGCCAGATATTACGAGTGTCGATGTTGCGAAAGGTAGTATTGGAAATTCTGATCATTATTTAATCTCATCAGTTATCAAAACTGATTTACTTAAAACTACAGCTCCCAAACCCCGTAAAATATTTCACTACTCAAAAATGGATAAGAGTGGTCTTCAAAATTTTTTCCATGGTTTCCCTTTCGACCGTCATTGTTTTTACACTGACAATGTAAATGTTTCTGCTCAAAACTTTACAGAAACCATCCAATTTGCTATCAATAAATTTGTCCCTTTCTCCATAGTAAAACCCAAACAAAAATACTTGTATTCGAAAGCTGCCAAAACGGCACTTAGAAACAAACGTAGATCATTTAATATTTGGATTCATAACAAAACTCCCACTAATCGATCCCAATATCTAAAGGCCAACAAAATATCAAATCAGATTATCTCAAACGAAAAGTCCGAAATTGACAGAGCGAAAGCCTCAAAACTTACGTCTATGTCTGTTTCTGACAAGAGTTTCTACAGTGCCATTAATTCTTTAAATTCTGGTACAAAATTTTCTATTCCCCCTATTATTGATGGTGATTTAATCGTCAATGATCCCGCAAGAAAAGCTAACTTGTTCGCTGAACGCTTTGCTCTGAACTCCACTGTTTTGGAAACTCCTAAAGAAATACCCCAAATCCAGTCTTCAGGAGTTAATATGAATGAACTTCACTTCAAACCCAAAATAGTCGCCAAACTTTTAAAGGGGTTAAACATCAACAAAGCATCAGGAATGGACAATATTCCACCCATTATTTTAAAAACCTTTTCCAAAGAACTTGCACCAACTCTAACTAAAATATTCTACCAATCCTACAAATCTGGTATATTTCCCTCGTGCTGGAAGTTGGCAAATGTCCAGCCCGTCCCCAAAAAGGGACCAAAATCCGATATCTCAAATTATAGGCCAATAGCTTTACTATCGGTCCTATCCAAAGTCTATGAGCATTATATTAATACACATATTTCAAAATTTCTGGAAGAAAATCATTTAATATCCGACAGCCAATACGGTTTTCGAAACAAAAGATCAACTACCGATCTATTAAACTATGTAGCGCATTGTTGGAACAGCATACTTGATAAAGGTGGTGAAACATACGTTATCGCTTTAGACATCTCCAAGGCATTCGATCGAGTCTGGCATGCCAACTTAATCAACAAGCTCGTTGCGTACGGTTTTCATCCCAATGTTGTGAAGCTGATTCAAAATTTTCTATCCGACCGATACATTTCGGTAACCTTAGACGGATATTCTTCTGAGTCTAAACTAATTAACGCTGGTGTACCCCAAGGCTCAGTATTGTCCCCAACCCTATTTTTGATTTATATCAACGAATTGTTGAAAATCACCAGCAACCCAATAAATAGTTTTGCAGATGATAGTACTCTGCACAAGTCGTTCGAGCCCCTTCCTTCAAAAGGTAAAATGCACGAACGAATTAATCCTGCCCGGAGAGACGCTGCCATAAACGTGAACAAAGACCTGAATAAAGTCGCCGACTGGGGTGACCAAAACCTTGTCAATTTCAACTCCACCAAAACACAGCTGTTGATTGTTTCCAGATTAAAGACCGAGTTCCCCAAAGATATTTTATTTAGTATGTGTGATGAACCAATAGGTGAATGTAAAAACATTCGTTTATTGGGTGTCACAGTTTCAAATGACCTACTCTGGAACGATCATGTAATGGCGATGGCAAAAAGCGCGTCTAAAAAACTCGGCCTCCTAAATAGATGCAAAAAATTTTTCACTCCATACCAATTGCTCCATGTTTATAAGTCCTATATTCGTCCCTGTATGGAGTACTGCTGTCAAGTTTGGGGTGCTGCCTCTGTTTCCATCTTGGCCCTCTTGGACTCTGTTCAAAAGCGAGCTATACGAATTGTAGGTGATCGAACTTTGACATCAAAACTTGATTCCCTACAACATCGTCGCACTGTTGCTGACCTCGTTGTTTTTTACAAATATCGTCATCAGCAGTGCTCAGATGAAATCAGCGGCATCATGCCTAAAACTTATTCTTACCCCCGTTCCACTCGGCAATCGGCTGCCGCAACCAGTGAAACGGTAAAGATCCCGCGCTGTCATACTGGCAGATCGCAGAGAGACTTCTTTGTCCGAACTGCGTACAAATGGAATAGTTTGCCGGAACACTTAGTCTCAGGTGGCTTCAACCCACAGATGTTTAAAAAAAGCGTTAATCTACACCTCAGAACGCCAGTTGTTGTGGGACCCAGGTCTAGACCTAGGTCTTAAAAGGTATTTATGTGTTGTTGTGACACATATTCTAAACCCTATTACACAACACATTTTATTAAAAAAAAAAAAAAAAAAAAAAAATAAAAAAATCGCACGATCTTGGTGGGTGAGATAATGTATTCTGAAAATCGTTGCTGCAATAAGTCGATTGTTTCATGCGCGGTGTGGCAGGTGGGGCCGTCCTGCTGAAACCACATGTTGCCCAGATCCATGCCATCCAGTCGAGGCCACAAGAACTCAGTTATCATATTCCTGTAACGAATGCCGTTCATAATCACTTTTGAAATTGTCATTTTTGTAATGAGTTTTCACAATATAACGCGTTGTTCTTTCGAAAAGCGCTCCATTTTTAAAAATCGGAATAAACATAGATGACAGCTGTCGAATTTCAGAGTTGCCACTTGCACGACAAAAAAATGATTCTAAATTTAAAATTGAGACACCCTTTATAATAAAAAAAATTAATTCGTGGTTTTTATTTTTTCATTAGTTTTGACACTGGGTGGCTCGCATTTTCTTAAGAAAACTAGTAACAAATTTGAATTGTATGCGAACGATTTGAGTAAATTTTGTTTCGGTTAAAACACGGACAAAAAAATTTATAATTCTAGATAATATTTTTAAATTTTAATTCTTCAAACATGGCGATTTCAAAAAGCACCTTTCTGTTTCTTCCACTTTGTTTTAAATATAAAGATTTATTATTAAAGATTTTACATTTTCTCAGGTTAACTTCACCACAGCTTCACCATCAAAATATTCTGGACATATAGTAAGCTAATATCCATCAAAAACTTTAATTAATGGCTAACCAATGTTATAGATTTCGGGTAGTTCTAATTATAAAACATTAAAGAAAGCTGTATCCTAACAGACATAAGTTCTGTTGTAAAATCAATTATCAGGCACTGATGTTACTGAAGTTTTAAATAAACAGATGTTCTTAATCCTAATATCGTCCAAAAAGTAATCGGTTCTTTGTCATTCAAATCTCCATCTTTTATAATAGCATCTTCAAAATTGATTAATGAACGAAGTCTGTATGCTCCCAATAAAATTTAAAACAAAGTGTGAAAAGTCAGTAGTTGTATGGTGGACCCTCCAACACTATGATCAAAATGTCTCAAAAGTAGATCATTAAATTTTCATACTAATTGAAACCTTTCTTATAAGTTTCATCATAATCACTTCATTATTGTAGGCTGTGTTGTATATTTTGTATTTATAAAATGAAACTATCTTCTTTTTATATATTAATACGCTAACCCAAAATTTTGTAGAGTCTAAGGCTTTTTTATTCGAATTTTAATTGATTTCAAATTTTCAGTGCTAACTGATATTACTGTAACCTAGGTCTGGGATTGGGATTTTTCGGATCATAAATAAAAAAGTTATTATATACGAAAAACTTTTTATATACATATGCATTATAAGTTTACATTCATACAAAAACGAAATTAAATTTAAAACTTAAAATTTTATTTTATTTTTTTATATTTTCTTTTTTTATATATTCTTTGGTAGATGCAATTTCATTTTAGTCTTCTTATGTCTTCGTACATGAAAGGTTAGATCGAGTCGTCGGAATAAAAGAGATTTTATGCGTAATAATGTTGATTTTATGAATGATGAAATTTATTTTTTTATGGGAGAAATTGTGAATAGTTAAACTTAAATAACTGGATGAATAATAGGAATTTTTCAATTCTGAAACCAGTTTTGGAATCTTCTAATTAAACCTTACATGTTTTAATCAGAAAAAATTTTTATTTTTTTATATTTTATTTTTTATATAGGGGTAGTGGGTAGTAATAGGTAGTGGGTAGTGGGTAGTAATAAACGTATCGTATGCGTAGTATATTAGTAAAATAGATATTCTAATCAAATTTCAGTGTATTTACAAGTTGTATTTTATTTTTTAGTTTTCTTATATACACTGACGTGAATGCATGTGAACAATTTTGTCCTGTTCTTCATTTTAATTTTTAGAAATGCCAATGTATGTGAAGTTTTTCTTATGTGTGAGATTTGTTCGTTCTTTTAAATCAATGCATGAATTTTGTGAAAGACCTGAGAATGTTACTGCTGATGTGTTTGTTAAATTTGTCAGATGAAGATAGAATTGATGGAAATGAAATGATTCATAAATTTGTATGTACTGAAATCTGTGATCCTATTCTTTTTCCTAAATTACATGAATATGTGAAACGTCATATGATGCTTGGACCATGTGGTGCTCTAAATCCTGTTAGTATGAGAGATGGTAAATGTAGTAAGAATTTTCCAAAACCTTTTTCTGAAAATACTAAAGAATCTGTGTATGGTTATCCTTTGTATCGTCGACGTGATAATGCTATGAGTATTGATGTACGTGGTGCATCTCTTGATAATAGATACTAGGAGGGCCCGGCGTGCTTCGCTACGCTTATAAATAAAGTTTTTGCGTAGACATTTTGTTGACGTAGAAGCAATGATTTCAAAAAGGGGCAATGAGAAATGCTAGCATATAATTTTTAATTTTTCTTTTTAAATATATGAATGAAAAATAATCAGAACTCTAGCTGATCAGTTCGGATATATGAAAAATTAGCGATCAAATAAGTTTGATCTCTAACTTACTTTGATCTCTAAGCTTACTTGAAAACTTATTTGATCGCTAATTTTTCATATATCCGAACTGATCAGCTAGAGTTCTGATTATTTTTCATTCATATATTTAAAAAGAAAAATTAAAAATTATATGCTAGCATTTCTCATTACCACTTTTTGAAATCATTGCTTCTACGTCAACAAAATGTCTACGCAAAAACTTTATTTATAAGCGTAGCGAAGCACGCCGGGCCCTCCTAGTCATTACTAATTCACGTATAATTTATTTCTATTTCAAAGTATAGTTTTATTAATAATCCGATTATATATTCTATGTTTAACAATATCATTATTTAACAATTTTATTGTATGTGAACCTGTGTTCCGTACGAGATTTATGATGTATGTTCTTGTTGTTGATTTATATATTTCTTAAAACATTGTAAATAAAAATAGAAAGAGATGAATGTATTATCATTACTTTAATCATGATTGCTTGCAATAACTGCATATATATAACATCTTCCCTTTTTATTTTCAATCCAACAAGAAGAAAATATATACAAGTTCAAGCTACTGCTTTATAATAATTTGGAGCTTTTATGATTCGGCCCGACCTTGTGGTGTAGTTAGTTTCGGATGCTGGAATAGAAGAATGATTAAGCGAAATTGGTTCATTATGTATTTCTGTCCTCATTTTACTATTTGAAGTTGGAATCATTTGGTCATCTTCATGGAATTGTGGTGCATTTACGGATCGACGCAAATAAAAAGAATTACGACGTATTTCATTATTTAACTCATTTCGAACTATATAAGATCTAGGCTTTTCATGTTGCCTAACAACTACTGCTGGCTTCCAAACCGAATTGTAATGGTAAACTACATTATCCCCAGTGTGGATTTCCCTTTCTTTTGCTTGTGCTGTCCGATTATAAAAGATCTTTTGTCGATTTTGGTTTTCTATTAAGCTTTGTGATACATCAACCACTTTGGGACGTAATTGTTCATACTGAACGGGTAGTTTAGATCTCAAGCTTCTGCTCATTAATATTTGCGACGGAGAGTACTTTAAGTTTGCTACTGGAGTGCAACGATATTCGAGCAAAGAATAATATATATCTTTTCCTTCCTCAAATGACTTCTTTAAAATGGTTTTTGCTATATGAACAGCTTTCTCAGCCAGTCCATTCGATTTTGGATATCTTGGAGAAGAAAAAACAAGTTGAAAATTCCATTCCAATGCAAATTTTTTGCACTCGAAAGAATTAAATGGCTGATTGTCTGATATTACTGTCTCGGGAATACCATGTTCTGAAAAGACTTTCTTAAAAGCGTTTATGATAGTGGTGCCTGTTTTATTTGGTATTTCCAAAACTTCAAGCCATTTGGAAAAGTAGTCCATAAGGATAAAATAGGACTTACCACCAAAGTCAAGTAAATCACACCCTACTTTCTGAAAGGGTAACTCTGGAATTTCGTGAGACATTAATGGATTTGTTTTTTTGGGGCGATGTATAGCCGAGTGTGTTAAAGCGCTAGTCTATGCATTGTTAGGGTCGACGGTTCGAATCCAGTCCAATCCAATATGGATTTTCTGGATTAGAATTACAGAGCCGATTTAGATGTTAAGTATTGGTGTCGGGTAGTTCATAAGTTAGTTTAAGAGAAATTTCAGATACGGGATTGCTGATTGGCGATTGCAGATTATATGTATAAGTGATTGTCCTTGTGATTGTCTCGTAAAAGTAGTAGCTAGATACGATTTGCCAGGTGTCTGTAACCGGGTCGTTCACTCCTAACTTATAATTACCTACCTATCCTTACCTATTGTTATATGTAAAAACGGCTGTAGGAAGTGGCCCGGCCGTAATCCGGGAGTCTCGCCTAGTGCTTGGTCCTACAGTCCAATCAATCAATCAATCAATCAATTAATGGATTTGTTTTTTTGGACGGTCTATATTTCTCGCAAATAGAGCATCTAAATATAACAGTTTCGATATACGTATTCATATTGGGCTAATATAAGAGTGATTTTGCCCTTGCCTTAGTTTTAACAATCCCAAAATGCGGTTCAGGAAGTAAATTAAGCATGTCCTTTCTAAGATTGACTGGAACGAAAACACGATCTTCATAAAAAACCATTCCATCTTCAAAATAAATTTATCTTTAATATTATAGTAGAATTTCAGATTATCCGGAACCTTATTTTTACAGCTAGGCCATCCATTAAGACAATAATGAATAATTGATTTCAAAATTAAATCTTTAAGAGTTTCACGTTTGAAAATTTCTTTTTTAGCATCGCTCATTGTGATAGTGTGAACAACTTCTTTCAATGTACTTTCTAATTTAACCGAACTATCACTCATAGAATTTCGAGATAATAAATCAGCTATATGAAGTTTTGGACCAGGTACATACTCGACTTGTAAATTGTAAGGAATAATTTTAATACGCATTCTCTGTAATCGATTGGAATTGATTTCACAAACTTCTTTTCCCATTATTGAAACTAAAGGTTTGTGATCGGTGTGAATAGTGGCTTAGCGACCATAAATATAATGGTGAAATTTTTTACACCCGTAAACTATTGCCAACATTTCCTTTGCTATTTGTGCATAGTTGCACTCACTAGTTGTTAAGCTTTTAGATGCAAAACAAACGGGTTTGCCATCTTGCATCAAACAAGCACCTAGTCCATTCTGTGATGCATCCGTTTGTATAACAATAGGTTTATCTATTGAAAATATTTGAAGCTGAAATGCTTCAGAAACTAGCTTTTTAAGGTTATTTAAAACGAATGTGTTTTCTGGAGTCCATTTAAAACAAACATTTTTGCGTAAAAGAGCTCTTAGTGGTGCATTTTGTTCGGACAGTCTAGGAATAAATCTAGATAAATAATTAAAAGTGCCTAAAATCCTTTCTAAGTCCTTACGAGTAGATGGTATTTGAATGTTAAGAATAGCTTGTATTCGATCTGGGTCTGGCTGAATTCCATCTTCCGAGAATATGTGTCCGAGGTATTCAACCTTTTTGACTGAATATTGCAACTTATTAGGATTAAATTTGACATTTATTTCTCTTGCACGGCGAATAACTGCTTGTAAATTTTTATCGTGTTCGTTTTGATCCCTTCCACAAATTAAAATACCATCAATATATATAAAACATCCTGGAATATCAGAGAAATATTTAGAATTTATTTTTTGAAACAACTCTGGAGCAACATTTAGTCCGAAAGGTAGGACGTTAAATTTATAGTTATCAAATGGGGTACTAAATGCAGTTAGCGCTTGGGATCAAGGCAAAGCCTTAGGGATTTGTCAGGTTTTTCAACCACAACTAAATTGTGAACCCATTCTGTAGGTTCTTCTACTTTGGAGATTATGCCTAATTTTTCCATTTGAAATAGTTTTTCCTTGACTTTGTCACGTAAGCTTAATGCTATTCGTCGTGGAGGCTTGCTAACTGGGTTTGCATTAGGTTTTAATTTTAACACATGTTTTTCAGGAAAACGTCCCATACCACTAAAAACATCTATGTTAGAATTTATAAACTGACTTTTGTTCTCTATATTTACCGTTAATTGTATTCTCTGTATTAGCTTTAAAGCCAAACATGAATGTAAGCTCAATATTGGTTTTGCTTTATCACTATTTGTTTTTGCGGATATTTATTGTAATTCAGCCAATTTGTAAATCAAACAATAAATTTATTTTAATAAAGAACTTATATTCGAAAAAATGAATTTGAATTAATTACAGCACGAAATAATTTTATAATTTTTAATCTTATCTGTTTGAAGACTCGAATTAAAGAGAGCGATCTTATTTTATCTTGTTTACATTACAGTTATAATTCCCAGTAAAAAAAAATATCCTATATAACATTAAAATAAAATAAATCCTATAATAAAATAAAATAAATCCTATAACAAAATATCCTATATTAATTAAAAGTATGTGCTATAATTACCAACTTTACATCGGTAACGTTAATTAAATTATTCGTTTATAATTCAAGTGTCAGATTTAAAATTATATAAAACAAACAGTTGACATGGAAGAAAGTAAGCAAAATTAAATTTATAATTCAATTAATTAAAAATATTATTCTTCATGTAGCACGCTGCGTAGACACTATTGATTACCACAAAATTCATTGAATGATGTAAACTTTTGTGTTCTACGTTTAACAAAACTTCTCCGACCACATCCAATCTGAATCCCTCATAGTGACTGGTTCTATTAACAGCTGATTTTTACTACTGTGTTCGATTTGCCTAAAAATATATAAAGGTAAAATATTACAATCAGCACCGCTATCCAATTTGAAATTAATTATTTTATTTTCTACACGTAATTGTTCAAACCAACTATGTTCAGAATATCCGATTGAATAAATTTCGTCAATCATCAAATCTTCTATTTCATATGTATTATCAACACTGTTATTATAAACTTCTTGAACTTGTATACCATTTACTCGTTGTCTACATACATTTGAAAAATGATTTAATTTTTTACAAAATAAACATGTTTTCCCGTAAGCGGGACATCTGTTAAATGCGTGTGTGTATGTACAATTTTTGCATTTGAAGTTAGTGTTTTCAAAATTATTTGTTTTTCTAAATGGAAAATTAACTAAATGATTATTATTGTTATTAAAATTATAGCCTTGAACAGCATTTGTGTTGCATTGGTATTGATTAGTATTAATATTTGAAAACTTTTTATTATTAATTTGTTGTTGTTTGTAATAATTATTATTATTTTTGTTTAAAGTTTTTACTTCATCAAGTTGGGAACCCTTAAGAATCATCTTTGTTTGTGCCCCTGTTATTTCTGCAATTCTGCATGTTTCCGAAGCTGTTTTAACATCTAAGTTGTCAGTTTTGAGTAACTTTGCTTGAAGGTCATGATCCGATATCCCCAATACAATACGATCCCTCAGCATTGAATCATGTTGGTCTCCAAATTCACATGATTTCACATGAGTTTTGTTATATCGGTCAGAAAATGATCAAATGGTTCTCCCTCCTTTTGGCATCTTGTGTAGAAACAGTAGCGTTCGTAAACTATGTTTTTACGAGGACTACAGTAATCTTCAAATGTTTTCATAACTTTAGCTAAGACCTTTTTGTCATCGTCTGGCATCACAAAGGTCTGAAATAAATCAATCGCATCTTTTCCAGCCATTGTTAAAAATTGAGCCACCTGCACTGCTGGAGTACATTTTGAAATCACGCCAATTTTCTTGTAAGTTGCCAGATAAATTTAAATTATCCGGCTGTTTGAAATTGAATGTTGAACTCATTGTGTATTTATTAATTTATGTTTAAACTTTTAAATATTTTAACTATAGAACTATGTAACTGCACTGTTCTTGCACTATTATGTTGTAACTGTTATTTTTATAACTGCACTTGATTTTTATATTAAGAAACACGTATCGACTGCGCCATGTTGTATATTTTGTATTTATAAAATGAAACTATCATTAATAATTCACGTATAATTTATTTCTATTTTAAAGTATAGTTTTATTAATAATCTGATTAAATATTCTATGTTTAACTATATTATTATTTAACAATAGAATGTGAACTTGTGTTCCGTACACGAGATTTACGATGAATGTTCTTGTTGTTGATTTAAATATATTTCTTAAAACATTGTAAATAAAATAGAAAGAGATCAATGTATTATCATTACTTTAATCATGATTGCTTGCAATAACTGCATATATATAACAGGCTGTAGTGTGCATAAAGACACTAAAAAAATTCAAAAACTTGCAAAAAATTTTTTTACCGGAAATTGAGATGCAGAACTGTTGTGAACCAAGTTTCATTCAATTCGATTATCAGGTACAGATGCTATGAAGATTTCAAAATTAGAGATGCTCGGGGACCCCACTACTTTGTTCAATATCGCTCAAAATCTAAACAGCTCCTTGCCTTATCTTTTTTTTAAATATCATCAAAATTCATTCACGAATGAATGTTGTATTCCAACCCCCAAACCTTTGTCCAATGTACCCGAAAAATTAAGCATATCGTATTCATATTGCCTAAAAGCTTTTAACAACGTTTCATGAAAATCGATCTGTAATTATATGCTACAAAAGAATAAACACTTGAACAAAACTTTTTAGCCAGAATTTTTTTGCCCTTTTTGGCAAAACCAAAGATGGCAGAAATGTTGGAAACAGTGCTAAAACCTTATATATCAAGTTTCAATAAGATCGAAAGCCGGACTTAGAAGTTCTTGAAGATTTAAACTAATAGTCCAAAGTCCATTTTGTCCAATTTTGAAATGAATCCAGATCTTTTATTTTCAAGTGAACCTGGATCACTTGCCAAAGTTTCATTAAGATCATGAATATCACGGAATTGTTCACACAATTTAAAATTGTGGTGAAGGAAAAAAATCAATAGAATCGGTAAACTTGGTCTTATAGTATATGGCACAATGTACAAATAGTTCAATTTAATAATACATTTAAATGCATTTTGCTCGAGAACAAAAGATAACGCTTGTCTATAATTATAAATCTGTAAAATATAAAAAAAATATCAACAAGAAAAAGGTGCTTTTTGAAATCGCCATGGTCGAAGAATTAAAATTTTGAAAAATCATCTAAAAATATAAATTTTTATTGTTACATTAATATTTTAATAAAGCCTCACTAAGTACCTTCAAACAAACAAACAAAAAATTAATCAAATCGAATTGATTGTCACTAATTTTCTTAAGAAATTTCAAGCCACCCTGTGTTAAAACTAGTGAAAAAATAAACAAAATAAAAAACACGTATTATTTTGTTACTACGGTTAAAAAAGTTTCAAAAAATCCGAAATGGGTCTTGATTCGATTTTCTATCTATATATAATACATTATATCACAGTATTCAGAATTATTGCTAGAGAGTTAGAGGAAGGAGCTAGAGAGAGTTGGAGGAGTTGTGGCGATAACATCCAGTTTCACAACAATAAATAGTTCTAATAATTTCATAATAATATTTTCAGCAAATAAAAATAACAAAAATTTCTATCTTACACAATGCATCGCGTTATACATATCCACCAGTATCCACCAGTGTGATACCATCGTAATGGGTGAGACCAGTTTAATATTATTTCCTGGTGGAAAAAGAGAAAGACTGTATTTTAAACATCAATAACTTCAGATTGGTTATTCCTTAAGACACGCCCTTAGATTATAAAATATACAGGATAAGTAATATTTTATATATTTTGTGTAAGTACACTATAAATTTATAAAAAAAATTGAAGCTGTTTTTTAAATTCAAATTTCGCATTGAAAATTTCCATAAAAGAAACGGCTCCTGGAAAAATAAACACAAAAATACAAGGTCCCATGCAGCATGGTTATCTCTTTCTATTTATAGAAAAAAATATAATTTTATTCTTCTATTGTCAGAAAAAAATAACTGCCAAACAATCTTATATATTAATACGCTAACTTTGTACTTTGTACAGCCTAAGGCTTTTTTATTCGAATTTTCACTGATTTTAAATTTTCACTGCTGACTGATATCAGTGTAACCTAGATCTGAGAGATTTTTGGGATTTTTCGGATCATAAATAAAAGTTATAGACGAATTATAATGTATTTTTGAATTCAACTGCCTCCCCTCAAATCAAATCAAATGGATCAAATGGAATCGTCCAAATCTTTTCTTTGTTTATAGTATTTTATATTTTCTTTTTAGTTTATGCATTGATCTAGGAGAGTATGGACGTTATTTTTCTTTGTTGTTTTATCTTATATATTAATACGTTGAATATTTAGTTAGATATATATTGTTTGTGAATGAAAGAGGATAATGTGTTTGGTATGATAGTTTGAGATCGTAAATTTGATTGTTAGAATTTTTAATATATAGCGACAATTTTGTAATGTGTGTGTTTGGTATGATAGTTAGAATTGAGAAAGAGGATAATGTGTTTGGTATGATAGTTTGAGATCGTAAATTTGATTGTTAGAATTTTTAATATATATCTTTTCAGTTTATGCATTGATCTAGGAGAGTATGGACGTTATTTTTCTTTGTTGTTTTATCTTATATATTAATACGTTGAATATTTAGTTAGATATATATTGTTTGTGAATGAAAGAGGATAATGTGTTTGGAATGATAGTTTGAGATCGTAAATTTGATTGTTAGAATTTTTAATACTAGGAGGGCCCGGCGTGCTTCGCTACGCTTATAAATAAAGTTTTTACGTAGACATTTTGATGACGTAGAAGCAATGATTTCAAAAAGTGGTAATGAGAAATGCTAGCATATAATTTTTAATATTTCTTTTAAATATATGAATGAAAAATAATCAGAACTCTAGCTGATCAGTTCGGATATATGAAAAATTAGCGATCAAATAAGTTTTCAAGTAAGCTTATTTGATCTCTAACTTATTTGATCGCTAATTTTTCATATATCCGAACTGGTCAGCTAGAGTTCTGATTACTTTTCATTTATATATTTAGAAGAAAAATTAAAAATTATATGCGAGCATTTCTCATTACCACTTTTTGAAATCATTGCTTCTACGTCAACAAAATGTCTACGCAAAAACTTTATTTATAAGCGTAGCGAAGCACGCCGGGCCCTCCTAGTATATATTATATTTTAATTTCATTCTAAATAAAAACAAAAACAATTAATCGTCAAACAATATCAAAGCGATGCGGTAGATCGCTGTTCGTGAAAAAAAAATAGCGATTACTACTTCGCTTAATTACTCTGAACCTAGTATACATAACCTTAAAAAATGATTTGATCTAATGTTGTTTAACATATATGATCTTATGACGAGTTTTGTAACATAAACTCACCTTTAAATTTTAATTTGAAATAGATTTTGTACAATAAACCGTATACAAAATAAATAAAACATAAAATTTCGAAAACGATTATTGAAAAATTAAATTTCAATAAGAAAATTTATTAAGACTTTTTAATATTTCTCTTAACTGAAAAAAATCTTGAAGCCATCTATTGTAAATTTAAAATGTAGATGTAAATAGCTAAGACAGTTTTTTTTTAAAATAAAAACATTATAATTTGATCTTTTACTGCATATTATAACAAAATAATACAAATACATATGTGTTTTGAAGAACTTTTGGACATTTAAAGGCTGATTCTGATACTAGTTTATAAAGATTTGCTACAAAAATATTATCAAATGTAAATTTACCTCTGAATCTGCGTAAAACGGTCTTTGCTTAGACAAATTATTTAAAAAGGAATGTGTTGAGGTTTAGAGTAGGTTGTTATAAAAACATTGTAGGTTGTAGGGTGTTATAAAAACATTATTGTAATTTGTTCTTTTACTCCGAATGACTGAATATTTCCATAAATTTTTCAGGATCCAGTTTAAATTTAATTTGTTTAAAACGCTATAACGTAATATGCCGATTATTAGACCCCAACATGAAAGATTCATGTATATTATTTAGCGTATTTATCCCAAATAATTTTTCGCGGGTTTGCAATATCTTTTTCTAGAATTTAAAAAATTTAACTCATTGTGTGTCTTAGTTATAAGATTTACGATTTCATAAAAGATCTTTTTAAATTGCCATTCATATCTAGGTCTTGGTCATTAATGCAAATTTTGGTAACAAAAATGTTAAAATCTTCTTGTAAACATAACCATAAACATAACCAAAAACAAAAAGAATACGCATCTTTTATTTTAGTTTCAAAAGTAAATTTCTGTTTTTGTCATATGAATTGAGATTTTGTTTTGTTCACAAAAACTGTGTTGCGGGCATAAGAAATCAATTTTCTGATAGTATTGATATTCTAATATATTGGAAAAGGATTGAAGGAGCTTTAAAAGGTTTGACATTTGAGAGATAAGTATAATTTTAATGAAATAAAATGCAGAGAATTGTTCTGAGTAATGCAAGCTTCAGCTACTTGCAACTACTAAGGACAGTTTGCAAATATCAGGTTGTGGCAGAATGAATGTCGTTTCTTTAGAAAAGTTGAAATTGTTGAATGCCAAATTGAAAGTTATTACTCCTTATCCCTCAACTCACTCAACTCACTCAACTCACTTAACTCACTCAACTCACTCTACTCACTCAACTCACTCAACACACTCAACTCACTCAACTCACTCAACTCACTCAACTCACTCAACTCACTCAACTCACTCAACTCACTCAACTCACTCAACTCACTCAACTCACTCAACTCACTCAACTCACTCAACTCACTCAACTCACTCAACTCACTCAACTCACTCAATTCACTCAACTCACTCAAATCACTCAACTCACTCAACTCACTTAAGTCACTCAACTCACTCAACACACTCTTGTCACTCAACTCACTAAACTCACTCAACACACTCAACTCACTCAGCTCACTCATCTCACACAGCTCACTCAACTCACTCAACTCACTCATCTTACTCAACTCACTCAACTCACTCATCTCACTCATCTCATTCAGCTCACTCAACTACTCCACTACTCAACTCACTCAACTCACTCAACTCATACTAAGTTTACACCAGTATCTAATTTGCTACGTATCAAATTTGCTAGCCATTTTTACCATCATACTTTTTAAATTTTATACGGTGATGTAAACTCTTATTAATTAGGTATGACATATTAATTTTTAGCGCGTCCTTTTCATTGTTAATTTTTTGGTTAGGAAAAAATAATTTCCATATATATTTTTTATAAGAAACTGAAAACATTTATTATATTAATGCTAAAATTTATTTTGCTTCCAATTTCAGTAAAAAAATCACATCAAACATAAATATATATTTTATAAAATAAGTTGATTTATTTTTATTTTAAATGTCATACCTAATTTTAGTGTTCACACCGTAAAAATAATACCTATTTGCTACGTACCTAATTTGATACGTAGCATATCATCCTACCAAATATTTGGTACGTACTTTTTTGACAAATGTTTACATCGACCATAGTCGACCTAATAAGTATAGTATGTACCTATTAGATCCTGGTGTAAACTTAGTAATACTCAACTCACTCAACTCACTCAACTCACTCAAATCACTCAACTCACTCAACTCACTCAACTCACTCAACTCACTCAACTCACTCAACTCACTTAACTCACTCAACTCAAACAACTCACTCTAGTCACTCAACTCAGTCAATTCACTCAACCCACTCAACTCACTCAACTCACTCAACTCACTCAACCCACTCAACTCACTCAACACACTCTTGTCACTCAACTCACTAAACTCACTCAACACACTCACCTCACTCAGCTCACTCATCTCACACAGCTCACTCATCTCACTCAACTCGCTCAACTCACACAACTCACTCAACTCACTCAACTCACTCATCTTACTCAACTCACTCAACTCACTCATCTCACTCATCTCATTCAGCTCACTCAACTACTCAACTACTCAACTCACTCAACTCACTCAACTCACTCAACTCACTCAACTCACTCAACTCACTCAATTCACTCAACTCACTCAACTCACTCAACTCACTCAACTCACTCAACTCACTCAACTCACTTAACTCACTCAACTCAAACAACTCACTCTAGTCACTCAACTCAGTCAATTCACTCAACCCACTCAACTCACTCAACTCACTCAACTCACTCAACTCACTCAACTCACTCAACTCACTCAACTCACTCAACTCACTCAACCCACTAAACTCACTCAACACACTCTTGTCACTCAACCCACTAAACTCACTCAACACACTCAACTCACTCAGCTCACTCATCTCACACAGCTCACTCATCTCACACAGCTCACTCATCTCACTCAACTCGCTCAACTCACACAACTCACTCAACTCACTCAACTCACTCATCTTACTCAACTCACTCAACTCACTCATCTCACTCATCTCATTCAGCTCACTCAACTACTCAACTACTCAACTCACTCAACTCACTCAACTCACTCAACTCACTCAACTCACTCAACTCACTCAATTCACTCAACTCACTCAACTCACTCAACTCACTCAACTCACTCAACTCACTCAACTCACTTAACTCACTCAACTCAAACAACTCACTCTAGTCACTCAACTCAGTCAATTCACTCAACCCACTCAACTCACTCAACTCACTCAACTCACTCAACTCACTCAACTCACTCAACTCACTCAACTCACTCAACTCACTCAACCCACTAAACTCACTCAACACACTCTTGTCACTCAACCCACTAAACTCACTCAACACACTCAACTCACTCAGCTCACTCATCTCACACAGCTCACTCATCTCACACAGCTCACTCATCTCACTCAACTCGCTCAACTCACACAACTCACTCAACTCACTCAACTCACTCATCTTACTCAACTACCTCAACTCACTCATCTCACTCATCTCATTCAGCTCACTCAACTACTCAACTACTCAACTCACTCAACTCACTCAACTCACTCAAATCACTCAACTCACTCGACTCACTTTGTTGTACAGATATATATATGTATATATATATATATATATATATATATATATGTATGTAAAATAGGTCAATTAAAAAAAAGAGAAGATCGACACAACGGCATTGTGATGACTTCGGTATAAAAAAGGTTATAGAAAGAGAGCGAACGCTCATCATCATAATTAATATTTTTATATGTTAAAAACATTATGTTAAAGCTTTGGTCAGTCATAAGTGAGTTGTTGAATAAATGTGTCATCGTTTAATATCTATTTTTTTAATAAAACAAATGATCTATAAATAAGAATACTACATGGCGCAGTTGAAAAGTCAATTACGTGCAATAAAATATAAGTGAATGGGGAGAATAACAACCAAAAAAGACAATTCAACTTGTAAAAATCTCCCAAGTTTGAAAGCACCACGCGGAAGGCCACCGAAGACCAAAATTGTAATCGTCGAGAAAGCTATAAAAAAGAATATGGATTACATTAGGAAAGTGGACAAATTAAATATAAATGGAATGCATTGGGCGTTCTGATAAAAACCTGCAAAAGAGATTTTTTGAAGATCCAAAAATAACATTGGACAAGGTCATTGATATGGCGAGAGCAGCCGAGGCAACAAAAGTACAGTTAACTAACATACAACAACCGAGTACCTCTATGGCGTTTATGGATGCAATTCGAACTGCAAGGACATCACAAACACAACAGGAAAATAAAAATTCAATATCAGGTTTAGATATTATGCATATAAAATAGTAGAGAGTAATTATAATAATAAATTTCAAAATAAAAACAATAATTATTCAAATTCAGGATATAAAAAATTTAATTCTAATCTGTTTAATAATTCCAATTCTCGTTTTAGGCAACATTGGCAGCAGAGCAGAAACACAGTCCAAAAATGCAGATGTTGTTTAGGTACTCATATGGAAGGTCAATCAATGTCCAGCATATGGGAACGATGTATGAATTGTGGTAAGCCTAATCATTTTGCTTCAGCATGTTTTGTAAAACAGATAAAAGAAATTAAATTAAAAGATGATAATGATACTCTGTATATTGATTCAATTTATGAAGATAGTAATGATAAGTCCTGGTATGAATTAATTCGACTTCAGGATAGTATAATTAAATTTAAATTGGATTCGGGAGCTCAAACAAATGTATTACCGATAAAATATTTTAAAAAATTAAAAAATGTTATACTCAAGGAATCTGATATAAAATTAGAATCATATGGAGGTACGAGCTTAAGTATTGTGGGTGCAAGTGATATTGTTTGTGCAGTTGTGCAGGAATGAAATTAGTGTTATTGAGTTTATAATTATTCAAGAAAATACAGTACCAATAGTAGGTTTGGAAGCATGTATGCTATTTAATTTGATTAAACGAATTAATTCTATAAATAAAGATAATATTCAAGATAAAGAGAAGTTTTTACAAAAACATAGAGAAAAATTTGAAGGGCTGGGTTGTTTTGTCTCAAATTATAAAATTAAGTTGAAAGAAAATGTAAGTCCTGTAGTCAAGCCAGTACGTCGAATTCCATTAAAATTAATAAAACCATTGAAAGAAACGCTTTCGAGTTTAGTAGATAGAGATGTGATTGATAAAGTAGATGAACCTGTGGAATGGGTGTCGAATTTAGTAATAGTAGAAAAAGCAAATAAAGAATTGAGATTATGTCTTGACCCAAAAGACCTTAACGATTCTATTAAACAAGAAAATTTTTTAATTCCGACATTCGAAGATATATCATCCAAATTAGTAAACAAAAAAATTTATTCGGTTTTAGATCTGCGTGAAGCTTATTGGCAAATTAAACTGGATGATGAGTCCAGTAAACTTTGCACATTTAATACACCTTTTGGGTGTTATAGGTTCAAGAGGCTTCCTTTCGGACTAAAAATCGCCCCAGAAATTTTTCAAAAATATAATCAGAAGAATTTTGAAAACATTGATGGTGTAAGTGTGTATATTGATGATCTTCTTATATCAGCTAAGAGTGAAGAAGAACATGATCGCATTATGGAGAGTGTTATGCAGAGAGCTAAAGATCTAAATATAAAATTTAATAGCAAAAAATTCCAATACAAAGTCGATAAAGTCAGTTTCTTAGGCCATATTATCACAGAAGAAGGCATATTCTGTGATCCTAACAGAACAAAGGCTATTTCTAAATAGGTAATCCAAATTCGAAAAAAGATTTACAAAAAGTATTGGGCATGATTAATTATGTGAGAGCATTTGTTCCGAATCTGTCTAATGTTATATCTCCGTTAAAAGAATTACTTAAGAAAAATGTAATTTTTAATTGGTTACCAGCCCACACAGAGTGTTTAAACAAGGTCAAGAATATGATAAGTAGCTCTCCTATATTACAAGTATTTGATTCAGAGAAGGAAGTTGTCATACAGTCAGATAGTAGTAAGGATGGCATAGGATGTTGTCTTATGCAGGATGGTAAACCAATAAACTTTGCTTCCAGGAGTCTAACTCCAGCTGAATGCAATTATTCTCAAATTGAGAAAGAAATGCTAGCAATTTGTTTTGCATGCAAAAAGTTCCATAATTGGATATATGGACGAAGTATAACCATAATAACTGACTATAAACCATTGTTGGGTATAGTTAAAAAAGAAATAGCTAAAATTCCTTCCTCCAAATTACAACGAATGAGGCTTAAGCTACTTAATTATGATTTAAAATTACAATTTATGGCCGGGAAATATTTATTTATTGCAGACTTGTTATCAAGATACTATAATAAAGATGAGAAGGGAAACGAAATTATGGATATTTCAGAGGTAGTTCATTCTATAAATGTGAGTGATGAAAAGAAAAAGTTATTTCAAGAGGAAACAGAGAATGACTCAATTTTGAAAAAATTGAAGGAAATTTTAAAAGTTGGTTGGCCAAATAATAAAGCTAAAGTAGATAGTGATTTAAAGTTATATTGGAAATTTAGGGAAAACCTGTTTTTAGATGATAACCTAATATTTTTGGGTGAAAAATTATTAGTTCCGTTTTCTCTAAGAGAAAAGATGTTGTCGGAGCTACATAGGAGTCATCTTGGAATTGAAAAAAAAAAAATGGAGGGCTCGTTCATTGCTTTATTGGCCGGGTATAAATCAGAATATAGAGAACATGGTACAACAGTGTGAAGTTTGTCAAAAGTTTCGCAGTGCTAATAGCAAAGAACCTCTAATACCGCATAAAATTCCTCTTTTTCCATTCCAAAAGTTGGGATTAGATATTTGTGAGTTCAGAGGAAATGATTATTTGGTATTGGTAGACTATTTCTCAAAATATATTGATGTTTTACCGTTATGTAGGAAAACTGCTCTAGCAGTCATCAATAATTTAACGCCTAGTTTTTCAATTCATGGAATTCCAAGAGAAATTATTGCAGATAATATGCCATTTAATTCATTCGAATTTAACAAATTTTGTAAGCAATTCGATATAATACTCACAACTTCAAGTCCTCGGTATCCTAAATCTAATGGTATGTCAGAACGTGCTGTACAAATAGGAAAAAATTTTCTAAATAAAGCATTTGAGGCCAAGCAAGATTTATGGATTATGCTTGCAGAGTATCGTAACACTGAAATTAAAGATCTCGGACTTAGTCCCAATGAACTTTTGATGAATAGAAAAACAAGAACATTAATTCCAGGAAAAGAATATCTATTTAGGTCAGATATTGCGCAAGACTTGCTTAAGAATTTTGAGACAAAGCAATGGAACATGACAAAATATTATAATAAAAATGCACATTATAAAAATGAATTTAATATTGGTCAAAAAATTTGGTTGAAACATGGTAACAAATGGATAAAGGCTAACATACACAAACGGCATCACACACCTCGTTCATATTGGGTAGAGCTAGAAAATGGCCAGATATTACGTAGAAATTCTTCATTTTTAAGACATGTTGAGACAAATGATGGGGAATAAAATTGAACAGAGTGTGAATTTTGGATTATGGATTTGTATTTGCTGCAATGTACAAAAATGTTAGAAATATTGTTTGTAAATTTTGTTTTTATCTTAAATTTGTATTAGGTATTTTCCTATGTGAATTAATAATTTTTAATTTAATTAAAATTTAAATAAAAGGGGGCATAGGAATATAGTGAATATAATTTTAAAAAAAATTTTGATTCTCATTGATTTAGGTATATGTATAATCAGAAAGTATTTAATATTTGTACTTAGTATTACATTGTTTATTTAAAGGGGGAGATGTTGTACAGATATATATATATATATATATATATATATATATATATATATATATATATATATATATATATATATATATATATATATGTATATATATATATATATATATATATATATATATATATATATATATATATATATATATATATATATCAGGGTTGTGCCGTAGACAAAATAGATTACTTTACATGTATAGATTACGCATAGATTACGTGTAAATTACGCGAGATATTTTCGTGTAATCTATAATGTAAACTATAATGTAATCTATTTAATTGATATGTGAACTCTAAAATTTTTTAGCAATAAATTAACTTTTTTCAAGATCGCAAGATCTTGTTTTTGACAATATTATTGATCATGTCTTTTAAGAAAAAATTTTCAGTAGGGATAATACAATATTTTCACGTATTTCTTCTTAAATCAAAATTAATAGATTACGCCAAATTTACATAGATGACATAGATTACATTACATAGATTACATGTAATGTAATCTATTTTAGATTACGCGTAAAGGAACAACCCTGATATATATATATATATATATATATATATATATATATATATATATATATATATATATATATATATATATATATATATATATATATATATATATATATATATATATATGTATGTAAAATAGGTCAATTAAAAAAAAGAGAAGATCGACACAACGGCATTGTGATGACTTCGGTATAAAAAAGGTTATAGAAAGAGAGCGAACGCTCATCATCATAATTAATATTTTTATAAGTTAAAAACATTATGTTAAAGCTTTGGTCAGTCATAAGTGAGTTGTTGAATAAATGTGTCATCGTTTAATATCTATTTTTTTAATAAAACATATGATCTATAAATAAGAATACTACACACTTAGCTCACTCAACTCACTCAACCCACTCAACTCATTCAACTCGCTCAATTCACTCAACTCACTCAACTCTCTCAACTCACTCAACTCACTCAACTATTCAACTCACTCAACTTACTCTACTCACTCTACTCACTCAACTCACTCAACTCACTCAACTCACTCATCTCACACAACTCACTCAACTCACTCAAGTCATTCAACTCACTCAACTCACTCATCTCACTCAAATCACTCAACTCACTCAACTCACACAACTCACTCAGCTTACTCAACTTACTTAACTCACTCAACTCAAACAACTCACTCTAGTCACTCAACTCGGTCAACTCACTCAACCCACTCAACTCACTCAACACACTCTTATCACTCAACTCACTAAACTCACTCAACACACTCAGCTCACTCATTTCACACAGCTCACTCATCTCACTCAAATCATTCAACTCACTAAACTCACTCAACTCACTTAACTCACTTAACTCAATCAACTCACACAACTCACTCAACTCATACAACTCATTAAACTCACTCAACTCACACAATTCAATCAAGTCACTCAATTCACTCAACTCACTCAATTCACTCAACTCACTCAACTCACTCTACTCACTCTAGTCACTCTACTTACTCAACTCACACAACTCACTCAACTCACACAACTCACTCAACTCATTCAACTCACTCAACTCACTCAACTCAAACAACTTACTAAACTCACTAAACTGACTAAACTCACTCAACTAACTTAACTCACTCAGCTCATTCAACTTACTCAACTCACCTAACTCTCTCAACTCACTCAGCTCACTCAACTCACTCAACTTACTCAACTCACTCAACTCACTCAACTCACTCGACTCACTCAACTCACTCTACTCCCTCAACTCACTCAACTCACTCATCTCACTCAACTCACTCAACTCACTGAACTCACTCAACTCACTCAACTCACTCAACTCACTCAACTCACTCAACTCACTCAACTCACTCAACTCGTTAATCTCACTCAACTCACTCAATAAACTCAACTCACTCAACTAGCTCAACTCAATCCACTCAACTTACTCAAATCATTCAACTCACTCAACTGCATAAAACGGTCTTTGCTAAGACAAATTTTTTAAAAAGAATTGTTTTAAGACTTGTAGGTTGTTATAAAAACATTATTGGAAATGGTTCGTTTACTCCGAATGACTGAATATTTCTATAAATTTTTCGGGAGCCAGTTTAAATTTAATCGATGACAATAATTCAAATTGCTTGTATCAAAATGAAATAATTACCTATTATTAATTTTATTATGTATTTCATTATAATCCAAGCTCATAAAATTTATTATTTACTACAAAAAATCGTGATATCAGTAACAAAAAACATCAAAAATGTAAATTTTAGTTCATGAAAAAGGTTCAGTTTATAGTTTAATAGTGTAACGACTCTTCGTTGGTTCTTTTAGATTATTGAACAAACACGACAGTAAAAGACAGATCTTTAGTTAACAGAATCTCAAACTTTATTTGTCATCAAATTACAGCAGCTTCCGTTTTTCCTTACAATAAATTCCAGGGTCTCCAATTTATGTACACTAAACTTCACCGCTTTTCCACAATTTGAATCAATAATATTCGGAATGGTAAAATCTGTATTTACTATTCCACTAAGTTCAGATTCTTTCTCTATTAGTACCCAGGCTCAGATACCACCGATTATTCCTTAAACTTGCGAATATTTATAAACACTTTTAATTGCAAAAGTAAAACTGCCTGTCTGATATTTTTGTTTGCTTATTTATATCGAAAAATAAATAAATCGAAACTTCTATAATCCACTAGAAATCAATACTACGTAGTCTGTACATTTTGAATAGGCCACACCTGTTTTCATTCAAACTTGCATTTGTATTAGCGAACTCAAATTTAATTTATGCAAAATGTATTAGGTAACTCCTTTTAATTCATTAATGTAAACATTTGTATAACAAATTTAATTTACATTAATTTATGCAATACAATTTGCAATACAAGTAAAAGATTGAAAAAGGAGTTAACGTTTAATTCATGAATGAGTAAATAAAATTAACCCATTCTGGACGAAGTTTATTACATTGCCCTCCATTTAGTTTTGTTCGTCCCGAACAATATCAGAGATCGCATTGGTGCTGTTACCTTGGTACGGTGCCAACCTTTGCAGATGTATCACTTTCATCTTGGTACGGGGTCCCTTTTGTATGCGGTAGATGACATCATTAATTCGTTTGATTATTTTATATGGGCCTTCCCAATCTGGCTGCAGCTTGGGTGATCTTCCCTTAGTTCTTCTGGGGTTGTATAGCCATACCAATTCTCCTTCTTGAAAACCGCCACTATTTGCATTTATGTCGTACCTGGTTTTCATTTTGTCACTGGCAATCTTAATGTGGTCTCGAACCTGCTGATGGATTTTATTCATCTTCTCCCTTAGTTGTCCCACATAATCTGTTTTCGTGGATACCAGACCTCCAGGGATGCCAAACTCGATGTCACTAGGAAGATGAAGTTCTCTTCCGAACATGATATTCGCTGGCGTTTCACTTGTCGTATCGTGCACTGCGCTACGATAGGCCATCAAGAATAACGGAAGATCCTTGTCCCAATTTCTTTGGTTGGCTTCTACTACCTTTGACAAATGTTCTTCCATGGTTCGGTTGAATCGTTCTACCATGCCATCCGATTGTGGGTTCATGGGTGTAGTTCGTGTTTTTCTAATGCCGAGTGTTCTGCACAGCTCTTCCATCAGTTGAGATTCGAAATTCCTTCCCTGGTCGGTATGCAACTCGAGCGGTGTTCCATATCTGCAAACCCATTCATTGACTAATGTTTCCGCGACCGTAACTGCTTCCTGGTTCGGTAGTGCATAAGCTTCCGGCCATTTTGTAAAGTAATCAATGACCACCATGATGTATTTGTTACCTTTTGTCGTTTCCGGAAATGGCCCCGCGATGTCTATAGCAATTCTCTCCATTGGGGCACCCACATTGTACTGTTGCATCTCTCCTCGAGTTCTAGTTTTTGGTCCTTTGCTCGCTGCACAAGTATCGCATCGCCGACACCATTGCTCCACGTCTGTGCGATACCTTACCCAATAAAACCTCTCCCTTACTTTAGCCAGGGTTTTATTGACTCCCAGGTGTCCTCCAGAAATACTTCCATGCAGCTTTCCCAGTACCTCTTCCACTCGACTTGATGGCAACACCAGTTGTTCTAACACTTTCTTTCCATCAGCGGACTCCCATTTTCTTTTCAGTATCCCGTTGTCCATAAATAGTGAGTCCCATTGCGCCCAGTAGCATTTCACCTCCGTACTTAAAGGTGCTACCTCTTTCCACTCCGGTCGCCTTCCCTCGGTTTTCCATTTCAATATCAGTGCCATAGCTGGATCTTCTCGCTGCTCTCTTTTCATTGCCTCGGTACACCAATTGTCAGGAGTTTGGAACTTAATTTGCTTCACTTTCATCGCCTCTTTTCTCTCAGTCCTGCTACATGACTTGCGCTCCTCAACACAGGGTCTTTTTGAAAGATCTTCAGCGTTACAATGTATCCTTCTCTTCCGGTGTTCGACGCGGCAATCTCCTTCCTTTTTGACATCTACTTGCTTGTTTGAAAGGTTCATCAACCGGCCTGAAACTATTCCTTCTTTTGCTGCTACTAGTGTTTTGCATTCCCTTTGTATCCTTTTCTTACGGTGTTCAACGCGGAAATCTCTTGCCTTTTTGACATCCACTTGCTTGTTTGAAAGATTCATCAACCGGACTGGAACTACTTCTTTTGCAGCTATTAGTGTTTTGCATTCCTGTCTAATGTGCCCTACCTGTCCACAATTCCAGCATCTCACTCTGCTAGATCTTCTTCGTTGATTTCGTTCAGGTTTATCTTCCAAACTTTTGACACGCATGATCACTTCATCAAGCGCTGCTTTCAGTGGTTCCTCAGCAACTTCCATCTGTCGTACTCTATCTGAGCCATACGCTCTTTTTCCAGCTTCCATTTGCAGGGCCAATGCTAAGACTTCCGTAGGTAGTTTCTTCCCGCTTAGATACAGCTGATTTCTCATTTGCACATCTCGAAGAGCATCGATGAATGTATCAGCTGCCAGTTCGTCTCGATGTTCAGCGTTATAGTTCGGATATGACAGATTAACCAGTCTCACAATGTCAGCCTCTAATTCTTGCAAAGTTTCGCTGACTCCTTGTTTTCGTGTTCTGAGCTGCATGCGATGGAGAGCTTGCATATGACTTTCCCCATATCTTACTTCTAAGGCCTCCATAATCTTGCTGTAATCACGTTCTGTCGCTGATAGTGTCTGCAAAATTTCAGCAGCAGGTCCCTTCAATGCCAATATAAGCGCATTTGCTTTTTGCTGGTTATCTACCCCAGTTGTTGCTATCTCAAATTGCATCTTAAATATTTGATACGATGTGGATCCATCAAATGCGGGTGTTTTTAATCTAGCTGGGGCTGAAGTAGTTGATGGATTGACCATGTTACCTGACTTCCCTTGTGCTATTTCTTGGCGTAATTCACTTGAAAGTTTGCGTAATTTCTCTTCATGTTCCTCGGTAACTTTCCGCAATTCCCTTTCCACGTTGTTGATTTTCACCTCCGCACTGGATATACGTGACTCGATTACTTCACGTAGTTTTTGTTGATCTAATTTTTGTTCTGCGGCCAGTTTTTCTTGTCGGGCCATCAGATCAGCAAGTTGTTGTTGTTGGTTGTTTCCTTGTTTGGCAATCATATCAGTAAATTGTTGTTGTTCTACTTTTTGTTGTTGTTGCTGTGCCATCATTTCTTTCATCAACGCCATCATCGGATCAATTGCGGGGGCATTCTGAACCGGAGCATCCTCCAGCTCTATTTCTATGACCTCTGTGCTTTCACCTGCTTCTTCTAAAATTTTACGCAGCCGGAATGCAAGTTCTGCCTTCGTTCCGTGGATTGGAGCATTCCTTTTCCTCAACTCGTCCTTTAGCTGGGTCTGGCTGAGATCACTAATATTTACTGTTTTGACCATTGTTTCAATAATCCCACTTCTGACACCACTGTAACGACTCTTCGTCGGTTCTTTTAGATTATTGAACAAACACGACAGTAAAAGACAGATCTTTAGTTAACAGAATCTCAAACTTTATTTGTCATCAAATTACAGCAGCTTCCGTTTTTCCTTACAATAAATTCCAGGGTCTCCAATTTATGTACACTAAACTTCACCGCTTTTCCACAATTTGAATCAATAATATTCGGAATGGTAAAATCTGTATTTACTATTCCACTAAGTTCAGATTCTTTCTCTATTAGTACCCAGGCTCAGATACCACCGATTATTCCTTAAACTTGCGAATATTTATAAACACTTTTAATTGCAAAAGTAAAACTGCCTGTCTGATATTTTTGTTTGCTTATTTATATCGAAAAATAAATAAATCGAAACTTCTATAATCCACTAGAAATCAATACTACGTAGTCTGTACATTTTGAATAGGCCACACCTGTTTTCATTCAAACTTGCATTTGTATTAGCGAACTCAAATTTAATTTATGCAAAATGTATTAGGTAACTCCTTTTAATTCATTAATGTAAACATTTGTATAACAAATTTAATTTACATTAATTTATGCAATACAATTTGCAATACAAGTAAAAGATTGAAAAAGGAGTTAACGTTTAATTCATGAATGAGTAAATAAAATTAACCCATTCTGGACGAAGTTTATTACAATAGTCAAAACTATCTGTTCAGTACAAAAAGAAGTGATATCCTGTGTCAAGCAGAAACTAGTGTAAAACAAAACATTTACAAATAATTAGGTGTTCTACATGATTCGAAATACTTACTTTGTCACTCGAATTAGAGATAAGAATAAAACAACTTCAACTATTAAAACAAAAGTTTCTAGTAAAAGTTCCAAATAATAAATTTGATTTATTTCTATACGAATAAAAATGTGGGATTCCATATTTGTACGATTGACTGAATCGAGAAAAGGGCGGAACAATCACAAAGAAAGTTGGTCATTTTACGGTCGGTAAAAATGTTAGATACAACATATCTACATAAATCTGTTATTTTGTAATCATATTTGGTAAAGCAATGGAAAACCTCAATAATATTTAAATTTCTAGGCTACTGTGTTTTTTCAATACAAATACTCTCACTGAATCTGCAAACTTCGCGCATCACACCAGAGCATCAATAGCAGCTCATCATTTTATGTTTCACGTAACAAGATGAAGACCTGTTGCTTTTCAACGTGATTTTTTTAACAGTTTCACATCTCTGGAATGCCCTACCGGCGTGGGTGTTTCCTGCTAATTTTAATCCTCAAAACTTTATGATAAATAATAATAAATTCCTCAAAGAAAATTGATTAATACTTACAAACCCTAAAACACTAATTCCCTATTCCCCTAGTATGGAATCTTCGGATATTCAGAGACGTTAATCGTTTATTGGTTAACACTTAACATGAATAACTATGAATAAAAAAAAATAAGAGGTGACACCAATCCGATGGGAGTAGCATATGTACTTGCTTATATAAATAATAATAAAGAAAAGTAAATTGCGCTAGTTTCTAGATCACGGACACCAGCTGAGCCAAATTATTCACAATTAGATCAAGAAACTTTTGCAATATTATTTGGCATAGACCATTTTTTTAGTTACTTATTTGGTCGCATTTCGTTGCCTAATAACCCACAATTTTCACTAAAATTCAAAATTATCGGTTGTAATACCACGAGTCATTGAAATTTTTTCGAAAATTTTTTGATTTTACGAATTAAATTATTTAGCAACACTGCGAATCAAAGCGCACAATAAACCACGAGTCCGAAGGACGAGTGGTTTAAGTAGTGGTTTGATTGAGCAGTGTTGCTTAAAAATTATTTAATGAGTAAAATTGAAAAAATTTAGACAAAAATTTCAATGAAGAGTGGTATGTAATGAGATAATTTTTTTTTAATTATAATTTTGTTTAAAAGATAATAATTATTAGTTTCTAAATAAAGTTTTTTCTACAAATTATTCAGCTTATAAAAAATTATGTAAAATCGCCAATAATAAAAATGTCCGTTTTCATTCATAAATGATTACATGTTTATGTTTATTTGTCAAAAATAAATTACAAATTTATAGCATTTATTCGCCTACTAAGATAAAATTATATTTCATTTTGTTAGAAGAAAAAATGACAACAAAGAATTTTCATAACGACAAAGCAAAATTATCGACGACAAGAAGAATTGCCGACCGTAAAATCAAAGCCTACTGTTTAAATATCATAGTGTGTATGAATGAAAAATAAAATTTCTGACAGCAAAAAAAAACTATCACAATAATGACTTCTGACGTGTAATAGTACATCATCAAAAAACACTCCATATCTGAGATTGAAAGTGGTACCATCGACTGAATAGAGTTTATTCGCCAGCACCCCTAAGATATCATCTTGGCTAGTGATAATGGTATCTGATATCTCACGCAGATCGTATGTCAATAGTAAGGGTTGTCACACCCATAAACCAAAAATTTTCAAGCCAACCAAATCTGATCTCTCCTGCATTTGAACTAACGGAGGTAACTGGAGCTCTGTTATATGGAAAAAGTGCGATAATGCTTTTCATAAAAATATCGCAGTAGATCGTTTGAAGTAACATCACAAATTTTGCAAGCAATTGATCTTCGAGTTTTCCAAAACAGAATTTCTTGTTTTTTCCATGTAACGGGTGAAAAAAAGAGAGAGGAAGAAAACATATTTCATAAAAAAAACGCAAGACAAATTGATGTCAACCATTTGTCAACGATTTATTATATGCAAAATGACGATCATTTATCTATTTTTTACATAAATGTATATAAATGTCACCACAACCAAGTCCATTGTCACACTTAGAACATGGTTCACCTACATCGTACGAAGTTTTTACTTCATATTCTTCTGCATTATGTCCATGAGCGCATACGATTTTGTTATCCATATCATCTGGAGTTCCGGCTATTAAAAAGGCGCATCCTATTGTGTCCAAATGTGATATTATAGTTCTCTCGGAATCAGGTCTGAAATGTTTTATCAATACAAAAAAGTTTTTATTGAACTTCTCGTTCTACTTACGGAGGGGATTGTTGTTTCTGCGCTACCATTAAATCTGCAATTTCGTCAGCATCAAAACCACCAATGCCATTAACTCGTTTAAATTCTACGTACTTTCCGTTTTCTGAATATAATAAAACGTTAACTACACTTCATTATAATACAATGATTTTGATAGTTACCTCGTTTAGTACAGAAGTTATTGTTACGTATAGAACGAAATGCAGCAAACACTAAATAACGTTTTGCAAAATATTCTAACTCGTCACTCCATACCTAGAATTTATTTTAATTCTTGAATATACATTAATTTTTAACTTTTATATAATGTACCGTTAACGGAAAATTTGCACCCTTTACACCACTCAAACTCCAACCATTTGCTACATCATTTCTTACACTATTTACATAATTCACCAATTTAGTTTTGCCTGAATCGGTAAACTCTTTTATTTTCGGGATATCATCACTGAACGTCGGTGGCTCGTGACTTGTACATCCAATATGATTTTCGCAGCCTTCTGTTTCAAACAAACAATAATTCGTATCACCAAAGTTTACTCCGATATTTAAAAAAACTAAAAATAAACTTATTGCGCCGAATTTAAACATCTTTAATCGTAATGTAACCAGAAACTAAAATTCATCTATCCCAAAATGTCTTTAAATACGGTTTACAAATGAACATTTGTCAAGAGAGTAACATGTGTCAAAATGTAATAAATATAACAACCGATTTATAGTGATTACACTAGCATTAACCTATAAGATAAGATAGAAATATACAAGCATTAACGAAAAGTTTACGTTACTGACTGTTAATTCTTTGCTGTTTACATTTCTACTTTTTCTTAAGTTATCGAAAAATTATTCAACTCAAAACTTCTTGATTTTTAAGAAAAGATAACTCATGTTAAGGTTATCAACCGAATACAAAACAAATTTATTCTTGTTTTTTATTACATATATCTGCAATGTGGTTGTAGTTTTAGCTCAAAATGAACAAGAACCAACAAGACTGACCAACTCAACTAATAATTGCGAAAGCGATTTCTAATAGCAACTTTTACTACATTATTCCACCATTGTTGAATTCAAATTAACTATATCCTCTCAAAACGCTGAAGCTCTAAACATAAGCTAATTATGATTGTAGAGTCTGACTAAACGGCAACAAGCGAATTTTAAACAACGGGTTTTTACTTCTGGCTCAGAGCTCTTTGATGTAGCAGTCGTCGAACGGTAGCGAAAAACATTAAAATGCTTTGCGAAAGACAAATACCCAGAATTAAATCAATTTCTAATTTTTTTACAGGCACGTCTTAGTTTTTGACAAACTACCCTTACGTCAGTCAACACCAGCACGATAACATTCAAATTTACTCGAGGAAATACGAAGTTATTTGGATAAAAACCACTTGTTTCATAGAATGTCTTGGCAAAGGAAGCGCATAGAAACAAGATGGTACTTACTCTACCATACGCAGGCCTAGTAGCGCCAGTAGCAAATTTTTCGACCTATCGATCTCACATGCATTATTCTTTGCCGACCAATCTGTTTGACACTAACGGATGACTGGTCTTGATGTAACAATTAACCCTAAAATATTGATGAAACTGATATGGAAAGATAGCACTGAATGGGACGAAACATTTCAAAAATGAACTAAATTGCAATAGCAGCTTTTAAGCCCTTCCTGGGGTTTGACAATTGTGGCGACAAGTTCGTTGTGAATTCTTGACGGAGTTTGAGTAAAAATTGATTTTCGTGAGCAATTAAATCCAAGTAACTAAGGAAGTAATTTGATTTTTTTCAATTCAAAGTTATGGTTGAAAATATCTCAGAAAAAACCCTGTTTTTCTCTTTTACGTGTTAGGATTCGAACTCGTTACCTCATCAGTGCCAGAGTGAGTTCAAATCCTTTGGCAGACACGCTATCCATTTTGCCACTAATGCGATGATATTTTAAATAACTTTGATATTTCGTAAACGACTTAAACACTTTAAAAAACTTTTTTTTTATTTTTCCCAAATATTTTCGGTTTCTATGAAACCTTCCTCAGGGAAATATTTATTTCTATTACCTGTCGACCTGCACCTTTCTATAGACCTACACGGTCTACCAGACCTCCTACAAGATGGTGAAGGTCAGGGATGACAGAATAAATATTTTTTTTTGTTTTTGAATTTTTTGTATATTTGAAAATTTTTGTAAATCTTAAATTTTGTTCGAATTTTAAATATTTCGGTAATTTCAAATTTTTGTAACTAATGTTTCTGTCAATTTTGATTTTTAATAATTTCTATCTTTTCAAGTTTTTTGTAAATTTTTAAATTTTGATTTTTTCCTCGTATTTTATTTTGAAAATTTTTTTTTTGAATATTTTTGTAATTTTATAAATTTTTTTGTAATTTTTTGAAATGATTTGTTTGGAAATTCAATTTTCGGAATAATTTTTAAATTTGCCTTGATTTTGGTAAATCATTTTTTTAATTTCTTTGAATTTAGAAACCTTTTTGTTACTCGATTCAACTGCACGATCCAAATATACCACTGCCAAACTCCAACTGCTACGTCGAACTGCCAACCTCCAACTCAACTTGATTTATATATTTTTTTTGTAATATTGTTTCAAAATTTTTTTTCAAAAAGTTTATTTTTATTTTTTAAGTTGTTTTAATTTTTTTTGACCTTTGTGAATTTGAATTTTTTTTTAAATTTCGAATTGTATGGATTTTTGTTTTAGATTATTATTATTTATTTATTATTATTTATATATTATTATTTATTTATTATAGATTATTATTTATTTATTTCTTGCTGTTTATTTTTTTGAATTCTTGAATGTTTAGTTAAAAATTATTTTGAATTTATTATTTTTTGATTTTTATAATTTTTTTTTAAATTTTATTAAATTTATTTTTGGGTAAATTTGATGTTACATTTTGGTTTCCGAAATTATTTTAATTGAAAATGCTGATTTTTTTTAATTTGGTAATTCTTTTTCTGAGTTTGAGAACTTTTCGGGTTTCGTCTCAAATTTTCACCCTCCTAGCTGTCTACTATTTTCAGGAAAACGCTAATCTTTTAATTTTTGCCCAACACCAAAATAAATTGGCCTGTTTAATATTTATGAATTTTTCTTTTTATTCCTCAAAAATTATTGAAGAAGGTTATGTGTGATTTCTATGAGTCCCAATGATTTTTAGGTAGATTCCATATAAAAATCTACCTATTGCAATGGGCTTCATCTCGGAATTTCGGAAACGACTATATATGATAAGCGGAGACGAAAAAAAAAAATTTATATATATATATATATATATATATATATATATATATATATATATATATATATATATATATATATATATATATATATATATATATATATATATATATATATATATATATATAAATATATATATATATATATATATATATATATATATATATATATATATATATACATATATATATATATATATATATATATATATATATATATATATATATATATATATATATATATATATATATATATATATCAGTTGTTGCAAAACGTTACTCGTAACGTAACGCAAAAACGAAATAACGAAATGAAATAGCGTTATTTATAATAATTACATTAATAACGTTTTAAAAATTAAACTGTGTTACAATAACGTAAAACGTAACGATAACGTTAATAATTTATTCGTTTTTTTGGTATACTTTTTGTATAATCATATGAAAATTAAAGCGCTAAAATCGGTTGTATAAAATCCAACTCATCTGCTCTTTTTCAATAGTTTTATTAGTTATGAAATTGTTTGATATTTGTAACAAAATACATAATGAATATATTGTAAGATTTTAAGTATATTTCAAGTAATATCAAGTCTGTTTCTGCTTTAACTAGCTGTTTCTGCTTCACAGGTGTTTTGAGTAATTTTAAGAAAGAATATTACTATGCTGGCCGATATAAGAAATAATTCTGAAGATCTATTAAAAGTTACGGTTATAATCATTAACAAACTATCAGATTTGCAGAAAACTCTTGATAAGAATGTCTATAGTTTTGTTAAAAACTAATCGTTTTTAATTTGAAATGAGTCAAATTTTTTTAATGTATTTAATTATTTAGTTTTATTTTACTATGAATATATAAATTTAATATTTTTATAATTATACATATGCAAAAAATAACTATCCATTAGAGATTTTCGATTTTTGAGCAGTAGCTAACCTACTAAGCTTTAAACTTTTCATTCATCTTTAAAATAACGTAAATATAACGTTATAACATAATAAAATATAATATTTTTGTGTTTCATAACGAAATAACGTACCGAAAAAATTAAAGTAATGTTATAAAAACGAAACGCATAACGTTACGATTTTTTTTTCCGTTTTGCAACACTGATATATATATATATATATATATATATATATATATATATATATATATATATATATATATATATATATATATATATATATATATATATATATATATATATATATATATATATATATATATATATATATATATATATATATATATATATATATATATATATATATATATATATATATATATATATATTTAGGGTGTCCCAAGACATAGAGCAAAAAAATTTTTTTGCAAAATTTTATACGCATACCCGCAAAATTTTTTCCAATTAACCTTAAAAACTTAAATTAAAAGTTTTACTGCGATTGGATGACGATAACCCGTGCCGACTTGAAGTTGAACTTTAACATACGAGCTTTTACTGCGATTACTGTGCAATTATTTGAGAAATTATTTTACTCTCATTAAATAAAACGCCAATGAATTAGAAAAAGATATTACTTCGGTCTGAAAGTCCTAAGTATTACATTCTCGATCCAAAAATGAAATTCTTACCCCATTTATTGACGTTTTAGGACTTACTGATTCTAAAAAAAACTGTATGTTAAAAATGTTAAAAAAAACTGTGTTCGATAACTGTACGGGAAGTGTGTCAAAAAAAATCGTCAAGTATATCAAAACAAGGAAATATGCATATTTTTTGCTTAAAAACGTTCATTTTAAGTGATTGTGAATAGGAACATTGAATTTGGAGAAATTTTGATGGTCGGTATTGGTATGTGAAACCAAAATCTAGATTATTGCGTTATAAGTTTGTCAAAAAAATGTTGTCAAGTGTGTCAAAAGAATGATTTTCATTTTACCTAATTTTTTGGAACAATATGAAATTAATTATTTGTTTGACATGAAATGTTATCGAACATGAAATTGGACATGGAAATTTTTGATTTTGTTATAATTTTCGGAATATTTTAAAAATTTTTGAATTTTTGAAAAAAGTTTAAATTTTTGATTTTGTAATAATTTTTGGAATGTTTTTAGAACTTTAAAAATAAGTTTAAATTTTTTATTTTATTTTAATTTTTGCAATATTTTTTGAATTTTGAAAGAACCATGAATATTTGGTTTTGTAATATTTTTTTGAAACGCTAAATGGAGAGGTTTTTGAGTAGTTTGCTGGGTGTTTCATCTTTTCACTAAGTTATATTAATTTATGATCTGTTATAATTTTCCGGCACTTATTAATATTTCGTGTTAGTTTTGTAATAAATTTCTAAACAGAAATAAAAAAATATTTATACTTTAACAAAGAGTTTTATGTTTGATATACATCGCTGCCCAAAACTAAAAGCAATGTCCTCATAAAAGTTTTTTGCCGAAAACTATATCAAAATCCTTAATCCAGACCGAAGTCTTGATATCTCAGAGCTTGAGATTTCAGTCCCTCCATATTTCAATATTATTTTTCATTACAACAACTATTACTGAGTATATTTTCTTTTCAATGTTTGCTGTTTACAGTCCGGATATAACATCTTGTGCTTTTGTACGCAACATAACAAATATTGCCTCAATTGTAATTAAACAATGCAAGTCCTGCACTAATTAGACCGCTCTTTCAGCTGTATCGGAACGATACAGCTGAAATGCTTTAAGCATTGATATCTCCTTTTTAATTATTATTACTTCTATTTAATCTACTTTCAATTTATCAATTTTGGAAACAGGCACCATTCTACCTTTTCTCTATAGCATTCTATTTTATGGAGATCAACTTTTTGCCAATGATCTCTAATTTTTTGAAAAAGTGGAATGTCCGGGCTTATTATAGGCACTTGTTTTATTTTCACTTCAAAAAGACCAGCTCGTACATGTGATGGTTGCAAGCGAAAATAAGTTTTTCTATATTGATTTTTTTCAACGCGCACACATACGATGTGTATGCGAAGCAGTTATAGTATCACAGCAGAGAATTTGCACTTTGTCTTGAGTTTTCAGTCTAAAATAACATTCCAAGCGTGTCTATAGAATTATTCAGTTTTGGCACAAAAATTGTTCCTTGTTTTCGTATGAAATGTATTATATTAAAAAACAATAAATTATGCAACAATACTATACGAGAGCTTGCCCATTTGAAGGAAGTTTTGGGTTACCTTTCATGTATATTTTTTGTTTAGAACTACCTAGTTTGACGGACATATTTATTTTTCAAGAAAAATTCGTATAACCGACAAGATATTTAGAAATTATAAGCACATCAAAACAGGTATGCGCGCTAAAGTACACAATCAAGTATTGAGGATGTTTAGGTCCAAGTCGGCACGGGTTACTGTTATTTAAATTGCATGAAATTTTTTTTACAGTTGTTTTGACATAAAAGAAAAAAAATTAAAGGGTATGCGTTAAAAAAAAACAATTTTAATTTTTCTGGGACACCCTAAATATATATATATGTTATATCTTCACAATATAACATTAAATAAAATATAAAGGTTCAAGATCCAAATCATAACTAAATTCATTTATTCATGTAATTCTATTTATATCTTACATATGTATGTGTGTTAGTATATAATCATATTATAATGACGATGGTGATTTCAATCGTACCAACTTATAAATATATATATTAAATATTACTTAATACCCAGTTCACAACATCTTCCTCAATAAGATATAAACTATAAGACTAAACTAATAAGAACATTACATTTTGATTTCAAAATTAAATTCCTTCAAAAGTTTAGATAACTTTCGATTTTATAAATTTTATAAAACTATTAATATTTTTCAAGGCCTGTACCAATCAGGCTGATTCCTTAACCGGCTGGATTTCCTTGTCAGAACTCCTTCGCTGAAGCTATTAGTATTTGGCTCTGAGTCCTCATTGAATTTTTCAGAATTGAATTTATGTTTCAAAATGCTTTTCCTTAGTTGATTGATATGAGCTAGCTTAATCAAATTACCTATACTAATTGTATATACATGATAACTTTCTTTTTTTATTATTTTTGCTTTTAACCATTTAACAAACCCATTTTTATTAACCTTATACCAAACATGTTCGTTATTCCTAAATTCCAAAATATTTTTATCTAATTTATTTTTTTGATCTAAAGTAAATTTAACAGATTTCTTAGTTTTATGTTTTTTATCTATATCTTCCCCCTTCCTTAAAATAAATTTCTTTTTATCGGTACTAATTCTTATCAAATCTAATTCTACTTTTGGTTAATACCCGAACATTTTTTCTGAAGGAATAAATTTATCCTCTGTGCATGGCAGATTTCTATAATTGTGTAAAAAGCTTTCAATGTTTTTTGAAATATCGAAATTCAAATTTTTATGATCAAGCACGAATTTTTTTAAGACTGTCTTATTCGTTTGCACAGCTCGTTCTACTATTCCGTTGCTTGCTGGATGATACGGTGGACTATGTGTCAGAATAATGCTTCTTTCTTAACAAAAATTTACAAAATATTCACTATTGAATGGAGGACCATTATCACAAACTATTTGATTTGGAAACCCAAAGATCTTTAAAATAGCTTCCAATTTCTCGCATAAACAACTCGCATTAGTATTTGACATCATTTTAATTTCTAACCACCTACTGTAGGAGTCTATCAAAATTAAAAATTGTTTTCCTTCAAAATAGAAGAAATTCAAATGAATCCTATCAAAAGGATGAATTGGTTTTAACTAACTACTATATATTTTCTTACTCTTATCGTTTCTTGTTGATTGACAACTATCGCAAGTTCCCACAAAATTTTCTATATCCCGATCGATATTTTCCCAATACACTTTTCCTCGAGCAACTTGCTTCATTCGAATTATACCTGAATGATTACAATGCAACAAGTTTAAAATTCTTCGCTGTAAAGACTTTGGAATAACTAGCCGATTTCCATATAAAATACAACCTGACTCTATACTCAACGATTTATTTTTTTTATAATATTTCAAAAACTCAACTGGAATGCTACTAATTTTCCATCCGTCTAAGATAAATTTATTTAACTTTTCCAAAAATTCATCCCTACTTGTTTCATCTCTAATTATTTTAAAATTTAAAATTAAACCATTGGTATCTAGATTTTTGCATTCAAATAGGTTTTCTTCTATTTTAACATCGATTGATAACTCTTGTTTTAATGGCAGTCTTGACAAACAATCCGCATTGCTAATTGATTTCCCACTGCGATAAATTAAAACATAATCAAAAATAGATAATCTGTATATGTATCGTTGAAGCCTATTAGCTATGACACCTGGGATTCCTTTTTTACAATTTAGGATACCCTCTAAGGGTTTGTGATCACTATATATTTTAACATGATGACCAAAAACATATTTATAAAACTTTTCCATGGCATACACAATTGCTAAAGCTTCTCTATGCAAAATAGGGTACTTTTTCTCAGCTGGTGTAAGTGTTCTGGAAGCGAAAAATACTGGTTTTTCTACATTTTGTACTACATGACACAAAATGCCCGACAAACCATCATCGCTTGCGTCGCATACAACTACAATTGGCTTCTTAGCATCATAGTGCTCTAAAATCCTATTTTGTAATATATCTGATTTACAATTTTCAAAGACTCTAATGCAATCCTCATTCCAATTCCACGCGACTCCTTCTTTTAGTAAATTATAAAATACTTTCAGTTTTTGGTTTAAATTTGGAATAAATTTCGAATAATAATTAATTAGTCCAATAAATGATTTAAGCTGAAGTAATATCTTTAGGTTGCGGTGCAGAAATGATCGCTTCCACTTTTTGCTTATTAGGTGCTATACCGGATGCTGTTATTTCATGACCCAAGTATGAAACTTGTTCTACGAAAAACTGACATTTATCTAAATTAACTTTGACATTAAACTGAACTAACCTCTGTAATACTTTCAATAATTTCTCGTATAATTCCTTAACTGTCCGAGCTCCTATCAATATATCATCTATGTAACAATAAACACCTTCAAAACCTCTTAGAATGTTGTCCATAACAGATTGGAATATGGATGCTGCTGATTTTACTCCAAACGGTAACCTCTTATATGCAAAAAGTCCTAAATGAGTGTTTATAGTTAATAAATCTCGACTTTTTTCACTCACTTGTAGCTGTTGATATGCTCCTTTGAGATCCAAAACTACGAAGTATTTTGAGCCTACCAAACTAGCTAGCACTTCGTCTATAACAGGCAAAGCGTAGTGCTCAGATTTTATACATTTATTGATTGTGACTGAGCAGTCAACACAAATCCGAATTCCACCATTACCTTTCTGAACTACTACGATCGGAAATGCCCACTCAGAAGTTGCCACTGGTACTATAATATCTTCTTCGACCAATCTATTTAGCTCCCTAGAAACTTGATCACGAATGCTAAAAGGGACGGTATACGCTTTAAAAAATATCGGCTTAGTCTTTTCAACTAATTGAATATCTATCATAATTCCATTAATTGGGCTTTTAAGATTAGTTTGCTATCGACCACTATTAAATTTAACACATAAAATTTCAAATTGTGTGGAATATTGACCCTCACTTTGATTTTCCCGAACAATTTTAATTTTTCACCCGTAATGACTTTTAAAGGTTCACGTACCTGTTCCAATTCTAAATTATCAAAATATCTTTCATAGTCCTGTAATGAGCATATTGTGACACATGAGCCCGTATCGCATTCCATTTGAAGCTGTAATCCTTCAATGCAAATATCCACTAATTTGGTTTTTGAAAATTGTATTCCAGAAAAAATATCCGTGTAATTCACCGTTGGCATTGAATCATCCCCATCGTTATAATTTTTATCTAAAAATACAGAGTTGCTCCGAAATCCAGATTCAGAAAGGCTTAAGTTACCGAAATCCATTTTCAATTTTTCATCAGTTAATGATTCATCTGTACTATCGTCTCCCGTACAGTTTTCAATTGCTCCTACTTGTGCTGTACTTGTGCCACTTCTGAATCTGAATAAGGGATTACAATTATTATCAACATTTTTTTCTCTTTCATTTTTATAATACTTATCTCTAAGGTTAGTAGATGGTGATGAAGAATCTCCTCGAAATGAGCTTCTGGTTGCGCAGAATTTCGCATAATGTCCAAAACCTTGGCATCTGTAACACTGGTTCCTTTTTGATTGGTAGCCATTTGGACTAAATGACCTTTGACGAAATTTATTTTCACTTTTAGATGCATTTGAAAATCGATATCCTCGAGATTTACTTCTTGATCTTCTTCGGCTATATCTTGAATTTTTATAAAATTGTCTCGATTGATGTATAGCTCCAACATTTTGATGACCTTCCATTACTTGTATATCAATATTGACCATCTCCATATTCACGGCCTTTTCAATAACTTTTTCAAATTTCGACGCTGCATTTTGGTTTAGCAATTCTTTTTTTATATCAGAATTACCTAATCCAAAAATAAATTGATCACGGAGTGCACTATCCTTATAATCTCCAAAAGCGCAATCTTCAGCAATGATTCTTAGCTCGTTGGCAAAATCTATCACGTTTTCACCTCTATGTTGCACACGATGTCGAAATTTATAACTAGCGGTGCATTCGTTTGACTTGGATTTAAATAAAAGTTTACATTTTGTAATGATATCATCGTATTTAAAATCTTGTGGTTTTTTTGGCAAACACGATTTTAATATTTTTGAACGCGCTGCAGAACCAATTAAATTAGTTAGCAGTAAAACTTTTGTTTTGTTGTCTTCTACAGAATTTAATTCAAAATATCCTTCAAGCCCAGTTAAATATTCTGAAAGACATTCGCCTATTACATACGGTTCCGTTATACCAATATACTGTTTAGTTGTCATTGCAACTTTCTTTCCCGCTATTTTTCTACTAATTTTTTCACCAACAAAGCTTTTGTTTAAATAAAATTTTGTTTTATTATATTTTTTCTCAAAATAATAAATTGACTTTTATTGAATTTAATAATTTTTCACTAACAAAACTTTTTAATTTGGTTTTCACAACTCGTTCGTCGCCAAACTGTTATATCTTCACAATATAACATTAAATAAAATATAAAGGTTCAAGATCCAAATCATAACTAAATTCATTTATTCATGTAATTCTATTTATATCTTACATATGTATGTGTGTTAGTATATAATCATATTATAATGATGATGGTGATTTCAATCGTACCAACTTATAAATATATATATTAAATATTACTTAATACCCAGTTCACAACAATATATATATATATATATATATATATATATATATATATATATATATATATATATATATATATATATATATATATATATATATATATATATATATATATATATATATATATATATATATATATATATATATATATATATAAACGATATGAGACATAACGAAAACGACCGGCACTCTCACGGTCGCATTTGTTGAGGTAGATCAAAAAAATTTTCTGTACATGTGTGTTCTATTAATATCTCAGACGAGTTCGTGAATCAGCCAAATCCAACACGTGGTTAAGGAACTAGAGCCGTTTTTCTAAAAAAAATTGATTTTTTAAAACCGTTATAACGGCCGTTCGGATTCTAATATTTTTAAAAAGTTAACAAATTTAGAATCTTTGAAATCTTTTTTATCAATGTATTTTAAAAATAGACCTCTGCAGTTAGAGGTTCTTGAGTGAGCGGCTCCAACAAAAAAATTTGCAAAAAAATTTTTTTTTTAAACAAGCGGCACTCTCACGGTCGCATTTGTAAAGCCAGATCAAAAAACTTTTTCTAAAAAAGTGCGTTTTATTAATATCTTGGACAAGTTCGTAAATCAGCCCAATCCGACACATGGTTAAGAAACTAGAGGCTTTATACTAGAAAAAAACTCTGTTTTTTAGATCCGTTATAACGGCCGTTTAGATTCTAATATTTTTAAAAACTTCATAAGTTTAGAATCTTTGAAACCTTCTTAATCAGTTTCTTTAAAAAAAAAAGACCTTTGCAGTTAAAGGTTTATGAGTGAGCGGCTCCAACAAAAAAGCTTGTAAAACACAAAATGGGTTTGAATCAACCGGCACTCTCACGGTCGCATTTGTGGAGCCAGATCAAAAAACCTTCCGTAAACATGTGTGTTTTATTAATATCTTGGACAAGTTCGTAAATCAGAAAAATCTGACACATGGCTAAATAACTAGAGCCTTTATACTAGAAAAAAATTCGTTTTTTTAATCCGTTATAACGGCAGTTTGGATACTAATATTTTTAAAAACTTCATAAATTTTGAATCTGTAGAAACATTTTAATCCGTTTCTTATAAATATAAACCTCTGCAGTTAGAGGTTTTTGACTTGTTGGCTTCAACAAAAAAGTTTGCAACAATCCATAACTACAATTTGCAAAAACCTTATAACAGTCAATGAAAAAAAAAATAAAAAGGTTTGAATAGAAGAATTTAATTTTTTTTCTTAGAAATAAACTATTTTGATATTTTGCATTAATTGGACGACATATGATATAGCGTAGGTTTATGTCATAAATTGTCACACACATGTTCTGTGGTAGATTTGATATTTGTTTGTTGCAAAATTGGATAGATATAGTTTTGCTTATATGTAGCTAATTTTCTTTTTAAAATTTGTTCGATATCTGTTTGAAATTAGTTTGTTTTGTTTAACCTAATCTGATACATCAGATTCTACTGCCACACAAAACTGTCTGATCTCGAAATCTACCTATTTCTAGCGGATATACGTGCCGGTTGGACTTTTTTAGATACGTTTTATTTTATTGTTTGAATATTTATTTTGAAGTTTTTTAAAAAAAAATTGTTGTAAATTTTCTAAAAAATTTTATGGAAGGCATAAATTTTTGAAAATTAGGGCAATTTGATTTTTTAGGTATTTTACTCCTAAATTTTTTTGATGCATTTGAAATTTTTTTACAATTTGATTTTTTTTCGATTTTGGTTTGAATTTTTGAATTTGGGAATTTATTTTTTATATTTTTTTAATTATTTTCAATAATTCTTTTTGGTTTTATATTTTAATTCGATGTCTGAAGTTTTGCGTGTGTGAATTGTTCTCAATGAGGTCATGACCACCAAGTGTTATTTTTTTGGCTCCTTGTGCTCATGTGTTTAACCTTATTATTGATTTTTTTGCTTTTGTCAAATTTTTTTTCTGGTCCGGCGAGTTCAGTCGGCCAAGCCTGAGAGTCTATATCGGGGTTTGGGTTCGAGCCCAGCTCACATTTCACCTCTCGATGTTTTATGATTCTCATGGCGAATGTAGTCCGCCAGACTTCCGCCTTTCGTCCTGTCCTGTAATGGTCAAGATATTCTGTGTTAATAGTAATAAACACTGTCTCGGTAAATATACTTTTTCACAAACTTTTCAACGCACTTGTGTGCCTTTATCTGTGCAATAACAAGTGCAAAGCCATCGCGTATAATTAAACTATTTTATTTACTATGTATGAAGAACACCTGACACTCCCCAATCTCAATATACATTTTTTTATGTTTCCTCTATTTTTGCACGGGAAACTAAAGAAATTTATAATATATGAAAATATTTCAGAAGAAATTGTTTTTTTTTTAGTTTTGCGTGACAGTTGGTTTTGAATCGTGGAGTTGGCTAGTTGGTTGGTTGGATATTGAGTTGGGTTGGCTGTGGTATGTTGGAACAGTGGACTGTTGGATTGGATATTAACCATTTTAGCGCAGAAAGTTTAAATCTATATAGAAAAGGAAAATTTGGATTGAAATATGATTATAGTGAAGTGATAGAAATTTTTAAAAATATTTAGAAGACAAAATATAAATAATTTAAAATTAGTTTCTTCGAAAGGTAAATGAAACTCGATTTAATTATCAATTATATTTTTTGTTACTTCAATTTCGCAAAGCAAGGCTAATCTAACTATCATTTGGGGAGGGTTGGGACCCGACAGCTCTCCCTTCTGGGGATCCTGAATGGTGTATTTAGGCAAGCGTTATGTTTTTTGTTTATTTTAAAATTTCTGGGTGAAGACAGTTTGATTCCTGACTGCTTCTCAAGAGTGCAACTTCAAAGGGTATCCAAGTCTTGATAATTCACCAACTTGATGATTTCGGCCGGAAATTTCGCAAACTAAAAAGTCTAAAAAACTCGGCCTCCTAAATAGATGCAAAAAATTTTTCACTCCATACCAATTGCTCCATGTTTATAAGTCCTATATTCGTCCCTGTATGGAGTACTGCTGTCAAGTTTGGGGTGCTGCCTCTGTTTCCATCTTGGCCCTCTTGGACTCTGTTCAAAAGCGAGCTATACGAATTGTAGGTGATCGAACTTTGACATCAAAACTTGATTCCCTACAACATCGTCGCACTGTTGCTGACCTCGTTGTTTTTTACAAATATCGTCATCAGCAGTGCTCAGATGAAATCAGCGGCATCATGCCTCAAACTTATTCTTACCCCCGTTCCACTCGGCAATCGGCTGCCGCAACCAGTGAAACGGTAAAGATCCCGCGCTGTCATACTGGCAGATCGCAGAGAGACTTCTTTGTCCGAACTGCGTACAAATGGAATAGTTTGCCGGAACACTTAGTCTCAGGTGGCTTCAACCCACAGATGTTTAAAAAAAGCGTTAATCTACACCTCAGAACGCCAGTTGTTGTGGGACCCAGGTCTAGACCTAGGTCTTAAAAGGTATTTATGTGTTGTTGTGACACATATTCTAAACCCTATTACACAACACATTTTATTAAAAAAAAAAAAAAAAAAAAAAAAAAACTCAAATCGAAATTGCACGTTGAAAATGAGTTATTTTACAATCACATTCGGCAAAACACTGCAAAATAAAATTGCTAAATGGTTGCGTGAACCGCACCTTGCCAAAAAACACGTACGAGCACCTATGATGTATTATTGACCGAGAATGAGTAATTTGAAGTATTGGTCGAATCATGCTTTATTTGTGAAAATTTCAAAAGTGTCAATGGATCTCTTTGGGTATGCGTGGCATGATTTTATTGCCATCATTGATGCATATTCAAATTATTTGACATCATTTTGAGTTAATAATAAAACGAAGATGTTTAACTGCAGTGGATTTCTTGGAACAGTTGCTCAGATTTCTATAGGAACATCAAATTATTTTTTTCAAGTCCACAAAAGCCACAAAGTAATGGGTTATCTGAAAAGACTGTAGCTAGCTAAACACATTCTGAAACGATAGATTTTTTCTATGTTGCAAGGAATCAAGTTCATTAGTAAGAATAGAGTTGCCAATCAATATAATTGCTCTCTGTTGGACAGCATCAAGACACTTCAAACTAGTTATATACGCTCCACTCCATGTGTGAGAAAATTACTGCACACATGATACAGGGACGTATAAGACTTAGGGATAGTTTTAATCGTTACTTTGGGCATGCAATAGCCGATTCATCGCAATAATGTTGAGTTTTTGGGGACAGGAGGTAAATGCCGACAGAATAAGGCCGGATTAAAATAAAATTTATAGATTTGACTTCATATTTTAAAAAATTCATATAAACATTTCCATTGGTTGCCGAACCGTTGACATAATTAACACAAAACAAATATAATGTTTAATTGGAATGAAGACAAAGTAACAATAAAATTCAATAACTTTGAACTAGATGCATTATCCGTAGTACTCTCTTGATCGATTTTAGTGTTTTATACTAAGAAAATACTTCACCGTTGTAACCGATTCCGGATATTTACGAACAGTTTTCCACACATTGTGATATCGTTCGTCGTATCGGAAAGTTAAGAGTCATTAGGTTACGATTTCATCGCAGCGTAGTCCCATTTATTAAAGAAACGAAAAAGAATGTGTAAAGACACGCTTGAAATTTAGATGTATTTTATTCGACCCGGCTAGCTTTTCCCCATTAAGGGATAATATTGATGTCCTGTGACAAAGAAGACATCATTTAATCTCGTTTTAAAGCAACTGTGATTGAATTGATGGGGGCGTGGTTGGGGAAGTTGTATATCCAAAGGATAAGGTACTATCATCCGCATACGAATGGACTAATTTAAAAGAGTGGATATAGTAAAAGATCGTTTATGAAAATTAAAAATAGGATGGGGGGAAAAGAATGGATCCTTAGGGAACCCCAGCGAGTTAGAAGTTGCACCATCGACAACTATCTGAATTATGCGGTTCTTCAGAAAGCTCTTAATTCAGTAGATTAAGGAACTAGCAATGTTCAGTGCTGTTAGTTTAACAAGCAATGACTTATACCAAACACGATCAAGGGCTTTAAAAATATCTAAAGCGACTATTTGCGTTTCACCTTTATTAACAATATTTCGGTTCCATAAGTCAGTAAAATTACTTTGGAGAGTGTGGAAACAATGGCAATCAGCCTTTATGTGAAAGGATCGGTCTTATTTCCTTTTTTTGGAATTGGGTGGACAATAATGGATTTCCAGGATGATAGCAAAGTGCAAATTATCATAGAACGTTGGAATAGTCTACATAATGAATTAGCTAGAGTGGTGGCAATTTCTAAGTACGATGGATGGTATAACGTCTGGACCCGCTGAATTGTTCACATTTAGCTCTTGAAGGACCTTTGATACAACTCGGATGCGAAAATAGAACTATTTCATAGAGTATTTCCCTATTCATAGGTAATACGGCAACGGAGTTATGAGGCGGCTGCAAAATGAGAAGCTAAAAGATCAGCTTTTTGTTCAGATGTATAATGCATTTTATTGTGATTTGAGAGGAGGAACTTCTGATGGTCTTTTTGCCCATGAAATTTCTTTGTACCAAGCCTAGCAAATGACCAGAAATATTTTCGGTTATTATCACCGTTTAGGTTTTCTCTAATTAACTCACGGGTTTCAGGTCGTCTAATCTTTGGCATTGTTTATGGCCTTTTTAGTACTTCTACGGGCGGCTATCAGAAGTTCAGACCATTTGAGGCTCGTCAAAAAGTCGTTCATAGCACGCCAGTTCGCATTCCTATAATTCTATAAAGTTCGTGGTGGTGGAGCATTGTATATTGCAGAAGGATTTGTTTTGAATTCCGCCCTCACCAGGCAATGATCAGATCAATCCATCAGAGTCATTCGGGGTGAGTAGAAAGGAATAAATCTAAGAGATGAGATGTGTGACTACTATCAGGAATGCGAGTTGTTTATCGAGTGAGTAAGTAGAGATCTAGCTGAGTGAGCAAGTTTAGATCTGCAAAGAGTTCGGCGGATTCACCTTCGCGGTTCCGGGGAGTAATGTATCAATTTGAACATTCAAATCACCTGCTATTTCGGCTTTAGGCGACATATCCAGAATATTTTCTATGGAGTCTGACAGGGCGTCAAACTCCTTAAGTGGGTATCATCCACTGGTAGGGTCGGACTCCTATAAATAAAACACAGAAAAAGGGCGTGCTGTTCGATTTGAAGTTTAACCCATAAATAGTTAAATCTTGCATCACTACTGATATCCAGATTAGACGGAACAGAGAAAGAAACATCAAGTTGGATCAATTTATGGGGATCTGCCATACAACTGATGATGTTTACATTTTATTTGTTTATTTCGATATTGTATTTCTTTTATTATCTATGACTTCATATTGATATTGTGGAAATTTTTCAGTATCTTTTACTACTATTTTATCTAGAACATTATCTACATTAAATTCTACATATACGTTAGCGTTATTTCCTTATATTTATGTAGTTATCATTCGACAACATTTACTGTGGCAATAGGCAGGCATCAATTAACGCATAAACGATTACATTCCGTTCTACAGGTTTTGTAGTCCAAATTCAACATTTTGCAAATCAAATTCAACTTTTGCAAATCAAATTTAACTTTTTTCAAATCAAATCCCAGTGAGCACATGACATAAATATGACATCACACGAAGGTCGTACACATATATATGAAGTTCGTGTGATGTCATATTTATGTCATGTGTTCACTGGGATTCAACTTTTTGCAAATCAAATTCAATATTTTGCAAATCAAATTCAACTTTTTGCAAATCAAATTCAATTTTTTGCTCTTCAATTCGATTTGCAAAAAGTAGAATTTGAAATGTAAAAATACATACATTTTCAAAACACCATCATAGCAGGGACTGGAGCTTGCGGGGATGTCACATCCGTAGATCATAAAATTTACAAACAAAATACTGATCTCTCCTGCGTTTGAACTAACTGTACTAAACGAATAAGAATAAACATTAATTGCCAAAAATGCCAAATTTAATCAATTCGAAGACAAAATTGGATTTTTCTAAGAGGAAAAACTCCATTTCTCCTTTACGTGTGGATATTCGAACCTTCGTGCCCAGTGCCATGCCATGTTCATTTTATTTTAATATGTTTTTTTGCTGTTATTTCATACACCGAGACATCTATTTTTGGTTCCAAAAAATTACGAAAATGAACACAATTTTCTAAATATATTAGAAATGCTTGAAATATATGTAGATTTCCGACTTTTATTTATTTAAATTGTTTTATTACAAAAATGGCGAAATCAACCGCCATTTTACAATTTCATCATGTAGCTTGAAGTCTTCAAATGTTTGCACTTCATTTTCCAATGGCGTTTCTAGAGAATAGATAATCAGTTTTATCTATCTTGGATTATCTATCTGGTGTTCCTTGTCAACCATTTTTCTCAGTTTGTTTTCAACGCTTTGACGACAAATAGTGTTTTCTGTAATTTTTTTCCCGTTTGTTCTTTTTTTCGCATATTCTCAAGCTACTTCAGCTTAACTATTCTCACACACTCACCATATTAAAGATATAGTTTATGATTTACTTTCGATACAAATTTATTACTTATTTCAGATAAATTTAAACTGCATAATACAAATGTAATTAAGTTTTTCGTACACAATTTAACGCACATTGAAAGATGGATTTATTAGAAATTTTATCTGGTCACATTAAGATTGCTCTTCTCTCATCTTAACAGCAGTGTCCGATCAAGCTTATATCCCTCTCCTATATAATTCTAGATTTAATTAATATATTTACAATTTAGTGATTTCTAATCTCTGTTTGATTAAATGTATTTCAAAATTAAATAATTAATAAATACATATTAAATTAATTTAAGTAAAACTAACAACTTTAAATAAAGAAATTTAAACCAAGAAAAAACTCTTGAATTTGAATTTTGTTTTTAATTAAATTATTTCGAAATATTACGTCTTGCACTTTACTTTGTATTTTTATAAATAGACGGTGTTGTATATGTCAGTTAAACAACATATCATAACCTAAATTATTATTTCAATGGTTTTTGTTTATCAAAAAAACTTACACGATATAATTTTAATACGAAATCTAATTAAAAGTAACCTTAAAGCTCGCTATGATCTGTTTTTTCATTTTCCACTACGGTTGCATCAATTTTCTCTTCCGATGGTTTTTCTTCTTGATTTTCAACTTCAGGAGTTGTTGCATCAACAGCCTCTTCATTTTCCTCAGTCTCTTCTTCTATGACAGGTTTTTCTTCGGTATTTTCTTTTGATTCATCCACCTTTTCTTTAACAGGAATATCTTTAACTTTAGGTTTCCATATTTTGATTTTATTAACCAAATACTTAACCTCCCGATCTAAAAGTGACATTTTTTCCGTAACAGCTTTAACAGTTAAACGAACTTCATCACTATTTAAAAGTTTTTTTTGTTCTTCTATTTCTGTATCACGCCATTTTTTGGTCTCGATAAGAACATTTTCAAGAGTTTGAATTTCAACATCAGTAAAAACGTCCTTTTCAGGATTATTCGTTTTTGTTAAGTTTGACGCTGTTTTAAAGAACTTATGAGCTTCGTCTAACATCTTTTTCAAAGCTTTTAATGCATCTGGTCGCTCACTGTGTTCCCAGTGTCTTGAATATACTGCATTTGTTAATCCTTCTAATTCATATAATTTTTTTTCATATGTAATAGCATCCGAGTCTGATCCTTCATCTTCAAGCCATTCAGAAGTTTCCTTACAAGCTTTTAGGATTGCGTCGGTTTCAGTTTTTGTTGCACATTTTGCAAATTCATCCCGATTTAGTTTTTCCTGTGCATCAAACACAAACGCCTCTAATTTATTTTGGGCTGTTTCGCGTCTGATTCTTGCTTTATCTATATCATCATAAACCTTTACCTTTGTTTTCGATACATCTAAATCAGCACCATCTAACGGAGGGGTATGAAGTAGTAATACTTCATTTGGAATGGATTCTTTTATTATCACAATTTTTGGTTTTTCAGTTTTGTTCTGACTTGCAGAAGCAACTGGAACTTCTTGAGTTTCTTCAACTGGTTTTGTTTCAGTGGTATTTGTGGGTTCAGTTTCTTCTCCCGCTTCCTTAGGAACATCAGAATCAGATTTCTTTTCTTCTTCTACTTTTACATCCTCGCTTTTATCACTTGCAAATAGTTTACTTATTGTTGATCCTAATTTTGAAAAAGGGGATTCCTCTTCTGGTTCCTCGGTTTCTGTAACAGTTTTTTCTAATACCAATTCCGCACTGGTCAACGAAATTAAACCGGAATCATCCAACACGAAATGTGCTTTAATTCCTTTCGATTCAGTATTATCTCCTTTGGATGATTCAATTATTTGAGCAACGTTTGATAATGAAATTTTCGCTAAATTTAAATTTCCAATAACTTCAATTTCTTCTTTTGGAAGATAATCTAATTCAGCATAATTAACTTCGAATGAGAAATCTTTTGTGTGTTTGTTGAATGTAATAACTTTTTTTTGTGGGAAAGGATTCATCGCTCCGAATAATGTTCGTTTGACTTGTTTTGCTTGTCCACTGTCACCTTCACGTTCAAAAACAACTTGCAACGGGAATAATACTGCATCTCTTGTTATAAATTTCTTTACTTTAAAACCTGTTGCTAAATCAGCTGCACGATAAACAGCTCCCATAGTTGCAGCTTCATCTGCGTTGATATTTTTACCTAGTTCTTGATTGATTGCTCCTTTCAACGCTTCCTGTACTTTTGGAACTCTTGTTCCACCACCAACAATAACAACTTGGGTAATTACATCTAATGACAATCCAGAAGTTGAAAGTGATTTTTCTAATACTTTTGGTACACGTTCAAATAAATCTTCACATAGTTTTTCAAATTGTTCACGAGTAACTAAAACACGGAAATCAATTTCTTCAATTAAACCTTCAATTTGAGCATAATGCTCATTGTTAGCACTTAAAACATTTTTAACACGGCCAGCCTCTTTAAAAAGTTTTGCCATTGCACGACCATTTGTAGTAACATCAGTTTTAGTTTTTTTCAAAGCATTAAACTCTTTTGCGAGATGATCACGTAATCTTAATTGCATTTCCAAACCACCCAAATTACGATCGTATCCTATACCTAATACTGATACAATTGGATTTACTTCTCGTGTTGCTTTATCCTTTACCAACTGATAACTCACAACTGTAGCCGATGTAGCTGATGCACCCATATCGTAGAACAAGAAATATTGTGCAGTTTCATTGATCTCTTTACGCCGGAATATTCCATAATTTAAAGCAACAGCAGTATAATCATTTTGTAGCTGTAATACTTTTAGATTGATTAGCTTTGCAGATGCTAGTATAGCAGCACGTTCAGTTTGACCAAAATAGCCGGGTACAACTAAAACACATTCAGTGATTGGTGTTCCGGTGAAATCTTGAGCAAATTCTCTTCCACGTTGTAGTAGTTGTGCAACTAGCTCTTCAATCCTAAAAGTTTCGTTTCCATTCCGGAACGCAACTGTATTGCGGACAGGATCTGCCTCAATCTCGTAGTACGGGAAACGCTCTCTGTGGATGACAAAAATAAATATTTATTAATTCACCATTATGTAGATACGGTTAATATTGACCGATAATCGAACGTTATTTGAAAGTTAGGAGAAGAAAAAAATATATGACGTAATAAACTAAAAAATGAATTTATTTATACAGTGAAACGTTGTATAGTCAGATATTATTTATGAAATGATCTTAAATTGTTTGATAGTACGGAATGAATGCATGATTTGTAGTATGATTATTGTGAGGACTGTTTGTTTCAGTTTTTAAAAGAAAATGAATCTAATGAGTAGATTTTTGTTGATCGTTACCAGTTTTGTTTGGATTAATCTACAATCAAAATTATAGTAACTAAATTACCGAGCTTTAACCAAAAACGAAACTATCGCTACTTAGATCGGGAAGGTATACCATTTGCTTAATAGTTGTAAGAACAAAATTGACAACAGCATCGTTGGGATGTCTCAGTCTGGATGTATGTCCATGCACAACAACATTATCGAAAAAATTGGAAAACCTACCAATCAAACTACGCAACACTTATAGGGGAAAAAGCTACAAATTAGACAAAAAAAGCTACAAATTAGACAGACTGTCGCCTGCATTGTTAAAGTTCTATATGTCCAGTCTGCCCCATCCAACGGTAGAAGTAAAAAAAGCTTTTTATGCAGACAATTTTATCTTATTAACGATAATTGAAGGGTTCGATAAGCATGTGACCAAGTAAAGAAATACATACCTGTGAACACTCAACAACTGGATCACCGAACGAAACCTGAAACTCTCAATTGAAAATCGAGATTTCTAATCGAAATTTTTTAACAAAGATTGCTACATCACAGAATTCAAAACGCTAAGCTGCATTTTCCACGGGAAGCGTGTTCACTTGCCATCTCAAGAGATGACATCTATAAGGCGAATCCTGGGTTTCCATGACGTTAGATTGAAAAGGAGCACTCTATTCCATCGGGGCTGATTCGTATTCTTCTTAAGTGGCTGGCATAGACAGAAACATAGGTTCACAAACAACATGGCCTTGCTCATATGCAAAACGGTAATAGGAAAAATCAATGAGCTGCAATTAATGGGGTACCACTTGGCATCATTCATTGGATGGTGCCACCAAAAACACAGGCTTCAAACTTACTAGCCACAGGCCGTGGAAAACAAGCTACTTAGCACCATTGTGCTCTACTGTAGCCAATAGAACAAATCATTAAGCGCCAGTTTAGCCCGCAGCGCCAATATCGTTCAACGATATCTCAATCACATATAAGAAAAAATGGACAAACGAATTCAACAGACAGTTCACTCAAATCCCAAAACGCATGATAAAGCGTACAGAAATACTTGGAGAAGCATCCATAAGCAGACAACACAAAATTCCATACAGTTCCACAAAATCATCTAAAATCTAAAGCACTCGAACCTGATAGACATTCATCAATTATGCTAAAAGACATGCGCCCTTATCAGTCTTTCATACAGAATGTGTCTGTTAACTACTTCATCAATAGCCAAACTTGAAATCGGCAAAAGCAATCGAAATACCGAAAGATAAAGCAGGGTGTACCACAAGGCGGGGTGCTGTTACCAGTAATGTTTAACTTCTACATTTCAAGTACACAATTAGTTTCGGGGAAACTTTTACGGAAAGTTTAACAGAAAACATCTTCAGTTGGAACCGTCAAAAACACGAAACATTGGATAATGAGGTAGCAAACAGTTCATTTATTATAATCAAACAACCATAGTTTCTAGGCGTTGTCTTCGCTATCATGTAGACATTCTCTTGCTATTTCAAAACATATATGCAACAGGTTACAAAATTGCAACAATGTGTTGAAATCTCTTGCAGGTACTATCAGGGTTAAAGAACGATGGGTGGTCTCATCTTATATTATGCAGCACCAGTCGCCGCAACTGTGTCAGCAGACATGATGGAAAACAACACGCTGTACACAACCCAAAATAGCACTCAATGGCAAACCAAGACCATTTACATATGGAAACAGAAATTGTGCAAGTGAAATCGCACAACAATTTTCTTAGTTGTTGTAGCAACGGTGACACTCAATCGGTGCAGTTTCTAGATTCAGAAACTCTGCTAGTTCCTGGACGGCACCACAGATCTTTCTCCGTCAGGTGCGTCGCATTCTCTGGACATTTAAATAGCATGTGTTGTACCCTTGCATGCAGGACATTTGTCAAACAATTTGGGGGTTGATTCATGTCATATAATTATTCAATATTTGTGACCAGCCGGATCTTAGTAGCGCTAGAATGCATCTAGTGCTGCGAGGCAATTCCTTCTGTAGCGACTTGCAGTGGGTTTTCATTCAGAACTCGATTATGTTCGTAGTTGTTTATTGTTTCTTCTACAGCCTTGGTGTGAAAACTTTTTATACTACTTCTATATGTAAGCTCATCAATATTCCTGATATTTGGATCCCCTCTAACATCGGTTTGAAAAAGCTTAGCAGTTTTCCTTACGGCCAGTTTTCCTTATGGCCCATTACATTTTTCATGTAGGTGGGCTCTATGATGCCTGGTGGCATCCAGTAGCGGTTCTCAAAGCTGCATTTTGTATGGGTTGCATCTTTTTCCATTGCGTGTCAGAAGCCATATGGGTGCTGCGTAGTTTAGAATGGGTCTACCTATAGATTTGTAAGTTGTGATGATTGTGTCTTCGACCTCGCCCCATGAACTTCCAGTTAACGCTTTTAATGCATTGTTTATGCTTTTCAACTTTGAGTTCACCTGTTGTGCATGAGAATTGAACCTAAGTAGTGGGTCGAATACTACTCCCAGCAATGTTGTCAATGCGAATGATTAAATTTGTGTTCACCTTCTTCGTTCAAGTGGTGAAATGTGTAGTAGTGGTGGAGTTTAGGTATTCGTTCATCTTATTGGTGAGTTCTTCTAGATTGATTTCTATGGCAAGGATCGTACAACCGTCTGTATATAATATGATCGTTACCCCTTCTGGTGGAGTAGGGAGACTGGTTAGGTATAGGTTGAAAAGTGATGGTGAGAGAACTCTACCTTATGGTATGGTTCTGTTCTCATTTTTTATGTACAATTTCAGAAATTTGCCTATGTGTGAATAAATAGTTACACAAAAAGAGCTTTATAATGCCTGGCAAGTTAGTATTTAAGATGTCGTTTTCCTTTTGATGACATGGGCGAATAAGATTATTCTTGCACATGACTGATTTGATTTTGGATTTTGTGGAGGGCGGTAGTTGTTGTTGTAGCTATATACCACAGATTATACCACAGTAGCTTTATACCACAGATCTTCCTTCGTCAGGTCGGTTGGTTTCTCTGGACAATTGAAAAGGTGGTTAGCATCATGTGGCGTGCCCTCACATATGGGACACTTGTCAACAATTTCATGATCAATTCTACTCATGTAATTATTTAAGATGCGTGACCAACCGGATCTTAACTGCGCTAGGATGGTTCTGGTGCTGCGTGGCAGTTTTACCTCTTCAGCAGCGACTTGTGGTGGTTTGCTATTAAGAACTCGATTCGGGGCGTAGTTCTTTATTGTATCTTCAACGGTTTTGGTATGTATATTTTTCAACCCCCTCTTATACGTAGGCTCGTCGATGTTATTTATGTCTTCATTGCTTCTAACATCTTGTAGGTAGCATTTCGCAGTTCTTCTTATGTCTCTAGGTGGTGTTGTCATGGATAAGGTATCATTGCAGGGATGCTGCTCTCTATGACAGGACCAAAGATATTGTTTGGTAAGCATTTCGTTGTGTTCACGGACCGGCAATATGTTACATTCCTCGTGCAGGTGATCTCGGTGGGCCATCAAGTGACATCCGGTTGCTGTACGCAAGGCTGCGTTCTGTGTTATCTGTAACTTATTCCAGTGGGTGTCAGCGACTTGGAGAGTCCATATGGGAGCAGCGTAATTTATGGAAGGCCTTCCTATTGCTTTATATGCCGTTATTATTGTGTTTTTATCCTTACCCTACGAACTGCCCGCTAGAGCTTTCAGTGCGTTATTCCTGTTTTTAAGTTTTGTATTTACTTGCTGAGCATGAGCGTTGAATTTAAGTGGTGGGTCGAATGTTACCCCCAGCAGTTTTGGATTTTTCACAGTAGGAATTAGTATGTTGTCAATGCAGATATTGAGTGTTGTATTTACCTCCTTCGTCCATGTGGTGAAAAGTGTAGAAGTGCACTTTTCAGTGGACAATTTCAATTTTTTGGTTTTAAACCATTCATTCAAGGTGTTGAGGTAGGTGTTTAGGACATTGGTAAGTTGTTCCAGGTTGTTTCCTGTTGCAAGCACCGTGCAGTCGTCTGCATATGACGTGATAGTTATTCCTTCCGGTGGTGCAGGTAAACTACTTAAGTAGAGGTTGAATAATGAAGGCGAGAGAACTCCACCTTGTGGAACTCCTTGTCTGAGCACTCTCATCTTAGATCTAGAGTTACGGAGCTCAACGTATGTTTGGCGGGCTCTTAGATAGTTGCACAACCAGCGTTTAATTAGACCTGGCAGATTGGTGTTGAATATGTCGTTCAGTAGTGCAGCATGTGACACTGTGTCGAAAGCTTTTGACAGGTCAAGTGCAACTAAAATTGTTCTAGCACAGGGTTGTTTTTGGTTTAGACCATCGCTGATTTGGTTTTGAATTCTATAAAGCACGGTGGTTGTACTGTGTGCTTTCCTAAAGCCATGCTGATGTGACGCCGAATTGCAGGATTCTGTTAACCGAGGTAGTAGTAGTGCTTCTATCAATTTTGCAACCGATGAGAGGATAGAGATCGGTCTATAGGATTCTCCCTTTTCTTCAGGCTTGCCAGGTTTCAAAATGGGACTTATTCTAGCCGTTTTCCAGGTATTTGGTATCTGGAGCGTATTTAGAGATGTGTTGAGTATGGTAGTGAGAAAGTTCAATCCTTTGGGTCCAATGTGTTTTAGCATGATGGCTGAGATGCCATCTGGTCCAATAGCTTTAGATGGTTTGGATTTCTTTATTGCGTTTCCAACATCTTCTTCGGAAAATATGATATCTTCGAAATTTTCAGTATTGAGTTTGCGCATATATCTTAATACTGACCTGGTTTCTTTTTCATGTTTACTTTGCTTTTCTGTAAACTGTGTGTTGAATTTTGTTGCGCATTTTCTATGGTTTTCGGTTGGGATATCATCGAAGGAGATCATGCAGTTGTTATGCGATTGACGCGGATGTGCTAAACCCTTTATCACCTTCCACAGACTTTTATTTGTGCCAAAGTTTGACTTACTCACTAAATCTTTCCGTTTGTTACGTTTATGTTCCATTACTAGTTTATTTATCTGCTTGTTCAGGCCCGGAATTCTAGAAGCAGTTGGATCTGCCTTACGGATGTCATCTCTTTGGGAGGAAAGTACACAGGCTTCTTGTGGGAAGTTTGGTTTAATATTTTGTATTCTGCCGGCTGGAATGAAGAGAGATCTGGCTTTGTTAAAAATTTCTCTGAATTTTCTTTCCCCAGAGAGGGCGTCAATTGGTAAAATTTGCTTACTGAATTCTAATTCAGTAAAATTGGTAAAATTATCCCAGTCTGCTTTGTTAAAATTAATGTAAGTCTTCTTCTCGGATTTCATTACGTTTAAGGAACGGCTTAAGGTGATTATGATGGGCACATGGTCGGATCCTAATGCAATTTCAGTTCTCCATTCAGCGATTGGCATTAGTGACATGCTGGCAAGTGAAACATCTGGAGACGAGTATGAGTTGTTTGTTACTCCACAACCAAGGTTCATTTAGGACTCCAAAGTTGGAGCCGTCAATTTGATCAGCAATATTTTCACCTCTTGAGTCAGTGTTCAAGTGTGAGTGCCATAGATCGTGGTGAGCATTTATATCTCCGAGAATTAGACAGTCTTTGGTGTAAAATAAATGTCCTATGGACGGTTCATAACCTATATCACAGCTGCTTACTGGTGGAATATAAATATTGACTAGATTTATCTCGGTATTTCCGGATTTTATTGTAATACCTAGTTGTTCTAGGTATTTATCAGTTCCTGGTACTGCTGGTAATGTGGTTGTACGGTAGATAATGGTTTTGTGTGTGATAAAGGCAAGGCCACCACCTTTGTCCTTCCCTCTATCCAGTCTTATAATTCTATAATCACAGATACTATCACTAATCTTAGATCTAACATTTAATTTGGTTTCTTGCAAAACCGCGACTAGAATATTGTTTTTATTCATAAAGTTGATGATATCATCGATTTTGTTTAAGAGACCGTTACAATTTAGCTGCATTATTTTCACATCACTTGGGGTTTCCGGATGTGTGCTCAATCGCATTGTGTTCTGTTGCGAGCTCGTATTTATATGTTGACTTGATGCATAGCAACATGGCGCTATGTAGTTTTTGGTCCATTGCTTATGTGTTGCAAGGCCTGAGCAGTTCTTAAGATGACACCATTCTTTACAGCTATTACACTGGACGTAGTGTTTGCCCTTAAAATGTTTTTGCATATTGCACAATGCCATATTTTAGTTGGTCCAGGATTTCTTTCAATACCGGTCATGACGAGGAGGATCTGAAGCAGTGAGGCCAGTGACAACTGCTTCTTTATCCAAAAAATGAATCGTCGGAGTAGCACCTTTCGTCGAAATTTTTGTGATGGTCCTTGGTCGGAACTGGGTTCCGAGTACTTCTGGGGCGTAGACCCGTCCATCTTGAGAAGCATACAGCACAACTACCGCAAGAGGGTGGTAGTTGTGCTGTATGCTTTTCGGAAGGCATGTTGGTGTGGAGCTAGGTTACAAGAGCTTGATATCCTAGGTAGCAGAAATGCTTAAATTAATTTTGTAATAGATGAGGATGGAGATGGACCTATATGATTTTCCTTTTTCTTCGGGTTTTCCAGGTTTTAGAATAGGGCTAATTTTAGCTGTTTTTCAAAAGTATTTCGAGAGTATTTAGTGTTGTTGTTAGGTACTTCACTATTTTGGGTCCATTTTTATGTAAATTGTCTATTTTTTTGGGCGATATGGCTCCATTGAAGGACGGAGCTAAGCCATAAATAAAAAAAAAATGTGTATTAAATTTCGTGGCACACCACTTTTTATATTGGAATATCGTTGAAGGAGATCAAGCAGTTACTTTCAGGTCGCCGAGGATGTGTTAATCCGTTTATACCTTTCCATAGGGTTACTGGGTCCAAAGTTCGAATTACTCGCTAACTCTCTCCATTTGTTCCTCTTGTGTTTTATGAATAATTTGTTTATTTGTTGGTTTATGTTCCGGATTCTGGGATCGCCTGGATGTTTTGTTCGGATGTCATCTCTTGATACGGCAATAGTAGATGCCTTTGGTGGGACATTAGGTTTAATATATTGTATTCAACCAGCAGGGATGTAACGCGCTTTTGCTTTGTTAAAAATATCGCTGAATTTTTTCTCCCCAGATAGGGCGTTAAGTGGTAAAAAATAGTTTACTGGATTCATTTTCAGTTTTATCCGGATTGACAAGAGCGAGACTGCTTCAATTTAAACCGGGACGCTGCCGTTTGCTTAATTATTTAGGTAGATTGGACAACAGTATAACTGATGTCTGCCCTAGTTATAAACCACACCACACCGGACATGAGTTAAATGCCCAAAGAATTTTATCAATGTGGCAGTTTTATATTATGAACAAACCCCAAAGATGTAGCTGATTTCTTAGGCTTAAATGGGATCGTTGATACAACAATAACAACATCCAACTAACTTAAGAAGCCCGGACCTCCGTTAGAAAATAAAGATTAGTAAAATGAACAACAACAAGACCTTGGAGCACAAGGATGCTCAGAGTTAAATCTAAAAGACAATCAAACTAGGGAAACACCACCACAGTCGGGTTCTGCGTAAGGCGGAATTGTCTGATCTCAAATAACGCATCGTGGCTCCACATCTGTCTCCTTTTTTTATACAAAGTTGTAGCGGATACGATGGAGTGGAGCATGTGATCATCGACCTCAGTGGAGCATTATCTGAAGATTAACATAGTGCTCTTCGAGCTGCGCTGACTTTATGTTTAGATAAGTCAGCTCAACTGAGTTTCCTCGCTCTTATCTTTTTTCTACTGGGAAACTTTTTCTTCAGTTTAGTGTGAGACCGAACGAGCAGTTGCATGGCATACTTAAACTATTCCTAAGCTTCTTGTGTGGGATGGAGCCAATTCCTAAGTTAAGAAAAAAGGTAGCTTCCGAAATCGGTCAGAGTATTTGTGTACAATCCTGATTTTCCAGAGGATCCTGAAAAAATGTTTGGACTAAAAAATATACAATCCTGGCATGGATACTACGGAATGGAAGGTGTACAGTAAATTGAAAAAAAAAAACAATAGTTTGTAACCTCATCGGTGGTATTAACAAGAAATCTGCACAGGATATAAAAGAAATTCATCTGAGGTCATACAACGGCATGCCCCGGGTCAATTTCACTCTGAACTGGTCAACACGGTCACAGGAGATACTGCAACCAAAGCGGACAAGACTCGAACTGGACTTGAAGCAATGGTGAATGTCGACATTAGTAACTTCGTTGAAGAAGACATTAGTGACTTCGAAAGCTAGAGCTGGTAGTAGTAAATGTGGCAAATCTTGTCAAACAATACGATTTGTTATGTGATGGAGTGAGCATGGTTGATGCAATGACGGTGACATCTTTTCGCAAAATCCGAAACTGAAGCGGTAACAGCATTATGTGGAGTTCCATCCCCAGTATATAGCACGAGGACAAAGTCTAACAACTAAGCTGTGCATGTTTGGCTTTCGTTTTTTTTAATATTGTCTAAAGGATTGCTGAAAAAAGCACAAATAAACTTATAGCAAAACAAATCTGTTTCTGCTTATGTCAAGCAAATGATAAGCAGCATACGACGCAAAACCGCATATTGGAATTTGGAGTAATTCAGATAACAACAGACGAGGAACAGACTTCGTTGAGTTTCTCTTTTGGTATGGATCTAGAAAGGTTAACCAAAGGGAATGATCCCACTGTTTAAACCTCAGCAGCTTAGTTTTGGCGAGAAGAATTCGAAATTGGTGAGTTTTTAATTTAATATCGTGAAATCAAATGTTGGTACGCAGTTCGTCAAAGTGTGAAATTACGTTGTTTGTTTTTATATATTAAAGATGGCACACAAAAGTCTCCGAACAATTTTTTACACCAAAATAATGTTTTGAACAATATTTACTGCGTCATTTTGAAATTTAATTTGTTTTAAAAAAAAAGTATTTCGATTCAACATTGAAAACAATATACCAAAAATCAACTAATTGGGATGCGTGCAAATTACTTCTTAGCCGAATGTTTGATTGGTTATTGACTTTGATCGGTCGTTCAATTGTATACAAGACATTGACAATGTTGCGAATCGAATATGTGAGTGTATGGTCAAGGTTTTTGAAAAATGCTGCCACTTAGAGCGGGTTCCAACGTGAAGAAAAATCACCCAGATGGAACATAAAACTAAAAAAGCTGAGATTTACAGTCAGACAACTTTTAAAAGAAAGCAAAGCAAACAAAAAATATTTGGCAGCAAGACTTCATCTAGCACTGCTTATTGCAAACATCTGGGAGGTATACGAAATATGTGAAAGAAACAGTATATATTAAATATTCGCTCGTAAAATATTTGCTTTGTGCATATTTCACGAGCAGTAGCTCCCCTGCTAAAATGAACGAACAACTAAAAATATCTCCAAATAAAGATAGTTGCATCTTGGCTGGGATCTTAGCAAAAACTGGGATCTAAAAATAAATGATAACGCTGTCAATCCTTTTTGGCAACGCCGTCGATCATTTGGACGTTACGGGGTCTTAGTCCTAAAATTATTCTGTGGATTTACACAGCAATAATCAGACCAACACTTGTTTTTGTCTTGTCACGCATGTAATAGAACGCGCTTGCATCAGCAGGAGAAAAAAATTTGCATCTGTTCGGAAAGCCAAACAGCTATTGAGGTTCTGAAACTCAGATGCTATTTCCAAACCCTTCAATGAGTGCAGGAAAAATCTTTGTAGGATGTGGCAACTCAACAACATCACACAGCGGTGGTCCTAACAGGACATGGACATCTATATAAACACCTCTTTACTATGGGACTTAAAGAAAGTCTTCACTATGGGTCGTCTTGAAGAGGAGGACTCTGAACACTTTTTGTGTCGATGTCAGGCCTTTTCTTGTATGAGAACTAGGCATTTTGGCTCTAATACTGTGGAGACCACCACATTTAAACTGTCGCTAATAGTCGATTTTGTGTGTGTTGACTGGCCTGGCCTAGTGGTAGCACGGTGGACTTCGAACTCGGAGGAACCAGAACTTGAATTTAAGTCTTCAAGTGAAACTAGACTATAAAATTGAATGAATTGATAAAATTAATAAAGGTGAGGGGGCACTTATTGACAGCCTACGGTCCTATATGGAACGTATATAAGGCACAAAAAAATCCAGTCGGTTTTAGATTTCATTAATCAGACAGAAAGATTTGTGGTTGTTATGAGACCAAATTCGTATACGTCGCTATAAACCGTAGAGTCTGCAAGTCGGGAAATGTTCTAGCAAAAAATAACCTCTAATGATAAAGCCTCGGCAGCCTAAACAAAAACGAAAATGAAATAGACAATTACCATTTGTTCACCGGTCGCAAAACTAAGTGAATCATTCTGCCCCCTTGGCTATAAATGACATCGTAATCACCAATTTGCTAGGATAATACAACGGTGGCAACTACTGTCAAACATACGTAGGATGCGGTAACTCCAAATCAAAGATGAGGAGTACCAAGCCAAGGAGTTCCATGAGGTCGAGAGCTCTCACTCTAATTATTTAATCTCTACCTAAGGATATTCCACCAGACGGAATAACCATCTGTCATATGCAGACGACTGCACGATAATTACAACCGAACACAACCTGAAACAACTCACAAATATCCCGAATAGTCAAGTGAATACCTTTAATAAAGCCTGAAATTAGATTTCTCTACTTTTTACCACTTGGACGAAGGACGAAAACATAACACTAAAAATCTCCCTTGACCGCATGCTTATTCTTTATTCTTGCGGTCAAAATTTAGGGGGTAAAATTCGGGCAAAATACTCAAATTGGCGATCTCCGCCACTAAAACTCTAGACAGTGAACAGAAATGCATTGAAAACGCTAGCTTGTAGTCCATGAGCCAAAGATAAAAATACAATTATTGCAACGTAGAGCAAAGGAAGACATTTTATAAACAACGCTGGACTGGAATAGGTGACAAACAACACAAAACGCAGCAGTGCGAATCGCAACTGGATGCCATTTAATGGCGGACGAAGAACACCTGTACGAGAAAAGTTATATGTTACACGTCCTTGAACATAATGAAATGCTGACTAAACAATACATATGGGCCTGTTGCAAATTACAATGAATTTAACACCCAGAGACATAAGACGAACCAAAACACGGGAAACATAAAACTGAAAATCTACCACAAATCGCTACCGAAGATATTCAATTATCTTGCAACACCAGATCTACTCTAGAACAATCAAAACTCGGTTGGTCACGAATCTTAAATATTTATATTAGTAGAATTGACGTTAAAATTTTTGGTAAGTGTCCCCCACCGCACGGCTTGTGAAAATTTAGTCCAGAAGATAAACAAAGTTAAGAAGTCGATGCTGATAACCAAATAGGAGAATGAATTTTAGTTTCTGAAAATCATCACAAGAAGTGAGTAAGGTGTAGTATTTTTCTCAGAAAAATGTCTCGCAGAATTTGGTATGTCATCAAATAAGAACTTATTTCATCGGCAAATTCATTCCGACATACAAAAATAATTAAAATTATGCAAATTAGTTACAGTCAACGCGGGTAGTACGGTATAATCAATTTAAGTGTGACATTTTTAAAAATAAATTAGAAAAACTAATAAAAATTATTTTTTGAAAAACATATTACTTACTGGTATCTCTTCACTACAGGATTATCAATTGTTTTACCAAGTAAATCAATCAAATAACCATAACTGTTTGCTGGAAATCGTAAACCAATATTTTGTGCATCTTCACCAAACGTACGTTCACCTTCCCGGAATGCTATAACCGACGGTGTTTTACGTTTTGATTCTTTATTTAAAGCTATCTCCATAGGTACACCCGGTGACACAACACCAACCTTAAAATCACAAAAATATCACTTGTAGATATTACCATATGGAATAAAAATTTTGAAGAATTTTGAAGAAAACGTACCTTCATCCATTCACTTCCTAGATCAATAGACATCACAGCTGCGGAATTTGTATAACTTATTAACCCTAATAAAACAAAAGCAATCCCTCCACCAATTATAAAATATCTGGAATCTTTTATTCGTGTCATTTTGTTGTTTAGTTTATTTTATAATCTGAAATAAATAAAAATAAAATTATTTTAAACGAGAATTATAGAATTTTACAATCAAACCGTGATTTTATGTTGAGGTTATACCTTACACAAAGTTTGACATATTCTAATTTTGTTTTACATAATTTTATTTTTTGTTTTATTCTTACCTTGCTAATATATTAAGTTGTAGTCTCTTTGATTTAATTTATAAATAGTTGTGTTTATATGAATAATTTATTAATATATTGAGACGCCGTAAATACTAGATTTCTCGAAACTGTGCACTACTGACGTGTTCTTTTAAGAATTCAATTCTACTTTCGCCGGATCAGCTGTGTTGTGGAAGTTTGCTATTGGTACACGTGTGCAGTTCTCTGCATTATCTTTTAGTTGAATTGACATTTTGTTCCTGCCATCTATAGTATACATTAACAACTAAAAAAAATGATTTGTTTCTCTGGTAAGTATTTTATTTCAGATCAGGAGTGTTTTGGTCTTTCTATTAAAATACCCACCCAACTACAAAAAGAATATTTTGCCTTGGTTTGGATTAAACTGAATTTAAATCAAATACATAAAAGGTAATGTCTCGGCTAAAAGGTGAAATAGGAAACAAACTCACCACAGATTTACTATAATAAAATCCTATTGGGCAATTTTGCTGCTCCGGTGTTCACCGCAAAAGCGCTAATAGTAAAAGAAACTATTTCAAAAAAACTACATACGATTTCATACAAAACACTACTACCATATTTTTAAAAAATTATCAATTACATTTCCCAATTTCCTGCAATCACAGAATTTCAGTTTGTTTTTGAGTTATTGATAACTATAAATCAAGCATAATATATGATATTATAATTCTTCTGAACATAAAAAACACGAATATTAACAAAAAATTTCATAAAACTTGTAATACTTCATAAACAAATTTGAATTGTTTAATTGTAGTTTAAAAAGAATTTTCATAAATAATTTTTAAAATTATTCAATTACTATTCGAATATTTGAGATTTTACCCTTCCCTCATCAGTAGCGCTTTTGCGGCGAACACTTAAACATAGAAATTGCCCTTTAGGATATTTAGACATTTCTGTTTTTTTCAAATTTATAACAGCAACACTAATAAAACAATAGAATTTATCGTTATATGGCGGCAACGAAATACAAACGCAGTAAGTAGTTTTTTAAAATATAAATTAATAACAATAAATTTGATATCTATAATTATAAATTTCAAAATATTGTATTTTTACTATTAATTAGTTTTATTATTGTATTGCACTATTGCATATTATAGACGATCACATCAAAAGCTTGATAGAAACGAGAATTGACCTCGTAGATATTTAAAAAAAATTATGCCTACAAAATCGTTTGGTAATTTAGTTAATTTGAAATAAAATATCTTTAATATTATATGTAGTTTGCGTTTGCGTACGAATATAAATTAACGAATATAAATTAAAATATGATTTTCTTATCTCATTTTAGCCAAAGTTCAAAACAAGTTAGAACAGGATTGTTTGAATTTTTCAAACACCCGCTACATTATTTTAACAAAAAATGAAAGGTAAGTTGTAACATAAGGGTGATAGGGTGATTTAAATTTAGTTGGGAATATGCGATATTTATAGCGTTTTCGATTTTTTCTGATCAATTCTCGAAAAAATGTTCATCTGAAAAAAAATTACGTTTTTTTTTCGACTTGAATGCAAGTTTTGAACTTTCTGAGGGCAATTATTTTACATTTTTTGATTTTTTCTCAAAAACTTTATCTTTATAGCTGATAATGTCTGCGCTATTATTTATTTGCTGCGTGTTCTCCAATAGCCTTTCATCCTCGCTAGCATAATGAGTGCATCACTAGCTTGTATTTCTCGCTATTAATTTTATCACAGTGTTGCTAACTTGTTTCAAATTTAAGAAGTAATTAACTTCTTTTTATTCTTATGATGATATAATGTTGATAAAGCAACTATAGTTACACTCGTGTATACGAATTTTAATTAGTAGTCCTCAAAAAACGGTAGTATAACTCAGTGGCGTCCGCAGGATTGAGCTTAGGGGGGGGGGGGGGGGGGGGGGGGGGGGGGGGTTTAGATAAAAAATTTAATTTGAGTTCCGTTTTTATACGGAACACTACTGTTGAGACTACCATGTGTATTCTGTAGTCTGTTGTATTAAAATCGGTTATCTCATAAACTATAAATCCTATGGACCTGAAATGATAAGGATGCTTAAGATGCGTATAAAACTAACCCCAATGATTAAGATGCGTATAAAACTAACCCGATGACCCTGAAGATGATAGATACAAAAAAAATGGTTTCCGTTTGTTTTACAATGTTTTGCAATGCAAGGTCTTTAAAAAAATATTTTTTTTACCGAGTCAAGTAGGGTATCATATAAAAGGGCTTGAATTCAGTATCCCTTAAAAATGTATTTTATAATTTTTTACTGTACAGTTTTTTGAATAAAATTGAATAATAACGTTCATTCATGTTTTCTTTCCCCACTTAGTTCCGAAACTATTTAATAAAAAAACTTCAAAAGTCTTAGGAAATATAGAAAAAGTGGTATCTTTTGAACGAAAAATATAGCGAAGTGTAAAATACTCATAATCGTATTTATTAAGCGGGTGGAAATGAGAAGGGGGAAAACACCATTTTGAACCCAGCCATGTGAAATATCATATGAACGAGCACTTAATTCAAGAAACATTGTAATTATTTTTATAATTTTGCAATGCACAGTTTTTGAATTATTGTCAAACAATTGCAACAAAAAATTGGTCCCACCCCTTGGGTTTCGAGCTTAATTGACAGAAAAATTTGAAAAAATTCACAGAAAAAGGAAGTTTGATAAACTCTGAACGAAAACTATAGCGAAGTGCACTTAGTTTTTTTTCTGAAGGTGTGAGATTTTGAGGGGGTGAGATTGGAAAAGGGTGAAACAAATCTTTTTTGACCCTAACTAGTGGAAAGAGCGAATGAAATATCACTTAATTTAAGAATCATTGTAATTTTTTTTTAAATGTTACGGTGCGGTGCACAGGTTTTGAATCATTGTCAAAAAAGTGCAACTGAAAGTTGGTCCCCCTCCTGTCTACGTTTCGACGTTGATTGACAGAAAAATTTGGAAAAGCAGACAGTGATAGGAAATTTGATAAACCCTGATTTAAAACTATAGCAAAGTGTCACATAATTATTTTTCTGTATTTTGAGGGGGTGAGATTGATGAAGAGAGAAAAAAAAATCATTTTTGATCCGAACAAGTGGGGTGTCTTAGGAAAGAGCACTTAATTTAAGAAACATTGTAAGTTTTTTTTAAATTTTGCGGTGCACAGTTTTTGAATTATCGTCAATTATTATTCAATATATTCGAATAACAGGAATTAATAATGTATATTTTCCAATTTAAACCATTTACAAGTTGGTGTAATTGCATATCTCCTTAGTTACCTTAAACTGCTATTGCTAATATTTAACGAGATTTAATATTTTGTGTATAATTTGCATCAATTTTCAATTGACATTGCTATTGACATTTAAGAGGACAAAAATCATTTTTATCACATAAAATATTTTTTATCATTGGCGCGCGCTATGGTCTGTCGATATAAAAAGTCTACAACACAACTTTATTTAAATTATTATTGTCAGTTTGTTGATTCACGGAACCCTCGGCGAGCGAATTTTCTTCGCACTTGACCAACTTTTTTTATATTTAAAAGGTTAAAAAATAAAATAAAAAATCGGTATTTAACATTTAACACAATTGGTATTTAAATATAATACAAATATATGGTTATGAATTATAGAATAAATAATATGTACATACACAAAATAACTACTGTTATTATATGAAATAAGGGATTTGATACAGACAATTAGGTTTTTACTATAGTAAATTTAAATTTAAATTCCATGTAAGTGTATATTAGAATAATTTTTTAACCGATTTGATGCAACATGGGGGGGGTTCGAACCCCCAGCAACCCCCCCTTTCGTACGCCACTGGTATAACTTCTTAAAATATATTAATGAATGTGTAACTGCAATTCTTCGTAATACAAAGTTCTCATCATTTCATATATTTACACTCATAATATTTATTAATGGAGTAGCGAAATCCGAAATTCGACGTCCACACCGTGCTGCCTGGGTAATGCTGACAGAATTAGGTTGGTGTATTGGAGACAAGCAGAGTAAAAACTGCTTAGTCAATGACGCTACATCACGGCGAATTGGCGCTCTACAACCAATGCGACTCAAGCGTCTGTTCCCCATGTCAGGGGCGGCTTGGGGCGGGCGTCTGTCTTGAATCAAGCGACTCGCTATATAAACGTGTAAAAAAGGTTGTTTCTGGTGACCTTAATATGCAGAACGGACCCATTCACGACAATTTGGGTTGGGCCTAAGGTTAACATCCTAACCCCGGAAAAAAAACTAACATGTTAAATTTGGTTATCAGAAAGAAAAAAACAGACCCGCATACAACAACAGAATTTTACCTGGACGTGAAAAAGGACCAGACTACCGAATCGTAACGTGGAACGTGCGCAGCCTGAGCGCTCCTGATGCTCTTATAAGTCTGGAAACAGAGGCTGAGAGGTATAGGATGGATATTATTGCTCTACAAGAAATTAGACAGCCGATAATCGGAAAAAAAGATTTGGATAGTCACTCTCTATACTGTAGTGGTCATCCTTCTCGAAGAGAATTTGGTACTGGCTTCCTTGTTGGTGCACGCACACAAGAAGCCGTGATGAAATTCATCCCTGTCAGTGACAGGATCTGCTACCTACCTACCATAATTTCTACATAGCACTGGAAGAGGTTATGAAACAAACACCAACACGCGACTTCATTATGGTTCTTGGTGACTTTAATGGACAGGTTGGAAGAGATATCTCTTATTGAAATGTGGTGGGTCCCAACAGCTTGCATTTGAAATCGAATGATAATGGTGAGAGAATGACTGAGTTTGCATTATCAAATAATTTGAGAATTGCCAGTACGTTCTTTCCACATCGATCGATTCATAAGCAGACTTGGGTCTCACCGAATGGAAATACTCGAAATCAAATTGATCATGTTCTAGTAACAACACTTTTCGAGCGTTCTGGATGTGCGATCCTTTAGAGGTGCATACATTGAAAGTGACCACTTCCTTGTATGTGCAACGATAAGTTTCCACTTCCCAAATCCAGGCATTCCAAAATTCAATCAACGGAAACGTTTTAACATCTCATCATTAAAGAATGCTGAAACAGAAGAGAGATATCAAATCCATATTGCCGAAACATTGGAGAAATCAGAAACCATTAATGGAGACGTCAATAAGTCATGGTATTTGCTTAAAGATGCTGTTTTAAGCGCTGCTGAGGGAATACTTGGATGACCACAGAACCACTCGCAGAAGCCATGGATGGATCAAGCATGCCTTGTTGCTATTCAATACAAAAGAGATTGCTATCTGAAGTGTCTACAAGGACGCAATACCAGGTCCACGAAGGAGAACTATAAACTGGCAAGACAAGCCGTCTATGCTATGTAGACGAACGAAGAGAGAATGGTGGAAGAGACAGTGTGAGGAGATTGAAAGCTTCAATAAGGAACATCAATCGCGTAACTTCTTTCAACAGGTTAAAACCTTAAAGAAGGGCCCTCAAACTAGATCGACTGCTATTCAAAACGAAGATGGGGAGCTACAAGGAGACCTTAAAAATATTTTAGATACTTGGGCCGCTTATTTTGAGAATCTTCTCAACTTAAGTGACCAGCAACAAGTCGGGCGACGAGCAAAGCTTATTCGTGCGTCAAAGGTACATGTAGACGAACCAACCAAAGAGGAATTCGAAGCGGTGCTGTCTAAATTAAAACGCAACAAAGCACCTAGTATCGACGATATAACATCCGAAATGATTGTACATAGTGGCGAAACTCTATCCTTAAGATTGTTTGAACTTGTTCAAATGATCTGGAGGACTGAAACCATGCCACAGGACCGGAACACAGCTATGCTGATACCAATCCATAAAAAAGGTAATCGCCTAGAATGATCAAACTACAGAGGAATCGTTCTCCTTTGCACAGCATATAAAATCTTTTCTTACATTTTGCTATCCAAATTCAATCCTTTTGCTGAACAACTGTTTGGAGAATATCAGTGTGGTTTCCGGCGGGGCCGAGGTACTACCGGTGCACTTTTCTCGATAAGGCTGATTTTGGAAAAGTGCCAAGAGTTCAACATACCTGTGCACCAACTTTTCATTGATTTCAGGCAGGCCTACGACTCTCTCGAACAAGAGACTCTATGGTCTGCTCTGGTGTCAATGGGAATTCCTGGTAAACTGGTATCACTATGCAAAATGACAGTACAGAACTCTCAATGCTGTATACGAGTAGAGAACGAAATATCAAAGTTTTTTAAAGTCGACTCCGGTTTAAGACAAGGTGGTGCTATCTCTCCTATACTTTTTAATTTAGCCTTGGAATATGTGTGCCGTCAAAAGAAACTACCGACTAATAACAATATCTTGTCAATAAACTCAGTACAGATGATTGCTTACGCTGATGATGTTGTCATCCTTAGCCGAAGTGAAGCTGTTATGAGTGAGACTTTCAAGTCGCTTGAGAGTGGTGCTAGAAAAATTGATCTGCAAATTAACTACAATAAAAGCAAACATATGTATGTTTCAAGAGAGGCTGAGAAGAAAGATTTGATGTGTGGCGATGAACGAATTGAGGGAGTTGAATCTTTTAAATATTTGGGATCAATGCTTGACTCAAACAACAGCATACTTACAGATATAAAAGCTCGAATCACTGCAGGTAATCGAACTTTCTACTCAATTAAACCTCTCCTTGGATCACCGTATGTATCAACTAACACCAAGCTCAAGTTATACAAAACATTGATTAGACCGGTTGTGATGTATGGGTCACAAACGTGGACCCTTACACAAAATGACGAATGGCATTTATCTGTATTTGAGCGTAAGATCCTACGCTACATTTTTGGTCCACTTAAGACAGACGATGGAGAGTATAGAAAACGGTATAACTTTGAGATCAGAGACCTTCTTGAGGGTCCTGATATAATTGGTTGTATCGGTTCTAATAGGATTGCTTGGTTTGGGCATGTTCTACGAGCCGATTCACAGTCTGGAATGATTAGGAAAATGTAAGTTAGTAACCCAGGGAGTGGGCGACCGCGAGGTAGACCACGACTACAATGGGAGACTGACGTAATAAACGACCTTAAAAAAATCGGCTGCCATGGTAATTATGTCGCTGTTGCGAATGACCGTGGTGAATATTCAAAGCTGATCAACCTGGCAACGCTCCTACATGGAGCATGAACGCCTTAAAAAAAAAAACATTTATTAATATCATTTTACATTTAATATAGAGCAATTCCACGTTACCGCAACAGCATTTGTTCTAGCATCCGGACTGACCTCCTCTGATTTCGATAAAATTCATACACAGATAGTCAATGACAAAATAAAAATACAATTTCTTTCGAAAAATTAAATTTCGCTCTGGGGATGACACAGGGTGGTGACAAAGTTTTACTTGTTGGCGAAACATTAGTATCTTTGGCTACCGATTGCTAATGATTGAATAAACCGATTTAAGTCATTTATAGCTCATTAGAAAGGTAATTGATAGACCTTATAAAAAAATTATTTAAAGTTTTGTAGTAATTTTTTAAAACTGTCTTAAACTTAAATAATATTTTCAAAGATGGTGCTGTTGAGGGTACCCTCACTTTTACCACCTTTTTTCCAGAAAAAAAGTTTAATTAATTCTTAATCTAAATCGAAAGTTTCCCAATGGCATAATTTCTCGTTTTGAAAATAAAATTCTTACAAAATTTTAATATCCGTTTTTCGAATTGTTTTTTTTTTAAACAATGCAGTCTATTTAACTAAAACCACCTGAATTCTTGTTTTATAGAAATTTATTGACCATTTAATTATTTTAAGGATACAAGTTAAGTATTTGAGGGTGTGGATGCGTTTTCCATAATTTACCTTTTCTCTTATTTCTACCTGTCGGAAATTAATTTTAAATGCATGAACTAATCGAGTTCCGTAATTTAGTTATCTATTAATGATAATATCTGTCATAAAATGAGAGCACAGTAATGAAAAGAATAGTCTTTAGAGATATTTTGATCGTACAGCTTCATTACTAAATTCATTTGTTAATCTTGTTAAAAAAATATTAGTGTTGTGTTAGCATAGAAGTTTTAAAGCGTATTATAGTTAAAATAATTTTTTTTAAAAACATGAGAAAATATCATTTTATAAAACCATTTGGTATCGGCAAGTGTTCAAAAACTTTACGAAATCTTACACCTGAAATTCAGAATAAATTACATTCGATAAATTATGTGTTTGATATTCATATGCGAATGCGAATTTGTTCGTCTTGTAGAATTCGTCTCCTAATGATCAGTTCCACTGGAGGTATTAAAGCTGAAAATACAGGTGATGCAGAATCAAGTTCGAGTGATGAAATATTGGAGGTACAGCAACGGCCTATCAGCGAACCAAGCGTTTTACGAGATATTATTTCATCACCAACGATAGTTAATATGGAACGTGATGAGCTAATTAATTGCATAAATGAACATATTATACCATTTGTAGCTAATCAAATTTCTCCTATTAATCGAAAGCGGTTATGTCGCAGTTTTGAGTATGGAAAGGATAAATCGGAGCAACTTGGTAGAAACATACAAAATATTTTAATTTGTGAGACTTGATTTTTCTGATGAACAACAACAGTTCATGTATTTGGAAAACACAAAATCAAACTTGAAAGTGGGAGAGTGCTTAGTACTTGGCGATTTTTCGGAAAATTGCTCTTTTTTCATTCAAGATTCTGTGCAGCATTATCATTGGAATAATTCACAAGCTACGATACACCCGTTTTTAATATATTATAATTCACCTAATAGTCAAGGTATCGATCACTTAAGTTTTGTCATTATCTCAGATATAACTGAGCTTGATAGTGTGGCAATGTATCTATTCATGTAAAAAATGATTGATTTTATAAAAGATAAAATAGAACATCCTATTGAAAAAATAGTCTATATGACTGATGGTGCGGGATCTGAGTACAAAAATAAATATACATATGTACATTGAAACGAGGTGCTCGTCGATATAGTTTGTCTAACAAGGATATTATTCAAACCCCTCAGGATCTTTATGAATGGGCAATCAACAATGAATTTTGCATATACCATAGTAAAAATTATTATACAGCAATAAAGTTACGGCTAGAAGCAAAACGCTGAGAGGCTGTAACTATAAAAGGTACACAATCATTTCATGCGTTTATACCCAAAGATGAAAAGACATTGCTTACAAAAATATATTCTAATTCAGCTAAAACTAGGATTTTTAAGATAAACCGTTAATATGCAATGTAAATTTATTTTATATTTTTAATTTCTTTTATATTATTTTTTTTCTTAATAAATGTATATTGTTTTTATTACAGAACGTAGAATAGAAATAAAAAGTTATTTATTATATGAATTCTATACAACATGCATTTTATTTCACTTAATTTTTCTCACTTTTTACTTCTCAGCATTAGTTTTAATATATATCAGGTACATTCATTTATAATTAATTTCTGGCAGGTAGAAATGGGAGAAAAGGTAAATTATGTGAGAAGCATCCACACCCTCAAATACTCAATTTGTATCCTTGAAATAAATAAGTTTCTATAAAACAAGAATTCAGGTGGTTTTAGTTGAATAGATTGCATTGTTTAAAAAAAGTTGAAAAACGGAAACTAAAATTTTGTAAGAATTTTATTTTCAAAACGAGAAATTATGCCATTGAGAAACTTTCGATTTAAATTAAGAATTAGTTAAACTTTTTTTTCTGGAAAAAAATGTGGTAAAAGTGAGGGCACCCTCAACAGCGCCATCTTTGAAAATATTATTTAAGTTTAAGACAGTTTTAAAAATTTACTACAAAATTTTAAATAATTTTATAAGGTCTATCAATTACCTTTCTAATGAGCTATAAATGACTTAAATCGGTTTATTCAATCGTTAGCAATCGGTAGCCAAAGATACTAATGTTTCGCCAACCCGTAAAACTTTGTCACCACCCTGTGTCATACCCAGAGCGAAATTTCATTTTTCGAAAGAAATTGTATTTATTTTTGTCATTGGCTATCTGTGTATGAAATTTCATCGAAATCAGAGTAGGTCGGGAACATCGATGATGCGGTGGCGTGGAATTGCTCTATAGATAAATTGATAAATTTGAATGATATGTGGATTTATCACTAATCACAAAACTATCAAATGAAAATTGTAAATTTAAAAACTTAACAAATTATTAAAGAAAACTCGTTTCTTGTGTATGAGACTATTTGAGAATTCTATAAATAACTGAAAAAACAAAATTTTGATTTTATAAATTTTGAAATGAATACTAGATGAAAAACATTTTAATGAAAACTAAATTGAAAAAATGTACCTAAAACTTTATTAATCTATTGCTAAAAGTTTGAAAAGAATTTAAAAAAGATTTTCAAATTTAACGCAAACGATTAAATAAAAAAGTCACCACATCTTGTACAAAACGACAACACAACAAAATATATTGCGACGCTGATGCATAGGCTGACTCCACCACAGCTCTGCAAACATAGTGTTCTGGATATATAATGAGCTAATATCCATCAAATACTTTAATTAAAAGCTAACCAATGTTATAGATTTCGCGCAGTTCTAATTATAATAATATTAAAGAGAGCAGTAGCATCACAACAAACATAAATTCTGTTGTACGAGAAAAAGCAAAAAAAATTTTAACCGGAAGTGGCAAACAGGAAGTTGGGATGCAGAACTGTTGTGAACCGTACTAAATTGTTATGTATCAAGTTTCATCTAATTCGATTATCAGGTACAGATGTTATTGAGCTTTCAAAAAAATAGGTATATGGGACAGCCCCACCACTTTGTTCACTATCGCTCAAAAACTAATCAGTTCCTTGTCATACATAGTTGCATCTTTTTCCAAAGTGTCATCAAAATTTATTCACGAACGAATGCTGTGTGCTCCCAACAAACATTGAAAAAATTGTGACGCAGTAAACAGGTTTTCGGGAGGCCCCCTACCACTTACTTCAATATTGTCCAAAAACTAATCAGTTCTTTGTTATTTAAGTCTCCATCTTTTTTCTAATTGTCATTCAAATAAATTAATGAATGAAGTCTGTATGCTCCCAACAAACTTTAAAAACAAAGCCCCGTCAAACAAACCGCGTCTGTGCGTCTGTTCAACAAGCGCAAATATGCCCAATATTTTATCTTGCGCCTGTTTTACGTACACAAAAAATATAACTTTTCAAATTTTCTACAAGCGCCTTTGCATGTCCTTTTCTTGTTGGTTGTTCTCAAACACAGTACAAGTACTTAGCAACCACAGAAGTTTGATCTTTTCTGTATGCCTTGTGCATGTCGTGTGGCAAACCTGCAATTTTTGGTTATAAAAACAATTTTTTGGATTATAAACATACAAAAATACATTTTTGTTTGCCTGTTCTGGGCATGGTCGGTGTTCTCCCTTACCAAAAGAAAGGAAATACATAAATTACTAAAATCTAAATATAAATAAATTATTATTGTTAACACAAAACATGTGTTATTGTGGGTGTTTTGAGCATGAACTGCGTTCGTCGCTATATAATACAGAAAATATATACAAGAATAACAAATTTTTCAGTTAAAAATAATGATACAAGTTTGTGTGTATGTTCTGGGCACGGCTGGCGCTCGTCCCTACCTAACATAAATTAATGTAACAACAGAATGAATTATTTGGTGCATGTACTGCGGATGAGCCGCATTCTTCCTTACCGAAAAGCATGATATAAATTAGTATTGTACACACAAAACATATGTAACTATGTATGTTTTGAGCATGGTCCGCGTTCGCCGTTATACTAAAAAAAATTAATGATTAGGTATTACAAGTTGTTCATGTAAGAGTAATGAGCTATACAAGTTTTTGTGCATGTTCCGTGCATGAACCGCACTCGCACTCATCAAATAATAAAAAAATAAGTTAATTTGGGTTAACATACACATGTCGTTATTTACAATTCGACTCGTACGATTACCAACTTTGTTTTGGCAGTTTGAATATAGATTTTGAAGTGATTTATTCTGTGCATTTTAAAAATAAACTGAAAAATTATATTATATTATATAAAATTATATTATAGTATAGTATTTGTATATTATATATTATTTGATTGAAATATTATTTGAACTAATTTAAATAAAACTATAAACAATTGCGTTTTTTTTTCAAATAAATGTTGTAGGATATTTTAAATATGTGTTACATCTTCTTGCCTAGTTTTTTCATTCACTTTATAACACGTATATGCAATATTGTTATTTTTATTGCACAACAAGGACAGATGTGCTTGTTAACACACATTTGAGGCTGCCTATAAGCACTACTTTAAGCTTATTCTGTGCCCATACGCAAAGGGTTTTAAACCATCGGTGCAAGTGAAATGGATATGCAACATACTATAAACAGCCCTTTGAGCTTGTTCTGTGCTCGTGCGCAAGATACTTTACACCGTCAATGGTAAATGGCACAGATGTTAAACACACTTTTGAGGCTGTCTATAATCAATCATTTGCGCCTGTTCTGTGCTCAAACGCAAGAGTTTGTACGCCATCAGTGCAAGTGACATGGACATTTAACATACTTTTGAGACTGACCATAAACATTCCTTTGAGCTTGTGCTGTGCTCATGCGCAAGATACTGTACACCGTCAGTGCTAAACAGAATAGATATTAAACACACTTTTGAGGCTGTCTATAATCAATCCTTTGCGCCTGTTTGGTGCTCATACGCAAGAGATTGTACACCGTCGGTACAAGCGCTTGCGCTAAGGGGTTTAATGCATTGTGTATGTACTTCTTAATGACTTGTGTCGTACTGCGCTTGTCTCATACACAAGGACGCAAAACATACATTTTACAAGCCCAAATGTTAAAATTGTTTGACGGGAAGTGTGAAAAGTCAGCATTTGTATGGTAGACCCCTCGCCACTTTGTTCAATGTATCCCAAAAGATGATAATTATCTTCTCACACTAATTGAAACCTTTTCCATAAGTTTCATCATAATCACTTCATTATTGTAGGCTGTAGTGTGCATAAAGACACTGAAAAAACTTTAAAAAAAGTACAAAAGCAATAAGATTTTAAAAAAATGCTTTTCGAAAGTATAACCATAACAAAACTGCTGAAAACTTTAGATTATACGAAATAGATTGAAATGTATGTAGAAAACCTGGTGGTCCACGCACCCAAACCAGCTGGTTCACGCAATTTTCATAAAACCATTAGTAGAACCTAATTTGCAACCTTAACCAATTCCTGTAGTTTCTAGCACAATACGGTGGATCATATCCTGACTGATATATCATATCCTGATTATCCTGACTGCGGAAATCTCTCATGTTGCCAAAGTTATTACTAAATAAATATTCAAAAAAAATTCTATCGAGAAAACGATATTAAAATTTGACTAACAAAGAAAATAAATTAACTCCAAAATATTTCACAATTGCTAAAAAATTATATAAATTAATTCAAAAAATAAGTTTTATTATATAAAATAGGTTTAACAAAGCTTACATAACTAAGTGTATATGATGATCCACTTCTTGCCCACATAAATTGATAGCATCTCCTTTTATGACTAGCTCTAGAATTATTGTTATACATCAGGTGTTCATTATCCATTTACTTTTTGACTGCATTGTAATATTTGCATTCATATCCCCCTCTGCTATTGACTCTAATATTTTATCCACATTTCCTTGTTTCCTTTTGAAATTTTCCAACTTATGCAAATCTTTCCCAAAATACTTTTCAATGTCATTCGATGGCGATTGATTATCTTAAAACACATATCCTTTATCACTTCTGAGTTGTAACTGATTTCTTTATAACATGTTCAATTATAGCTTTGTTGAATTTGTGTTCATTAACTTAAACAACAAATCATTATAAAATAAATAATACAACGAACATCTTTTGCTGAGAACATTTCACATTTTATTCATTTTTTTAACTACTTATTTTCTCAATCCACCAAAAAAAAAAACAAATTTACAAAAAGAAACTTCCACAATATATTCTTTTTATAATTTAAATTTTTCTAATAATATTAAATGCCAAAAGTGCGCACGATTCTTTTCGATTGAATTTAATAATATCCTCTATCGAACAAACTGAACGAGTATATATACGTAGTAATATTCTCCATCTCTTTCTCCCTCTATTCTAATATTTTTTATCGTACACAATTTAAAAATTTCCAATCCAGATTTCCATTTCCATCATCATCTCAATAAACATCTCTATTCAAACGAAAAAATATTCCCCTCCAAATATATTATCGTATTTTGTCTACATACTACATTATGACTAAGCTTTACATAACAAAAACGTCTATGTAGCCATAAATAAGTAGTATCAATTGATATTGAGTGACGCAACAAATCAATTAACTAAAAAAAATGTTAAAATATTATTGACTAACTTGTATGTAGCACACATAAATGCTTTTATGTTTCTTTGAATTTAAAGGCTGGAACCAAAACAAATCAGCAAACTATTAGCGGATTTATTTTAATATGAAAATTATTACTTTCGAGTAAAACTCGAAATAGTCCGTCGTTACAATCCTCAATAAAATTTTATATTTGTCATATAAGAAGGGGAGTTTTTGGAAAATGGCTAGTTGGAATCCAGTTCCAAAAAAGGTGCTAAAATGCATCCAACAAATTACAAACCTACATTCATGTTATCAGTTGTAGCTTAAATATTTGAGAAATACATTAATTTTAATATTATATGCTTCTTATGTCGTCAAAAATACTTCATGAAAGACAATGCTTTGAAAACCATGGTGAGTCTTTCAGTGCTGCTCTTGATAGTGCCAAAGCATTCGACAGAGTATAGCTCAACAATCTTATATGCAAATTAAGTTGCTATGACTTAGCTATGACTTAGACCAACAACTAATTTCCTGGTTTTAGATCTGAGCGTAAATTTCAAGTTAATATCGACGGTTTTTCAACTAATGCATGAGTTATTCAAAGTTCCGCCCAATTGCGACTTGCTGAATTCAACGATTCATCAAATGCTAGCAATGTTGAATTCAACACGAGAAAAACTCAAGTTTGCAACACCTCCGTTTTTATTAAAGTTTGATTTTTCATTAAAGTTTGACTTCCAGGAGTTGAGATTGAAAATAATATGAAGTGGAAAATATTTTCATACTTTTGGCCTAGTCGAGACCGTTAATAAAAATTAATATTTTTGGGTCGTTGTCATAAAGTTTTTAATAGCAAACAGCTTCTTTTAATATATAAGTCATTTAATCGTCCATTGCATGGAAGAGTGTTCTCACATATGGAGTGTAGCATTTATGAATACATAAGTACTTTGAAATGTCTTGATTCTATACCGCAGAGTTGTTAAATTTTTCGGCAATTCAAATTTTACTAATGACCTTCATTCTTTACATGTCGCTGATTTGACGGTATTTTACAAATATATTATGAATAATCTGGCGTTTTCCTAGATCAAATCGATTTTCCTGAGCCTGCACGTTACACAAGAGTATCAATAGCAGCTCGGTTTTACGATTCGAGTGACAAGATGTATAACTGTCGCTTTTCAAAGTGATTCTGAGTCTGACATCTCTGGAATGCCTTAGCAGCGTGAGTTTGCCCTATAATTTAAATCATTGAATGAAGTTCAATATATGTTAATATTTATTGAGCACGCCGTATTACAGAACGGTATGATTTTATTGGCGACTGACGGCATCTGTTACAGAAATAAACTAACTGACTACATTTTTTGTGATTATGTGATTATAATAATATTCTTCACCTGTATACTAAATTTCAGATTTTAGAAAGTACTTGCACGATGTACCGTTTTTACAACTTCAACTGACGCGTTAGGTTACAGGATTTGTGTGACTGACGATCATAAAACTTATTTTTAATTAATATACTGCTCTCAAACCAATTTTCAGGTTTTAGAAAGTAGTTGCAAGGTACATGGTTTTTTTTACAAAATTTGGTGCCCCACCCACTTCAAACGCTAACGAATCCAGCTGACTGACGGAATACTATTTCTCTATTCAACATATGTGACATAATATTATAAAATCAGCCTTTATAAAGTGCTTGCAATTTTATGTCGCTCGCCTCCCCACTATTAACATCAAAGCTCAAATAACTGAAAAAAAATTTAAGGTTTTTGTTTTTCGTTTTTCTCAACTACTTGATTAAAAAGTAATTTAAATTTTCAGCTAAAATGTATGAAACATCCACCCCCTTATCTGTGATATTTTGATATATAGAAATATCACGATAATCAGGTGTTTTACATGTTGTGACGTATTAAAAATATAAATTTTGAAAATCTTGCATCTAAAATATATTGCGTAAAAAAAATTTTATTTTTTAATTTAATAATAGCTGTTAAAAATGGAGCCATTATTCGTCCAGACCTGGTAAAAGAATTTTGAGGTTGTAAATTAAATCGCATTGTCGAAAATCGAAAAATGATCAGAGTTAGAGTTGTGATCCTGTTCCGTAAAACTCAAAACAGGTATCGAAGATTAGTGCTGAGAAGAGCTAGATATTATTGGTGAATAGTTGATCAGTAATTGATCAAACTTAGCGACTCAGCGATATTTTGATAACTGTGTTTCAGTCTGTCGATACTAACTTTGGTCATTATCCCTCTAATATCTATAGTAAAAGTTTTGTCATCACGATTGATGACGAGATAGGGTCCATTGTACGGTTGTTGCTTCTCTACTCTGAGGAAAACGTGTGAGCAGGTCTTCAAATCATTTAAAACAAAAACGGTATCGTTAAAGTGACGAGAAGAAGAAACATGTCGGAGATTGTTAAACTGCAGCTTGAGGTTAGCTACCAATGTCGTGGAACCAAAGTCGTTTGCTCTGATAAGAAGTGTCCCGGCAAGCTTTAAAGTAGATCGATACACTAATTCCACTGAGGTTCAGCGTTCGATGAAAACGTTCGATCATTCCATTACGTTAAGGATTATAAGCTGTGGTTTGTCGATGTTCGAAACCTAAGAGCTTTTAAAGTTCAGAATATGATTGAGATTTAAATTGTGATCCTCGATCGGTCACAATGAAATTTGGAACTCCGAATCGAGATATCCACCCAGAAAAATATGAACGAGCATCGTAGCATCGCTGAGTTGCTTTTTACAGTTTGTAAAAGCTTGAGAGAAGATGCCGACCGGTTAAATGGTCGTTTGTCGTTTAGAGCCTTTTAAGAAATCATTAAAATTGTTGGATCACCGGCAGCGTGAGGAATGAAACGTCGATAGAAATTGATCAATCCAAGAAATCGACGTAGTTGTTGGACCATTTGAGGAGTGGGAATCAGACCATTGACTATAACTAGAGGGTCTACAGATTCCTTGTTCTAGCATAAAGTCAAATTCAGTGTTTGCAACTTTGAGTTTGTCAGCTGCTAGTCTGCGAGTTTTCAGAAGTTATTATCGCAAATGTCACATTGTGTTTCACAGCTGAAGAGAGTCCTGAATCAAAGGTTAATTCTTTGAACTTGTGTAATAGCTCGTTAATTTCACGAGAAAATTTATCTATGAGGACAATGAAGGAGTAGAGATATACTAGCTGTGACGTGATGTGAAAATATCAGACAGTGTGTCGATAATTCGTTTGTGTTTAATATCAACAAGAATATCGTATTTGTCCAAAAAGTTAACGCCAATTATCGAAACAGAGACACTGGCGATGACAAAAGAATTAACGAATGAACGTCGAAGACCTAAACTCATTGTTAAAAATGTTGATCCATAAGAAGACACTGTAGTAGAATTTGCTGCAATAAGAGTGAAGACACGCTGAGCTTCTGAGCGGAAGTGAAATTACTGATACCCAGCACTGGTATCTATGAGAAATTTTAGATTTGTGGTGGTATCACAAACCATCAAACGGTAGTCATCTCATTCCGCTATATGCAGCGAGCCTGTTCGAGCCCAAATATTTTGCATTTTTTTAATTTTTTTTTTTCAAGAAACGGCGCAAAAATGTTGCCTATTACAGAACGCCAAAATTACAAAAAAATATATTAATAGCAATTTCGAATCTACAAAGAAATTGATACCCTAACTTTGACTGCCTTTTTGAAATTAGAATGCAGGTAGTATTCTCCTAACTTTTTGATTTAACAGTTTTATCTGCCACGGCTTTCGTTGAATAGAAAGCGAAGATCTGTCATGCTTCTTGTTCCAGCAGTTCGTGAGATGGTCCGATTTCTTACATATCCAACACAGGGGTTTCCTATTGCCACTCTTGAACTCTACTTACTATTTTTCTTCGATTCGTCCAATCTTTACAGAAGACGACGATCTCAATGCTTTCCCATTTTACTTGCGGAAGTTACATGTGACCCTCTTCACCCCATACCCAGCATCTGATGTCGTTTCTTTTTCATCCCGTTTTCTGCATCCAACATACGGCATACAATACATTCTCTGTGCAATCTCACATTGCATTGCGTATGTTACTGTTTCATGAAATTTACAAACCGCTCCACTACTGAGGAATAGGCCTGCAGAGTAAATGTAAATTTAAATTTCTTTACAAAGAAAATTCGAGCAATTCTACGTCATTATTTTGGATATATTTATTATTCATGGATATATTTTATTTCATATTTTATCTTTATGTTCGACCCTTTTTCTTGAAAATAGTTAATTTTAGTTTTGTTAGTGAAATATTGTATAGGAGAAATGGAGGTTGAATACAATTTTATTTTGTATTTCGTTTCGATTATGGAGAATCGTAATATTACCCTCCATCTAAGCCTGTTTGTCCCAAAGAAGATCTAACTTTCTTTTCCAAATAATGAATCCAAATTTCCCGCATGGAGGGATCAGTTTTTGGTTGATTTGTAAACTTTTTTACTTTTGATCTACAGGTGTGACAAATCCGCGTACTCCAGTCCCTTCCCTGCTATTGACAGATATCACATACAACTGTTATATTATCTTAGGCTAGGCTACGTAAGGTTAGGTTAGGCTATGTTAGGTTGTGTTAGGTTATGTTAGGTTGGATTGGTTTAAGTTAGGTTAGGTTAGGTAAGGTAAGGTTGGGTTAGGTAAGGTTAAGTTAGGTTAGGTTAGTCTAGGTTATGTTAGGTTAAGTTAGATTAGGTTAGGTTAGGTTAAGCTAGGTTAGGCTAGGTTAGGTTAGCTAGGTTAGGTTAGGTTATGTTATGTTCGATTTGATGTTCGTGGATATAGTGAAAAGATTACGGTATTGAACTGAGGTTTAAGCACACGTCTGGAGTAATAGTGGTCAGCCATAACATCTAAAAGTCGCTGTTTAACACAACAAAAGCAACAGCGTGGGACGATAGAAGAACATATAGTTAAAATTTTAACCTACCATAATTTAAATGTATCAAAATATTATCTTGAACCACATACTGCATTCGCTTTATTTTTCTTTCGGTTCGATCTCTAAATTACAAGTTAAACACTATATACGTTTTATTAACTTCACTTCTTTGGTTTCGTTTACAATCATTACCTTGTCATTAAAAATCTTTTTTTTTCTTTCGATTTTTGCTTTGACCAGGATTATATTACATACAGTACCGATGAGTCTATGCCAATATGGCCAGCTTTTCGCCACTTCAAACTGATAACCTTTTCTACTGCTAATAATCGAAAAATAAATAAATCTGGCATTATACATATAAACTCCAACATGAAAATAACTTGCAGTCTCCGGATGACAACTATAACGAAACTATCAGCACCCATCCACCAACGGAACGGGAAGTTAGAGATGCCATACAGAAACTCAAGAATAACAAATCTGCTGGTACAGACAATATATCAGCAGAACTACTCAAAGCAGATGTAAACACAACAACAGAAGCTCTAACACCACTATTAGCTGATGTATGGAACGAAGGTAAAATACCAACCAAATGGAAAGAAGGTTTAACCATAACAATCCCAAAGAAAGGTGATCTAAGAGAATGCAAAAATTGGAGAGGCATATCTTTGCTCAACACAATAATGAAAATACTAGCGATGATCATTCTCGAAAAAATATCTCTATCAATTAACATGAAACTAAGAAATGAACAAGCTGGCTTTAGACCAGGAAGAAGCTGTACCGATCATATCAACACAGTCCGTATCATCATAGAGCAATCAAACGAATGGAATTTACCATTGTATCTCCTCTTCGTGGACTTCGAACGCGCCTTCGACTCAATTAACAGAAGCGCGATATAGAAGACACTTTGTGAAATGGGCGTCCCGAAGAAAATAGTTGATCTAATCAAAGAAATGTATCGGGATGCTGGAAACAGAATACAATACAAAGGACAGCAAAGTGATAAATACTACAACCACCGAGGAGTGAGACAAGGCTGTGTACTATCCCCGCTACTATTCCTGATAGTACTAGATAGTATCATGAGAAAGCTCTATGATGCAAGTCCAAATGGAATCCAATGGAACACAACAAGCCAGCTCAATGATCTAGACTACGCAGATGACATCTGTCTACTTACACACACACATACGGACATGCAGCAGAAAATACAGGAGCTATCAGCCCTTGCACATGAAGTCGATCTCAACATTAATATCAGGAAAACAAAGTCTATGAGATTGAACACCAAAACGATAACACCAATTACCATCAACAATACCCAAGTGGATGAAGTCGACAAATTTGGGTACCTTGGTTGTACTGTAGCAAAAACAGGCGGGACTGAAGAAGATATCAGTCAGCGTATTAATAAAGCTAGAAATACGTTCAATATGCTTCACAAGATCTGGAATGCATCCGTCCTGTCAAGAAAGACAAAGCTACGAATGTTCAATGCATGTGTCAAGTCAGTACTGCTGTATGGGTGTGAAACGTGGAAACACACAAAGAAGATCACAAATCAACTACAGGTGTTTGTGAACAAATGCCTGAGAAGACTGATCAAATGCTTCTGGCCGAACACCATCAGTAACCAGGAACTTCTACGGCAGACAGAGCAGTTAGACATTGAGTCCGAGATAAAACAAAGGAAATGGAGATGGATAGGACATACACTGAGGAAATCAGCTAAAGATATAACAAGGATGTCCCTAGAGTGGAATCCACAAGGTAAAAGGAGAGTTGGAAGACCACCCATGACGTGGAAGAAAACGGTGCTAGCTGAAGCAAAACAAATCGGCAAGACATGGGGTGAACTGAAAGCGATTGCCCCGAACAGAGTCAGATGGTCCAGTCTAGTAGACGCCCTATGCTCCTAAATAGAAATAAAGGAAAAAAAAAACATATAAACTATTCTAAGTTTTTATAAATATTTATAAAATTATTTATCATCAGTTGTTGACCAACAACAACTACTAAATATCACGTTCCACCAAAAAAATGTTTCTAGAATAGTATATGAAAATCTTTTTTAACGGATTTAGCATCCGTAAAGCTTTCTCTCTCTAATAAAAACAAATTAATAACAAATTGTAGTTGCTATGATCCTGATATATTGCCTACGCGTTCGTAAACTTTCCTTAACGGAAAAGTCAGTGTTTTCATTGCTTGTAGCAAAATATACTATTATTTCAAAACCATACAGTAGAAATTTGATAAAATTTCATTAATTCATTATCTCACTCATTAAAATAATAACGATCTTAACAAAAACATTTTTAAAGATTTCTTTGTTTTACTTTCTTTGATTTTGTTTTTTTTTTGCTTTTAACACAAAATAATTTAAACACTAAACGGTATAGCAACCGCACGTTTTTTTGTTTGTTGTTTTCACATAAAACTGTGCATTTTTTCTTAAATAAAATTAAAGTTCTAAAAAAAAATAATATTATTAAATGACATTCAAAACCACAAAAAAAAGTTATTTTCTTATCAATAACTAAACCAAAATATTTAAGAAAACGAAAAGATAAACTAAAATTTTTTATATTTTGTGAAATTGAACGGAAAAAAAATATTGTTAGCAAAATGCACATCACGATAGAAACTAGCAAATATGCCAGATCAGTGTCACGTGATCTGTGCTGTTGATCAGCCCCAAATCATTGAGAAATTCAGAAAAAGTACACGTCTTGTTGAACAACTGTAATATCAATCATAAATTGTATTACAGTAGATCCAACAATTATCTGACTATCAATTTCCATAAATTTCCAAATCACTGTTAGTGCTGGCAGAAACATAGTTTTTTCCTCAAATCTACTGGTCCTCTGAGCCGGATACATGTAATATGAACACATGTATAGTTGGAACCAAAACTAAGAATTTTGAAGATTACGTTTGTACACATATACAATTTAAATTGTTAAAATTAATTAAATTATATATTTTCGAAAATTTTTACGATAAATGACATCTAAAGAATGTGAAAATTTTTGAAATCATGCACTTTTGTGAAGAAAGTGAGGGAGAAATTAAGAATCTCTTAACCAACTTTGTATTTAAAACGTTAATAATTTTAAGTTCTGAAATGCGATTTTGATGATGAAACTCGAACATCGACTTATAGTGCGGCTTTTCATAGTGAAATTCTGAGCGAAATTGGACAATTGAACTGAGTTGCTGTAAAATGCCCAAGTGAATGGAACTAATTGAAACAATTTTAAGGATTAACTTGGAATCAAACAAAACAGTAGAGTGTGACTTGATTTTAGAACTCAATGTGAATAAGCTTGTGTTTAAGGTCACGATCATATACTTCAATTAAACGAATGACATTGAGATATCTGCTGCCAGAGGCTCTGTGTCTATGACAATAAATTTTATGTTTCTCTGAAATTGAACAGATAAATATAAAGGCAATCGTGTTCAAAGAATTTTTTATGACAAATTCAATCAACTTTGGGTTACCCCTGCGATATGCTAGCAGATTTAAATTTGGCATTTTTTGGTATTTCTTTACCCTTGCTGTTTTGACAGGTTTTGCTAATCAATCATCGCTAGGTTTTAATAACAGATTCCACTGGTTGCTTCTTCCTTTCTCGCAACCCAAATGCTACAATAAATGTCCGGCGATGCTTCATCTTGCTCTCCAACTGTTCTGCTTCCTTTATTTGTAAAAGATGATTTCATAGGTGGCGCAGTTTGGAAATTCAAGTGCAAGGTATCAACTGAATCAATCAAGGCTGGTTTTAAATTAAAAAAGTCATTTCAATCATCTCTCATTTTGCAACTCTCTAATGAAACCTATATAAGATAAAAATACCAGGAGTGAAATATTATATTTAAACAGTGGCGTCATTTCACCGAAATCTTGTTGAGAATTTAAATGACATTAAAAGATTTTTTTCGTAAAACATAACATACACATTTTTATACACACATATATTTAAAAGCATTTAAATGCATGGACTTAGAAATAAAAATAAAATGCTTTTGAGCTACCTTGGTTACTTTGCTAGATCTTTGTCTTCTGGTGTTGTTTCATCGGAGCTAATGCCGCAAATTTCTGCAAAATTCCTTCATTTGTTAAAAATAATTTTAAATTTAGTATCATCTCTGCATTGTTTAAGCATCAAAAAGGTAGTTTTAGTTAAAGCGCTTGTGCTAGAAATTATTATATCTCTGCTTTGTAACTGTTCAGAGAGTGAATTTGTAAACGACAGCAGACCGTGCAGCATAAATAAAGGATGGTTTTTCTATACGATTTTTCAGATTTTGGGCATCCCGGGATTTAAAATTTATGAGTCACGTAGTCCCAGGATCCATAAAACACCACGGGATTGCAATCCCTACGTAACTCCTCTTATGTCGAATCGTTTTTTTGTTTGTTTGTTTGTTTGTTTTCCTTTATTTGTCTCAGAGAGCAAGAGTTATGTCTACTCTAAACTGACCAGAGCCAAATCGTTAAAATGTGGGACAAAATGCAAATATTCTTCCAAATACCAACTAATCAGAATTTCTATTACGAGAAAGTGGGACGGTGAAAAAGTGCTAATAGATTGTGCATAAATTTACTATTTAATGCTTTCCTTTACTATTTGTTTACTATTTAATTCTTCAAAAAATTCTTTAGTTGGACATTGTTCAACCGTTAGGAAATGTGCTTGCCGTGGTTCGTAGTTTTTCAAAATTCCTTCTAGTGCTGGCACTACCGCCAGCCAACGAATTTCACTGTATCCAATAAGTTGGTTATGTTCGACATTACTTTTGCCGTAGAACTCCTTCAACGTCTCCAGTAAAGCCAGTAAAATATCCAAATTTTTTTAACCCTGCCATTTAAATCAGCAGCATTTCTTATTGCATTATTTAGAATATGGGCTGCGAATCCAATACCCAATACATTCCAGTTGAAATTCTAGTTTAGCTTGCTTTTAAATTTTCACCCCTTGACGTGACACTACTAAAATTGGTGTTCGTGTTATCAGCGCAAATTGCAACTAACTTTTTGTCAATGTTAAATAACAACAAGAAAACAAAATAACAACAAAACTTGTTTAAGCTACTGGAGCTGGTGGCTTATAGCAACGCTTTTTTATGTTTATCTGTATCTATATGTCTTTTAATATCATAATATCCACTGCTAATATGCAAATTCACTCCGACTGGTAATACAATAAACTTTCGCGTCGTTATATTTTGATTTTTTATAAAAAGTAGTCCAATTCAATATCGTATGAGAATTTACGCAAACGTTTTCTATCCGTCTTGGTTTGCAGGAGAACTTTTTAAATATAATTTTAAAAATTAGTATAAATTTACCTTTTATAGTAGCTTAAAACCTTAGTTACACAAGTAAAGACTGCAAAACATTTGAAACAATTTATTTTAATTTTACTTTTCTGTATTCTGTAAGTATACAGTATACCTCTCGTTCTATCTTTTGCAAATCTATACCATTTATCAAATTTTTATGATGTTTACTTTGTTTGTTCTTTATTGAGAAAAAAATTATAAATTAGAAAATAATAATTTTACTTTTGAGCTACCTAGTTAATGTGTGTTTTAAACAGAGTTTGAAACGCTACTTATATCACTCCTTTACTTTGTTCTTTCAGAAAACATAACATTCCCACATACAGGAGTGAAAATAATAAAATATCATTCTTGCTACTAAATTAAAATAAATATTTTCTTTCAAATACTCAAAACTTTTAGTTTTACTTCAAATTTGATGCTTTCCAACGTAAAATGCTTCGAATGATTCGTTCAATTATTCATTTATTGTTAGAAAAATGAATATAAAGGATGACGTGGAGGGACTAATTTTGTTCTTTTGCAAATCGAATGAAAGAACAGGAAAATGTAATCTGCTCCAAAAGAGTAAAGTCGAAAAAACCAAAATTTTGCTCTTACGAGTAAGAACGATATTCAAATTATGAACATTTTAATTTATGAATAGTATTTCAAAGGATTGAAATGAGTGCTCGAATAAAGTAAAATTGTAAACTCTGGTTTGAAAATTTAAATGTTTATGAATTTATACGAAAAACTACGTCTTTTAAAGTAAAATATTTTGTATTTTATTTTCCATAACATACTTTTGATCTCTCGTATATACACCGGCGAGATGTTTCTATAAACAAAGAATCCTTTTCGCTGAGGTAGATCTATTATCAGAAAAAACTGAGTTTAGTATTTCTAAGAAAATTATAATTTAAACACTATTTTAGAAAAAAAACATATTGCACTGGTTTGTTCTCTCAATATAGTTGAATCAACATATACATAACATTATACAAACTGTAAGAAAAAACTGTGAAGCTATTGCTTTGACTAAGATATTGCGCAAACTGTACGTAAGTAGATATAAGGTTTTTTGATTATTTCGATATTGCGGGCAAATGTGGAAATATTTGTTTCGTGGGACGCTTCGTGGGACAAATTTCTCCGTGGGACAACGCAATGAAATGTGGGATATTTCCATGCAGCGTGGGACGTCTGGTCAGTTTAGTACTACCCATAAACGTGCGTAAATTTTTCATTTGATTCAAAATTGTACAATCATTGCGTGCTTCTTTTAAATCTATAAGAAAAACCTACCACAAAAAATAATAGTTTCTCCCTCCCTGTGACTGTATAAAAAAATGAACAAAGATTGACGTTTAGGATACTTTTTGGATTTTATTATAACCAACCAAACATATAATTTTTGCTATTTTATGAATTAAAAATTATAGTCCATATAGCGAAAAGAATTTGTCAGCGTTTTCATAATATTCTTTGAAAATATTTACATAACATAAATATTTGTTCGTGTTGTTAGAAAATATTGCTTGTCCATTATAAAACATTCACTATTATAAAATCACTGAAAATAACACAAAAAAATTTAAATTACTTCCGCAATTATTTTCATTCATTTTATAAAAATTAGCACAACTATCAAGAAAACTTCTGATATGTTATAGGATTTTACATTTAGAATTGTTTTTAATTTAGTGTTTTTAAAAAAGTCTTGTAAAGTTTTTACAATATGATATAGATAAAAAACAGGGCCCAACAGTCAGGGTTCTCCAAATAAGTGGGGTATAATTAGCTTGTGTTCTCCCGCATGTACTTACTTTTAAGTTTATATAAATTACCAATGGTCAATAACAATTGAAATTTGAATGTTAAATACTGCACTATGAACTCTCGAGGAACCCTATACTAATGAAATATTTTGTTTCCTCTGGCTCAGACACGAATATCTTATAAACAAAACACAATCGTTCTTCTAAAAGCGGTGATCCACGGCGTTTTTGGAACGACGATCGTGTTTTGTTTATAAAACTGATTTCATCAGAAGATTAGAAGCAATACGACCACCTTTCGTATCGGCGGCGCTCTAGTCCTTGATACAAAGAACGATAATGGTTTGAAAATTTCGGTGAACTGTACGTTAGTCGGGCCAAAATAATATGTAACGTAATAATTATATAATCAGATATATTTCAATTAATAGTATGCGATAAGATTGGTATATTAGTTAAGTAAATCTTCTAAAAATTAGACGAATTTACAGAATAACAGTACACTGAAATTTTTATAGTGTATAATTCTACCACGATTGGACGGTTTTATTGAATCGATGTATTGATAGTATCAGATCCTTGGGGGGGGGGGGGGGGGGCAATGCCCCTCCCCAACCCTACCCAATTGACGCCTCTGTATTTAAACCAGAAAATATTCAACTGAAAATTCAAAAATCTCAAAATAAATTCCCATTCTGTCATCAAAAACGTCATGTAACATACCAATACTCAATTATTACAGTTTTATTTGACTTTAATTGACGTACTATTAATCTGTTCTGACAATCAACTATTTGTCAGCAACATCTAAAATAATTAAAATATTAACGTCATTATATTGTAAACAATACGCATACAGCCAAACTGTATGTATATTAAAAATAAATCTAAACTAAATAGATAAAATAGTTAGTTAATATTAAAAACAACATATCCGTTATAATCGTTGTGATAATATTATACAGTAAATCGCAGAACTGTTCAGCGATTAAGAGAACCATTAAATATTCATATTCAATAAATAATTAAAAAAAAAGTTATCGGATTCATAATTTCTTTGTTTTAATGTAAATTTATTTTTAAGTAATTGATAAGTTAATTTGATAAAATTATATAATTCATAACCACAATTACTGACTGATAATAAATTAGTTGATACATACGAGTTTGAATGTCGATAATAAAAATTATAATATGTGTACGTATACAATTATTATATCTCTCTTCGTATTTTTTTTTTGTTTACTTTGCTATAAAAGTTGTGAAATATATTTACAAAACGTTTGTGAGTGAGAAAACTTGGAGAAAATTGATATGTAAAACGTGTGAAAATGATAATACATATTTTTATCGAAAGTTTATTTTTTTTTCTTTCTACCTTATGAACACAAAGAAATGTTAATTGGCTTAATATATGTTTACTGATTGGAATGAAATACATAGTTCGATTTAATAATTATAATTTTAATTTTATATAATTGTTGATATTGTATTTTGATTTTATGAAGTTTGTTTAACGAAATGTGTGTACTTGTTCAGTCTTTTGTGGTATGTGTCTTCGGTGCATTCAGCAAAAAACTCTTTTGTTTTTATCGCTTTTCGTTTTCACCTTTTTTGTATTATTTTTTAATTAATTTTAATTTATTGGTGTCTATTCCTTTGGTGTGGAAGCAATATACCTTTGTTCGTTGTTATGCCTAACATATCGGCTCGGGTGATACACTGCGTCAAAACTAAAGCAAATCAATATTTTTTTGGATTAGCAAAAAAAAAAACGGCTGAATAATAAAAATTTGTTCAATTACCATTGAGGTTCTACAAATGCCTTGGAATATATCATAGCATCGTATGCTCCTTGTGAAACATCCGCAAACCCAATCAACTCAAAATCAGGCGAAGAGTTCAACGATCTCGACATTTCAAGTAACTCTAGCATGTGTAAATTATCCTTATTCTTAAGCCATTCACTACTTGTTGCAATGTGTAGTCATTTCAATCTATCTTTAACTGCCAAATCGCTTGTTAGAGAATTTTAACGCCAATGATTGCTTATGCTACAGACATAACCTCATGCATGTAGAAATTGTTTTTCGTTAGTAGATCGCCAAAGATAAGGCGTACCTAAATTTTTTGAAACATTTTTCAACATCACCAGCGAAAATAAACGGTTTTTTCAACATCTGAGTGATGTGACGTTTCTCCAGACTGATAACACAGAAGCATCGGACACAACGCTTACCTTAATAGTAAAACTAAATTCTTTGACTATTCCTTAGTGCTGCGAAAAAAAAAATCGGCTTCATGGGCCTAGATTACTCATACTTTGTTTTTTTCCGGTGAGGGGCAGGGCAAATTCTTGACAGAACTTTTATGGTTATCCTCCATCTAGAGCAGCGGCAAGGCGAACAGCGGCGTGTCGATAGTTCGTTGACTCGATGTATAAGATTAAATGCCGGACAAACAAGCATGGCAGGTTTGCTATGTATTATAATGTTTCAACCATGACTGATGGTATTATGGCATTGTCATTTATATTTTCGGTAGATATCGGCTTATGAGCATATTCCTTTCGTTTGGCTGGCAAAAAATAGCTGCATAGTGTCCCCGCCGTATTATGTTCGATGGCTTAAATCCACGTCTTGAAGATGTTTTGGAATTGTATGTTGGGAAGTTGGTGATTTAGGAAATGAAGATTCCTACAATGAAGATATTTCTTTTTGGCTAAAATGAGAGTAATGGTATAGTATCTGTTTTTCCTATGCTTCATTTAATTGAATTAAGGACCATTACAGAGCTGATGTGTGTGACCTTATAAAGAGTTTGGGCATGAAAAGATTTGTTGATAATAATTTCGATGAAGAGTCCATTGGCTGAGAAACTCCTTGTTAAGTAGCCAACCTCTCTGCTGAGAAATGTTAGAGTTACACTCTCTCTGCTCACTGATGAAAATTAATAGTATTTACTGATTAGGCCTAAGTGATTAGACTTGTATTCTTCTGCCTGCTTGATTGAATTTATATTATTTAAAAGTTTTATTTAGAAAAAACGACGGAATACTTGCTTTCGAGCACAAGATGCTTTGCAAAATCGACAAAAGGTTTTAATAATTTTAAGTACAGTTTCGGTTACGAAAATTCAGGAATCAGCAGTTTACGCTAAATTATCCGGCTCGAAGAACCAAATGTTGTTATTTTTGGGATTTTTCTCAAGCATCAAAGAAAAGTTCCTGTTATAAAAGTTATTAAATTAAAAGCACGAATTGTTGCAATTTTAATATAGGTTATTATTTAGCTATGAAGCTTCTGATAAGCTGATGACAGTATTATTTAAAGACTGTGGCTCAACGGGGTTGACTGTGTTGTCCTTATAGGAAAATCTCTCAATTATTACTTCGAAGGAAACCTGAAATAGAAGAGAAGACCTATGAATTGAAGAGATAATGTCTCCTAGCCTGATGAAAAGCGGATTGTCCCAGAGCTAGCAAGTCCTGGCAATAACAATAACGTCATTAGAAAAACATTTAAACATTTGTCAGTACATTACTTAAAAAAATCTGAAAAATCTAAATAAGTTAAAACAGAAGATTGCTGAGTAAACAATCTCACTACTGAACGATCCAAAGTCGCGAATTGTGACAACTCAGAAACCTTAACCTCTTTAGGCTCCAACCAGAACTTTGATTGAATAGAACCTAAATTCAGTGAACTAAAATTTTGGGTAACCTACGCATCGTACAGGATAATGAGTTTCTCAACCTAAATTAATAGCAATTTTTGAACATTGCAACCCACCATCGAAGGTACAACTATTCTAAGACGAGAAATGTGTGCTAACATCAGCTTATTTAACAGAAAGATTAGTCGTTAGCAACAAACTCAGGATTTCTAAAATACTTCCCTTTCATTGTGCACCGTTTAACAGCACATGGTTCTGAAGTAATGGACCATGTACTTCCTTTTATAAATCAAGAATTGTATGGATAGTATAATATATAAATAAAGTAACATATCTTTTATGTTCAAATGTATCGCACAGACACATCTACATCAGGCACGTCTACAACGTTGTTAAATTTAAGGACCCTCAGCAGGTAGGACATTTTCTCTTTGGACATTTTCTCCATGACATAAATAAGAAACACCTAAAGGAATGGTATTGATAAATTTTGTTGGGTCCATTTTTATGATCTTGAATACAACGATAGTGCTTTCATTGAGAGCACTTGTATCGACACCAAACTGTTTAGTTTTGAAGATCCAAACCAAACCATACTGATAGTCGCCGATGATAGATTCGGCGAAGGGGATGAGCCGAGCAAGTACCACATTAGCTAGTATTTGATATGCAGTATTCAACAGTGCGTTGCCACGATAATTCGCACACTTTAGACGGTCACCTTTTTTATGTAGCGGAACAATGAGAGCTGTTTTCCATTCAGCAGGTAGTTCTTCTTTGTCCCAGATTGCAAGAATCAGATCATATGTACGTGAGACCAGAGCTACTCCTCCAGTTTTAAATAGTTCTGCAGGGATTCCATCGATACCTGGTGATTTACCATTTTTTAATTTTTTTATGGCAGCTTCCACTTCTTCTATTGTTGGGTAAGGGACAAAAAACTTCTTACTTAACGAAGCAATTGCTCTAATAGTATGAACTTCATTTGTCCTATTCAGTAGGTCTCGAAAGTGGGATTGCCATACTGCCAGCACATTGTAAGCTCGTTATTTCCATTTTTGATGGCTGTACATCTTGGGTGGAAATCTTTTGTCAGATTCCGCGCATTGGCAAAACACTTTTCGAATTTTCGTTGATCGCATGTTGGTTGATGTTTTCGATGCAGCTCTTCATGTGTTCGCGTTTCTTTTTCCGTAGGAGTTTTGCTGAGGCGTTTCTGGCGCATAGATAATCAGTTTGGGTGCTTCGGGTGTTCCTTGTTAACCATTTTTCTCGCAGTTTTTGTTTGTGCTCAACGCTTTCGCGGTTACTCATCATCAAACCATTCGTTACGTGATTTCGGTGGTCGTTTCCGATTGTAGTTTGTGCTGCGGATGTAATGGTTGATTGAAGCGTTTGCTATTCTTCTTGTATGTTTAATGACATCTCACGCGGGATGTCATGATCTTCTATGCTTTGCGTTACAATTTCCTGATATCTATTCAGTGTTTCCAGGTGTTTAAATGTTTCAACATTCCAGCGTACGGTCTTTTTTGCTTGTCTATTAAATGTAGATGACAACTTGCACTTATAATTAAAGATGACAAGCATATGATCGGTGTCCATATCAGCACCTCTGTATGATCGAACGTCAGTTACACTTGTAGAGTGTCTCTTGATTTCCACGTTGCTTTGTGAATTCTCTTATGAGGTAGGAAAGTTTCAGATATTACTAGATCAAACATCATAACCAGTTCAGCTGCGCGAAAGCCGTTATTGTTAGTAGTATGATGCAAGCTGTTAGGGCCGATATGTGTTTTAAGTTCTGCACTTTTACCATTATGACCATTGAAGTCGCCAACCACGATTTTTATATCGTACTGTGGGATGTTATTGATGACTTCTTCGAGTTCTAGAAAGAACAGGTCTTTGATGTCATCTGCTTTGTCTTCAGTAGGTGCATGGACATTGATGACCATTACATTAAAATTTTGCGTGCAGATTCTCATTGTGCATATCCGCATATTAATTGGGCAAAAGTCGATAACATTTGTTGATTCACGCGACAATGTATGAGAAAGCCAACTCCAAATTCTCCTCCGTTTGGGGACCGTTTGTGGACCATGACCGCAATATTAGAGAGTGTATCCCTTGGCTGTTTCGTGGATTCCACTCCCTGGCCATCTTAGTTCTTGTAATGCCACTATATCTAGTGTGTAGCTATCGATTTGGTTTGTAAGTTTTAGTAGATCTCCTGGTGTTCTAAGGCTTAGCACGTTCCAGGTTCCCATTTTTAAATCGTAGTCCGGGTACAGTTTCCGAGGTCATTCTTGAAATGAGTCCGAGATAATCCGAGGCAAGTGTACAGAATTCATGACAAATAATTTTTTACGGAAATGGGGTGTTAGCCCTTCGCCCAACCCAAATTTTCGTGAATGGGTTCGTTCTGCATCTTAAGGTCACCAGAAACAACCTTTTTAGATGTTTATATATAGCGAGCCGCTTGATCTAAGACAGACGCCCGATCCAAACCACCCCTAACATGGAGAACAGACGCTTGTTACACGTTTATATAGCGAGCCGCTTGATCCAAGACAGCTGCCCGCTCCAAGCCGCCCCTAACATGGAGAACAGACGCTTGAGTTGCATTGGTTTTGTGGCGCAAATGACTCGCCATTGTGCAGAATCATTGAGTATAAGTAGTATTTACTCTGCCCCTCTCAACTACACCAACATAATTCTGTTAGCGTTATCCAGATAGCACGGCGTGGACGTAGAATTTCGGAATTTCGCAAAACAGGACAAAAACAGGATGTTATCACAAAATTAAAAAATTTGTTATATTATATATATAAATTGAATTAAAATTGACTTTCAACCTACTTTATGTAATAGTTGTAAAACCAATTCCATTACTTTTCATGATCCTAATCGTATGCAGGTAGATTGGCAGTTAGTATTTCTAAAAACAATTAGAATTTACAATGCAATAAATACCAAATAATTAAAATAACAAAATAAAATAAACTAAATTCACATAATTAAAAACGTTTTTCCTATGACATATAAAATGAATGAAATAAATAAAATCGGACTAGGTTAAAATCAAATGACACATCACTTTAAGATCAACGACCTGTAATTGACGCAATATGATGATCCCGCCAATTGTATTGTCTAGACATCGAAATGATTAAATTTCCCCTCATCAGCTGTTTTGTTGATTTTTTTTTTTGTATCAATTTTTTTATTGTACATCAATATTATTGGACTAGTGGTTTTGTCATAAAGCTAGTAGTATTAGTAGTACATTGGTCTCAATATATCATAAACAAAAACCATACAGATTTACGAATCAGTTATTTTTAATATTCAAAATTTATTATTCGGTTATCAATGAACTAAAAATTTGATATTTGTGCTTTTGTATTTCTAGAAAATCACTAGTAAAGAAGTATTTGTATTTGACCATATATTAATTATGCTGTATAACCATATATATTTTTTAAAATGATTAATAAATTTGTTTTATTTAGTTCCGAATAAGCCTGGGCATCTGCGGACGTATAAGCACAATCAGAAATGTTTTAAATATCTAGGTTTTGAAGCGATCTTTTATTTATGACTTCCTTCCTATGTGTGTATCTCTAACGTTTGCACAATTAAAACTTTTCTATGATTCATTTAAATCCACTAACATGAATTGGACATGAATTTTGTCCCCGTCCATAGGAAAATAATAATACAAAAATTCAAAAACAATATCAATACTTAATTTGTATTTCATTATGAAGTTTACGATTAGTTTCATAATAAAAATAAAATCATGAAAACTGTTTGAATAGCGAATATCTACAACATTTAAAAATGAAAACGGTTTATCTTAAAATGAATTAGATTTGATAAGATAAAAAAATCGCGATAAAACAACACACAAACCTCGTATTTCAATGTTATACTTTCTCTATATATGGTAATATTTATGTCTTCTTTTTCACCTTTTATTATTAATTTTAATTTAATTAAATTGATTAATTGTTTTAATCAAAAAAATTCTAGTCAGCAAAAGTGTGTTAGGTAGGAGTAATAGATAATGAGTTGATATGCGTAAAGTGACCGTTATATAGTGTTATAATCAGTTTTGGTGACCTCGACGTAGGTAGAATTAGAAATTAATCTCGGTTAATTCTAACAGTGATGATAAGACGTTCAGAACAAAAACCAAATAGTTGTCGTATTTCATTGACAAACATTTCTGGAGATTTCTTTGTAAAGAATGTCTTTTCCTAGAATATACGAGAAAATAAGCAGAATTATATATAAGAAATGTCTTTTGTAGAATCAAAATAGTTTTTTTAGATTGCGATGATTTAAAGTTAAATTAAACTAGGCTGCGATAGTGGAAATAGCTTAATAGTTCCTGGGCCCACGCCGATTTCATGTGATATGATCACCACATATTTTATACTTCGTTAGGCGCTAGTCCTTGACGAGTCCGAAAACGTTTGTTCTGCCATTTTCCTCAAATCTGCCGCTTTTTTGTTCGGCAAGCTCCGAAAAATGCCGATTGCCGCGATCTTGTAAATTTGCTACCCCATTTTTTTATCTGTAGGGGTTGGAAATTTGCTTTAGAACACGAGGGCAAGCTTGTCCGACCAAAATGTGTCTGCTATTGTCGAGTCCGACAACTAGCATTATGGTATGTTTCGGCTATCGAACTAGACCAAAGCAGACAAATTTTTGTGGGACAAGGTTACCCTCGTGTTCTAAAACAAATTTCCAACCCCGATAGTTAAAAAAAAAATTTTACAATAGCCCGGGCAATCGGCACTTTCCGAAGCTTTCCGAACGAAAAAGCGGCCGAATCGAGAAAAATGGCAAAACAAAAGTTTTCGAACTCTTCAAGGACAGGCGTCTCACGAAGAATAAAATACTCGGTAATCATTACATGAAATCGGCGTGGGCCCAGGGAATATAATGTGATTATGTTGAATATTGTGAATATTGTTGTAAAAAGTTATAGTTGTGGAATACTTATCAAAACCTGGTGTTTTAGCTTACTAATCTGTGGTCGAACTCATAAAGGTTTAGGAATTGCGTTTATCGAATTGAGAATAAGACCTATTCAAAGGAAGATGCAAAAACGTCACAATATCATTATACCATCATCTATGTCAATTAGAAAATTGGAATCGAATTGTTGGCACACACCTCGATTTGGAAAAATGTCTGCGGGCGCCTATCGATGTCTGCCAACTGTAGTCCTGGACACTCACAAATATGATTTTTTAGCGAAGCCACTTTCGTTTCATGCCATTGTAGCACATGGGCAAATTATATATTTGTGAGTAAAAGAAACGCCAGAAGCCCGCTAACTACGGCAATTCAAAATAGAAATTCTAGAACAGTACTCAAATCTTATAAATACAAGTTGAGATAGCTAAAAAATTTAAAATCACTTTTCGCTACTGTAATACAATGCAGGAATCATCTGAGGCTGCCTGACTTCTTCGCAAAATAGTCTCAAATAGTGCCACCATCCTAAATTTTTCCTAACATTCGGACGGTCAGTGGAATACCATCCGTGCGAGGTCTCCAGAACTCCCACTAGAGACGCAGTCCTCAGACTCTGGCAGCATGACAAGAAATTGGTCAGTACGTTGCAGGTGTAAAAGCTAAAAGCTTTAAACTCTTTAAGTACGCCGGGCATGATAGAATCATTCCTGGCATGATGACATCTAGGGACATGAAACACTCTGTGGTTCTCATCATGTCAGGGCCAGTATTTATTTTCAGGAGCAGCCTTATACTAACTAATAATCCTTAGAAAAGTACTTGATAACCAATGTAATTTTATCTATGGTGAGCAAAGGGCTCAAATCCATTAGTCTGTTCTCTTATCCTTTAAGAACACTACAAAACTTAATATAAAGCTATCTAAGTGGGTCAATCGAACCAACAATGTTGTCAATTGCACAGCATACATATTTCAAGGATATTTCTATGCTTATCGAAGAGACTCATCAACACCTGTCTCGTAAGAAGTCCTGTAAGAAGAGGCGCAGCGAAAGATAAGATCGCCTCACCAATTTGGTCCTAAATTACATGTTGCTAATCCTGGATAGGTGGGGTCCACGCGCGCACACAAGCAAAGGGACGTGGGCTTCGGGACCGACCCTTCCTCCCATACCGATCACTTTTCAATATAAATTTTTTTTAAGTAGAATGTTTTAGTACTTTGGATCCACAATAAAACTTTTTTGTGTGCGTACCTGCCAGAGTCTGATCGTCTGAGTGCAGATATTGTTACGTTTGTAGATGTTCCTGGTTGCACACTGTATTTTTGGAAAACATGCGAGTAGACTGGCGATCTCCCCCCGATTTTTGACACAGCTGATATGATGAAGAGGAGAAAACAATTGATCACCTGCTCAGCTCCTGTTGTGATCTGGCTCAGGCTATAAGGCTCAAAGTATTATCTGCATGCGCATATGATGAATTTCAGTAGAACGAACATCAGGAAAATCTGTCGCTTGATTTCCGAATAAATAATGCTTGAACAGGAGAAGTTCTTTTCATGATATGACTACGGACATCGTTTTCCTGTGAATTCTCCTCAGAATGGTTATTTTAGCCTAACCTAACCTCACCCACAAATATTGATTTTTGGAATAGGTATTTATGTTCAGAATTTCAGATCTGTTCAGTAATTCGACCAAGATATTTTAGAATCGCTTGCTAGGAACCGATATAATGTTTATTTGTTGTGTTAAGCAAAATTATTTTTGTTCTACTTTACAGTATAATAAACTCTCTTATGGTTTAGCAATTAATTCACCACTATCCCTACTACTTACACCACTTTCAGTACAATAATCCAGAAACTCTCGCACTGTTGCTTATCTCTTTGTTTTTTATAAATATCGTCACCAGGAGTGATCGGATAAAATCAGATTCATCAGGCTTCAAACATATTCTTTTTCTTGTCAATCAGTTTGACATAGTGAAAAAATGCATACAGAATTCTTTGTCTGAACACCGTATAAATGGAATAATTTGAAAAAATAATTTGAAAAAAGAGTCACGAGATGCTTCATTACGGAACCTACGTTTTAATTCGTCTCTATGTCTTGTGACACATATTGTCTATTACACAACACTTTTTTATGAAAAAAAAATTGAATATTAAATTAAACAAAATTTATTGCGCCCAATAAATATCGCCATTACAAAATTTTGGAACTCAACCTTTTTTTAGGGGTGAGGTTTGTTCAGTTCAAAGTTAATTTTTTTCTGTTGGAATAGCCAGCATGCTCACCCATAACATCAAAAGGGGCAATGTTCAACCCATCGATCTTCTCTTTATTTGTAACGAAGCTTATTAAGTACCTACCTTTACTAGCCATTTTCGTCCTTGACAATCGATGTTCAAATACGTGAGGGTTCGAATAAAAACAACAAAAATATATTTTAAATTTTCTGCAGGTACATTTATTGTGAAGATTAAAACTCTACTACAACAATATGTCCCAAAAAAATGTTTTTTTTTTGTTTTTTTGATTTTTCTTGTGTTTTCATTAATTAAATATAATAATAATAATAGGTAATAATAATATAATTTTTTTTATATTTTAATTTATAATATACAATAATTATATAATATATAATTTTGTTTTTTTTTTAGTTTTGTGTTTTTTAATTAATTTAATATTTTTTTCTTTTATTTACAATAATTTAAATAAAAACTAAAATAGTTTTGTTTTTAGGTTTTTTGTTTGATTTCTGTAATTTGTTGTTTTTTGTTTTAGAATCAATTTTGTTGGTATATAAAAATAGTAAAAAAAAGAATATAACGAAAATAAAATAAAACAGGGAAAAATTTAATATATAAAATTTAAGACAATTTTTTTTGGTTAATCTCTTATTGTCTTGTAAAAACAAAATAAAAAAAAAAAACAAAATAAAATAAATAAAATAGGGAATGGTAAAAGTTTGATTAAAATTGATTGAGTTTTTATTATTTCTAACATAAGTCTCACAAGGGTCAGTTCTATTGTATTTATATCCATGATATTATTTTTATTTCAGTCTAATGTGCTCATTAGGTTATTTCTTATTTGTGAATTAGGGATTTTTTTCGGTTTTTATTTTAAGAGAGCAATTTTTTTTAATCTTAATATTAAATTCCCTATATTCATTATACTGTTTCTATTATTATCACTATCAAAATTTAACAAAACAATAAAAACCCAATCAAAACGGGAAATAATGGAAAAGTAACGAATGGTATTTTCTATTTTGTTCAAATTCAAATAATATAGTTGGAGACTTTAAAGAAACAAAAATAATATAAGAATATTAATTAAACTAAATAATAATACAATTTTTTAAACGAAATAATAGTTTAGTTGAAAAAAATTCGATGTCAAAATTTAACTAAAAAACATATATATAATTTTTTAACAAATAAATAGGTAACTTTAAAAAAAAAATAATAATGCTCGATTGTAATTTTTAACAGAAACCATTTTTTTTTATTATTATGATAGTTATGCTGTTCACTAAACACCAAAAATAAAAAACCCTTTCACTTTTTTTTCATAAACATTTATCGTGATGATTCGCTTCTGATGATTATGAAAAGTGAAAGCGGATTTTTTATATTGTGTTTTGAAATTGACACATTAAACAGTCTTAAGAATATATAAATATATAGATATATAGAATAAGTGCAGTGAATTCCGAAACGAAGTTATTGCACTTGATGTATATATATGTATACATTACATTCCATTGAGTCCTTCAAATAATAAATCAGTCGTTTTAACAACATAACTATTTAAATCAAATAACGAAATATTTTTGGCATTTTTATCTTAAAAATGAATTTAAAATTAATTTCACGTTTAACAATAGATTTGTTTCATTATTATTAGTTATCTTTTACATATGTACAAAATTATTATATAATACATAATTAAATGTTCATTTTTTAAATTTTATTTTATTTTTTTTAATTAATTTTCTTTTATTTTAACAAGCACTTTAAGGTATTTTATGCGAGAAAAAATTAAAATAAAAATCTACATTTTTTTCGTTCTTCTAAAATAAACAAATAGTAGTAGTAGGTAGTAGCTTAGTAGTTTCTTTTTTAAAGGATTGGTTTTTATTTTTCATAATATATTTGGTCCTAAAATTATATTTTAAAGAGGAAGAATAGTTTCAAATTTTTTTTTTTTAATTGAAAGAGATCAAATTGACGGATGGAATTTTCTGGATTGATCTATATAATTTTGGTTTAATACTATTATTATGAATAGATAGAATATGGTATCGAGCAATTAAATCTCAATCAAATTAAAAAAAAGTATATTATTATTACTATGGTGGTACAAGGATTTTTTTTCTGTATTTTCATCGTTCCACCATTTTTGTTTTTATAATATAATATCATCACTTATAATTTCTTAATAATAATTGAACATTCTAAAGTTAAAATCTCTCACAAAATTATAATCATATTAATTAATAGTAATAATAATTGGAATAGTTTACTTTAAAAGGTTTCTTTTTAAAAGAAAAAATTTAACTTATAACCATTTGATTTTTTTTTACTTTAATTAATTCTTAAATAAAAAAAATGGCAATATTATTAATTTCATTTCCTTTTTATATAACATTCATTCATCTATATAATAAAATAATTAATTATATAATTTACAATTTTTTCTAACAATTTTTTATTTTAATTTTTTGTTATTTGTTTTATTAATATATCACAGATTTTTTTTTAATATATATATAATATATTTTTCTTAAATTGATTTTAATAATCTAATTAAATTTAAAATTTACCTATATTAATTGGTGATTTTGTTTATGGGTTTTTTGTTGCTTTGATTTTTTTGTTTGTTGGTATTTTGGTTAACTCAAACGTTAATGTTGAGATGATGAACGAAACCATATTTGATTTGTAAAATCATATTCGAACATCATCGAACACCAGGATGATGGTGACAATTGAGACGATGTCGATGATGTTGGTGATGAATATGCTGTCATATTATAATTTGATGCATTCGTAATTGATGGCGTTAGAGATGATTGACCACTAACAACACTTCCATAACTATTTATATTACCACTCAATTGATGATTTGATGTTGCAGCGGACATCAAATTTTTCATTGAATTTCATGTTTCAAGTGATGCAACAACTAAATTATGAAAAACACCTGATTCACTTAACATTGCCGCTTGACCGCATGAATCAACATTAACATTTGGACCATTACCACCTCCCGCACCTAATCTAAGTGCATCCATTATAACTTCAAATTCCTTTTGATTTTGGTTTAAGTCTAAATTTAAATCTAGGTCCAGATCAGTTTTGGAACGTTTGTCCGGCGGCAATAACGGACAATCATCAATTCCGGATAGTAAGCGGGGTGACGGTAAGTAAAATTGTGATAAAGCTTCTCTCACTAATCGATCATTATCTTCCTCCTCTTTTCTTGTTCGTTTTCTCGATACGATACGTTCTAATTGTTCAGCGCCTTGTGTTATTTCTGGATCAACTAATGGTAATGGCATTGCTGCATCAAGGGCATTTATTTCACGATCTAATGTTTCTAAGTCTGTATCATCAACATTCGATGATGAATAGCGGCGTGGTGGTCGAGGTGATGACGGAGGTTTTTGATAACTATTATTATTATTATTTAAGTTATTATTATTATTAATAGTATTATTATTGTTATGACTTAGATAGTAACTCATATTATGATTTGGACTTGAGAGGGAGTTATTATTATTATTCAATTGACTATTTGCGCATTCGGATCTGAAACGAAAAAGAAAAAAAAGAAAATTATAATATAAATTATAAAATCATCGCCTAAATGTAATCTAATTGTCCTCCCCATATTACAAAATCATCTTCACTTGACATTTTACCTCTACTTAATTATTTAATCCGATATTCTTACACAAAAATTAGTTTCCTGTTCAACAAACGAAACAAATGAAATAAAAGTGCTTTTATTTTTCATCCCGCTCTATCAAGTTTGTTTTTTTATTTCTATTTTATACTTTACAAAAAAAAAGCAAAACAATCCAGTTATATACTATATTCAACTCATTCTCATCTATTAAAATTTAAAAGTTAATTTTGGTTTAATGGAATTTTTGTTTTTTAAATTTATAATTGCGGTAAAATAAAAAGAATGTTTATTGTATAGTTTTTTTTCTTCTTCTGTTTGTGCTTCTTTTGTTTTTAGTTAATCATGTAAAAAAAGAGGAGAAATTTAATGATATAAAAAAATATTAAGAAAGAAATGCAAAAAAAAACAAAAGAGAAAGTGGGGAGAATATTGTTCCGTTATATCACTATTCAACATATGTGTTATACATTATTTAAGTTAAACACATAAAAACATTTGTCAATGTGTCGAGATTTATAAATTCAGGTGCGGGTGGGGTGTTAATCTTTTTATTTATTTTATTGGATTGTGATTAATATACATCTATTATAAGAAATTAAGTGAAAATTATAGATAAGATAAAATTTAATTTGAAGGAAATAATTTTTTTTTTAAAACATTTGACGTCAACAATCCCAATCAGCTGTGATTTTTCTTTAATTATTATTTCAAATAATTATGAAATATTCGTGATAAATAAATCAAATATAATTTAAGATAACAAGATGGATAATTTAACCTTGATTATGCGTCGCATTATCACATACCATAAATAAAATTAATTTTTCAAGGAGAAACAAGTTTTCTATGCGAAAAAACAAAAAAAAAACATAAATCTACAAGTTGTTGCGTTGATTACCGAATAAACTTTTATTTAATTTTTGTTCGTTCTTATTTTCAAACAGAGAAATATCTTCCAGTACTAAGTGATCGTCATAAAAGTATGACAATAAAAATTTTAATAGTAAAACATCAGAACATCATTGAAATCACAACCTTGAATCGGTTTTTGTTTTGTAAATTCCGTTCAAGTTTTGAATAAATAAATAAAGGTTTAAGGACAAACAACACGTATACTCACTTTGGTAAGTTAGCTAAAAGTTTATTTTGCTTTTCGCGTCTGACTTCATCAGTCAATCTTGAATAGGTATTATTTATGCAAACAGATCTTCTTAAATTTGCTTCTGAATCTTTTATTCTTTCTAATTTATGTGCACATAACTGTAGTATTCTTTTACGCTCTTCACGTAATCTTAACTTAGCCGAAATCATAGGTACTTTGGGTCGATTATTTCGCATTGGTGAAGAACGTGGTGGTCCAAACATATCAGAATCATCATCTGATGAATTATTTGATGTTGTAATTGTAGGTAATGTCATTTTTTCAAAATTTTTAACACACTCCAATCTTTTGTTTTGATTGTCTCACTTCCACACAAACAAACAAAACAAAAACACAGAATATAATCTAATTTATTAACGGCACACTTTCAATGATTTATTATTTTTTTTTCATTCACAAAAAAACAAAAGAAAAATAAAATAGGAGATTGAAAGATATGTATCCTACTCTTTCGTTTTTCTCCTATTATTATTTTGTTGTTGTAACTGTTATAACACTTTTAATTTCACAAGTAATTAATTAATTGATTAATTAACCAACTATCTCTTTCTATTGATATATAACAAAATAAATTAAAACACACCACTAAAAGATTAACAGTTAATAATTTAGTACACGACACTTTTATTAAGAAATAAAAAAAGTTTATATTATATATATACGGCCTTGCCGTTGGCCTTTTTTTTATTTAACTTTTTCTTTTTTTTTTTTACACAAACAAAAAAACAGTTTTTTTCTTTTACTTCTCTGTGTGACTTACAACTGTTTTATTTTTAATTTACAATAATAACGATGATTTGTGTGTTGATCACAGTAATGTAGGTTAAATATTTTTTTAATTAATTTTGTCGCATTTTGTTGTTCTTATCAACAAGTAATAGCACTACACTACACTATTTAATCCTCTTAAAACAAAAGAAAAACAATGTTTTTTTTTTCAAATTTTACATTTTCACTTTTTACATATTTAAACAAAAAAAATAATAACTTTAATTTAAAATAATATAAAAAATAAATAAAAATTGTTTTAAAAAAAATATACTGAGTGAAAGTTTTTTTTGCCTATTACAAAAAAATGTTTTTTTTTTAAATAATAAAAAATTATCACTTTTTTCTTTTATATTGTTAAATCATTTATTTTGATTAGTAAGTTCCGTGTTCTGTCCATCTACACGATACAACGGTTAACTTCAAACTGATTTTGATTTTCTTCTATTTCATTCAATTCATTACTATTATTTTTTTCGTGTTTTTTTATTCTTCTGAAATCTAAAGTTCTCTGGTGTTAGGCATCCCCACCTTTTTTATTCTCTCTCTCTCACAATACCACTCATACAAATACAATGTTTTAATTTTTTTTTTTAATTCAACAAATTGATCATTTTATTAGTTTCCCCTTCCTTATTTTCCTTGCTTTATTTTGTTTATTAAGAAACAAGATTTCTTTTCGATTAGGATTAGAATATATGTATTAAAAACATAAAATAAGAAATACAATCAAATATAACAGTATCATCACACATATCGACATTTGATTAATATTTATTTATACATACATAGAAAAAAAGAAAATGCGAAATCAAAATAAAACAGAAAATTATGTACAAAGAAAAATATGTATATTAATGATACAGTTGAGTACTTTTATTATTGTTGGGTTTTGATGGTTTAGTGGTGATGGAATTTAAGTGATTTTATAAAAGTGATTAACTTTATTGGGTGATTTTCCTTAATCGTATTGATATCGTGGGATTTTTCGTAAATTTGATTAAAAAAATAATTTTTTGACAAGAACAACAGTTAAATCGTTATTGCTTTGAGCTTTTTTAAATATTGTTCTCATCAAGTGCTGCCCTCTTTTCTGTTATTATATTTTTTGAACCTACACCAAATTTATTGTTGCATTGCTTTCAACTTTTTGATTTCATGCTAGTCAAGTGCTGCCCTCATTTCAAGTTAATTTTTTTGTTCATTTTTATTTCCGTCATATAAAATTGATACTTTTTGTAGTTTATTTTTTTGGACGTTTAATATAATCTAACACTGTTTTGGCCATTCATTTATGATTGAGATCCATCGAATTTATTTACTATAAATTTAAAAGCTAATAAAGTGCTGCCCTCATTTCATATTTTTCTTTTCTTTTTGTTTGTTTTTATTATCGTTATGTAAAATAACAATTCTAACGGATACTGAATTATTGATATTGCTTTTATTATGTAAACAAATATGCAATATTTTGAAATTTTGTAAATTATCGATTAAAAAGTTTTATCGGTAAAAATACAATGTAAGAGGCTTAAGAAATTTTACGATTTTTGCAAAGATATATTTTTCATAATTTAAAAAAAAAATTAAATTGTCAAGTTTGTCATCAAGTGCTGCCCTCTTTAAATATTTCATATGTATGCGATAATTTTTGTCATTAATAAACAATTATATATAGTTTTAAAATTTTACTACTTTTATTTAATTTATGAGTATTCAAAGTAAAATAAAGTCTTATTTAATTTTACTTTCGTTTATATTTCCGTTATGTAAGATTTATAGTAGCTTTTTGTCAACACTAATCATTAATCATGAAATATAAATTAGAGTTTGTTTTGAGTGAGATGTTGATCTTATTATTTGTTTTTGGGTGAATTTTAATAAAACAATAGTTAATGAATTGAAGTCAAATGTGTTGGCAGGGTTTGGATAATGCTTGTTTGTTAATGCTTATTGCTTAATATACCCCAATTTTTATAGGTTATGCATAGTTCATACAAGAACGAAACTCAAGAACCACATTTTATTTTCGATCTACTTCAGACTATCGAAGAGAAACACAGAACGTGGAACACCGTGGGGAAGACCACACCCACAATCGGACCAGGCTATATACAATTTTTTTAACAAAAACCGGTTAACATGCCAATTATACACACAAGCGAGTGATTTTAATGATAAATGAAAGCTGTTTAGATCGTCCAAGGCCCTGTATGTAATACAAATGTTCTAGAAAAACATTGGTTGTATATGTACGTTGTAAAAATAGTTACTAAAGTAGTCGTTGCCAGAAACCTAACTAGAAAATTTGTCTTTGTCTGTAGATTAACTGACATTGTCCAGTTAACCGAGGAAATGTATGTTCAGAGAAAAAATCACTGAATGACCTTAATAAACGAAAAGTGAAAATTAAAGATGATCTAGCCCTACAGGAGTCTAAAGCCCCACTGTCGGTCTAACTTTTAAAGCGAAAAAGATTGTGTATGCTGTGGATAAAGTAATTGTGATTGGCACCTGTCAGCCAAATGACATTGTTGAGACATAATAAACTAAACCTTTCGAGGCAAAAAACTGTGATGCTTCAGTTGTAAGGCAAGATCAATCGATCAAAACTACTAGCAAACGGAGTATAAATTAAAATGTTGAACATACCATCATTTTATATTGTTGACGAGCAAGTTTCAATCTTTCGCTTATAAATAACCTCGGGCACATCTGTGATTGCAAATACATAACACGCGTGTCAGACTTGGCACGTTTAATAATAATTGCTGATACGGCAGATTGTTCCAATTTCGTTCGAATTTCATCTTAAAGTCCCAATTTTGATATATCTTCTCTATTCGGTAACAAATATAGTATCCTGTCAGTTTTGTTTTTAGTTGATTTTTTTTTTAAATTTCCATTTAACACTGAAAATAACAAAACAAACATATTTTGCACGTCCAGTATCTGGTATATCTAGTCGGCTAAACCTGATGAGAAATGAGAAACTTTTATAAAGTTGTAATTTTCGCATTGATTCGGAACTAAATAAAAAATGGGCGCCAGATGTAGTGTGTTTAGAATTTGGTAGTATTTAGTGGACTATCGACGTCTGAATGATGTTACCATCCCAGATCGATACATCATACCACATATACAGGATTTTGCCAGGCATTTTCACGGATGCACGATATTCTCTAAAATCGAGCTTGTGCCACCAAATATCAGCCGCTGCAGCAGATATCCACAAAACTGCGATGACAGTTCCGTTTGGTCTCTTCGAATTCCTTAGAACGCCTTATGGTCTGAGCTCAGATATTTCAACGTTTTATGAACGAAGTGGTCAAAGGACTGGACTCCGTATTTGTGTATAACGGCGATGTTTTAGTGGCAAGCAATTCCCCACATAAACACCAAAGGCACTTACGCATTCTTTTCAAAAGGTTATCTGGTTTCGATATTAAAATTAAAATTTCTAAATGCGTATTTGGCGTTCCTTTTATTCATTTTTAGGTCATAAAATCGCGAAGCATGACATAAAGCCATATCCAGATCGAATCAGGGCAATACAAGATTTTCCACAGCCAACTTCAGTTCGTCAAGTCTAGCGATTTGTGGGAATGGTCAACTATTGTCATAGATTTATACTCCACCTTACCGAGCTAATTGCTCCCCTACATAATTATCCCGTTCAGCTAGCAAAGATAAAAAATCAACATTTGGCTGGCCCCTCCAATGGAGTACAGCCATTGACAATATCAAACTAGCGCTTGTAAACTGTGCACTTTTGGTTCATCCGCTACAAAATGCAAGCTTTTGTATCAAAACGGATGCTTCAGGTCCTGCAACAGGAGCAGTATTAGAACAATTAAACAAAGGAATCGGGCAATCTCTTCCCCACGGAGAAAAACTATTCTACTTTTGATCGTGAAGTATTGGCTATTTTTCAAGCTATTAAACACTATCGTTACCTCATAGAAGGTAGTTTGTTCACCGTGTTCACAGACCACAAACTTCTAGTGACGTCAACCACCTCAGAAACAGAGAAGTCTCCGCCAGGCTCGTCATTTTGATTTCATTGCCCAGTTCACAATTGATATTCGACACATCACTGGCGCGAATAATGTGGCGGTAGAAACTATTTCACGAACTGAGAAAATTGCTATTAATTTTACTGAAATAGATGTTGACATGCTCGTCGCACTTCAAGAGATCGATTCAGAACTCCAACATTCAATCCAAAATCCACAGGTTGTAGGTTCTAAAAGGAATTTAGAACCCACCAAATGATGGAGATGGCAAATAATAAGTAAAATAATAATTGTTGCACAAACAGCACCTAAAGTAAAATTTGAGCGGACTTGAACTGTTGGATATGCCAACAATCATCAAACATCCAATTCCATGCAATCCCATGAATGGCAGAGATTAGTTATATGGATTATTCAGTGTTCCTAAAATGTATTATATGCGACACTATCAAATAATATGGTCCTATGACTTTAATTGAAGGGAAAGGAAATGTGAACTATGGCTCATGACAGACTCTTGTAAGGGAAACACAGGCAAAAGACGAAGTGTGCTGATAACTAGAAAAAAGGGAAGATGTTTTATTGAACAATTTAGAACATTGCCACTCGTGTAAAGTTTTATTGAACAATTTAGAACATCGCCACTCGTGTAAAGAACGTTTATTACAAAAAATTTTTTTGGACCCACTAATCATCATTCACTTGCGACGACCGCACTAGATCACTGAAACTATCGCTACCAGATTATCAACGAAAGACTTTAGCTTCGAAGAGTTGAACAGTTTTATCACTGTAAAATGATTTATTATTTTTAACTATATTCTTTTTAATCGTTGAATTTTTTAGCTTCAATATACTATTTCATTTTAAATTTATCTTCACTACGAAATCAAGCTAGCCAACTATTTATTTGACTAAATCTAATTTTTTTTATCTAAACAATTTGCGATATTCGCTTGGGACCAGTTTTTGTTGATTTATAAATTTTTGATCTATAGGTAGACCACGCCGGGGTACTGTAGTCCCTGAAATTGACATACAAATAGGCAATAGCAGTAAGATATTCAAATATCCAGATCTGTAGCAAATCCTCCTACGTCATTTTTAATCAAATGTAAAGAATATTGAATGAGATTATTTGATTTATATTAATTACTAATCCCAATTTTTTTTAATTAAAAATGGCGTTGTGACATTTGCTAAAGATCGAATGCTGTGAGTTTAATTTAATTTAGTTCTGTCCTAAACAAATTTCTGTTTTAGTTGTTATTTCGTTTCCAACCAAAGTGTGTTACTTCAATTTTTATTTTTAATAAACCTGGAATAGGCTGTCTGATACAGATCCGGCCAGCATGTTGCTCCATGATTCGACCATGATGTATTTCTGATACAGATATTTTGAGACGTTACATTCATGTAATGATGTACTGGTGCTGATAAAGCGGTATGATCCGATTTTTATAGTGAAAGCCGTATTCAGTAACTTTTAGGAAAGCCACCGGAGCCTCAATTAAAATGATGGAAATGAAATAAAGCCTCAATTAAAATGATACAGAATCAAATACCTTGGTCTTGGCTAGAATGAAAGATTTGGGGTCTCAATCTAAATCTTTTTCAACTGCTATTGATAGGCAACCCGGAAAGTTTCGGATACAGTCTTACTTTTTTCTTCGTCAGTGGCATAACTTTAGTTTCTAACTGGTGGTTCAGTTTATAGAATACCTCAATCAGTTGGAGTAATGGACAATGGCGATATACAGTGGAGAGTTTCAATACCGGCACAGTCCGGTCTTTGTTTTTCTATCGTAAAATTTTTTAATTTATGTTAACATTTCTAACTAAAATATTGGATCGATTAATCTTGTAGTTACATGTTAATCAACCATTATTCGTTAGATTTAGAGCATAATTTCAATAGATAGGGGCATTGTGTAGTGGTAAAGCAGACATTATTCTGGCTGTGTTTTGATAGTTTCGCCATCATCCAAAGCAAATTTTTAATGATTTTTCGGCCATCTTTAACACGTAGAAAATTTTGTAGTTTTAATTCGTATTGGCCAGAATTTTTGACACAGGACATGAACATTTTCTTCTTGGTTTGAACATTTATGCTATGTATAAAAGGCAATTCTAAACATATCAGTCAGGAATTGGTAATATTTGGTACAATTGGTTGGACGTGGAACACTAGTCGCATATTGACATCAATCAATATGGATTGAGGTTCGTAGATGATATTGCTAGATTTACTTTAGCATTTCTGTAACTAGAGAAAATACATTGTACAGAGCAGAGAATGGTAGACTGATAGAGTATCCACTCTTATAGCTCCATATTTCTTTACAGTGGACAGTTTCGTATAAGCTATTGAATACATAGTAAAACCAATGCTGATTCATCAACTTTTTTTTAAGTTGTCAATTGTTGAAAACCAAAACATCTGTAAACAATCACATAAAAATCAAAATTATTATCAAGGCTAAGTTTGAACGATTTAACATTCCATTTCTTTTATTTGTTACGCACAATGTGTTTTCTTTTATCTCAAATTATTTTTTTTGTTTGTTTTCAACACAAACTCAAAAAATCTTTTTACTACGATATCAAATGTAAAGATAACGGTGACTAATTATCAGTACTTATGCTTTGGAGATTTTTTTTAAATTTGTATGATTAAATCGTAAAATTTCTTTGTCTTAACTGCTATCAAAAAAGATTCTTATTTACTTTGAATTGCATTTTTTTCTATTTATTTTTTAATTGTTAGACAATTAATGACCCACTATGACTCATTCGTAAAGTTACATAGACTTTACTTTTTAAAGCTTACCAAAATGCTTATTTCCTCCCACTGTCCAAATCTGAGCTATAAGGTAGTCATAATATAAGGTAGACTCACTCAATCATATAATTGTCAAAAGACAGATAACTACCGACTATAAAGTAGACCATTGATCCCTTTTTAAGCATATTAAGTCGGTATATTTCCATTTCATACCCGGATTTTGGCATTTAAAATAAAATCAATATACTTATCATAAATCGAATAAATCGATCAACAACATACATACATAAACTTAAAAAATCACTTAAATCCGTAAATGTATTCAAAGTCAACCCCAAAACCTAACTTCTTGTTCGTTTTCTTCCTTGTTGCGTTTAAAGTTATCCTTGTTAAATAAAAAAAAGTTTTATGATTACCAATAACCCATACAATAATCAATTTTTATTACTGTTAACAGAAAAAAAATTGTAAGATAAGAAAAAATCAGAAAGGCAAAAAGAAGAAAAAAAATGTATATTAAAAACAAACAAAAATAATTTCAACCAAATGAAACTTATTTGTTTTGTTGTTGTTATTTTTTTTTGTTAGAAAAAGAAAGTAAATATGTATATAAGAAACAAAGTTACGACAGTATAAATATAATAAAGATGACAAATGTTATGAATATATTTTAAGAATATGACATTCTAATATCAGGTAATTTTTAAATTCCTGTACAAATTAACTTTAAATAGTTTAAAAATTTTGGAAGGGTGAAACAGGTAATTACGTTAGTTTTTTTTATTTAGTTTTGTTATTTATTGAAATTAACGTTCCATAATTATTATGGTGACTACTTAACAGAAGGCGATAAAAATGAAAAAAACTAAGAATGATTCATTTTTTCCCCAGAGATAATCGAACCGATCAATCTCTCAAACCACCCAAAAAATTCTCACTCTGAAAGTCACATTCTAGAATAACATAGAAAACATAACGTAACGTAGAAAAATAAAACTCATTGTCTGTGCAATTACCTTAGTTTTTGTTCAGTACTCATTTTAGCTTATGGCTTAAGCTAATTTTAGCTTGTGCATTATATTTCACTCCATTAAAAAATGGTAAAAACACAAAATAAAAATAAATTGTTTAAGAGTGAAATAAAAAAAATATATATTTCATTTTTAGAAGGTGGAACGAAAACTCTGCTTTTAACATTAAAAATCGCATCTATTGCGAATAGATGTGGTAGAATTCATTTTTTTTTCACAAAGTGGTGGATGTTTCTGCGATTGAAATTATTTAAATACTGTGAAGAGTTGGCGCCCAACGTGGGGCTTTTAAAAAAAAATTATTTATTTTTTCAACCCCTTTTTCACACATGCAGGAATGACTTTGTCTAAAAAGACAGGGGTCTTCGGGAGTTTGCGCTCGAGCTGAAGTGGTCACTTGACCAGAGTCCCATCCTGCACGGAAGATATTATGGGATGTCTATTGTGGAGGTGGCATCCAATCTGTCCTTTCTAAGGTCAGTAGTGATGTATAATATGGGAGATTCACACTCTTGTTAATTGATGGTTTACCGACAGTACCGTGTTACCCTCATAGGCGTAATCAGGTTCTGGGTCCAACGATAGGTCATTGTGGTGCTCTCGTACTGTTCGCTCCTCGTCATTTTACAAATTATAATACCTTTATCTTTTCCTTTCCCAGAGATCCATCCTGCTTTGAAGCGGCTCTATTTTGTCTTTTGTAAAGAGTTCAGGAGTGATGGATTATGTGGAAATTCAAATTTTTGCTGATTGTTGATTTACCGACAGGAGCATGCTACCTGTATTGGCCTCATCAGGTTATGGGTCCAACGATAGACCAGAGTGGTGCTCTCGTTCCGTTTTTTATTCCACAATGAATCAATTTTAATTCCTTTTCCTGCTCCCTTCAGAAAGTGCACATGACGAGCTGGCTCGGACACTTGTCCCACAGTGCCATTCTGCACGAAAGCGTTTTTGGGATTACTATGCTGTAAGAGGGATTCGTTTTGTAATTTCTGAAGAGGCCAGGAATAATTGATCATGTGTGAGGTTCAGATTCTTGGTGATTGTTGGTTTAGCAATATGAGCATGCTACCCTCATAGTCATATGCACTCTCAGGTTCTGGGTTCAATAATAGGATAGAGTGATACTCTCGTTCAGTGGAACGACAAAATGGAATAAAAAGCATTTCTTTTCAAACAAAATTAATCCGAACTCGAATCCGTTTGTAAAAATTACTTTTAACTGCCGCTCCTCAAAAGATATAAGCAAGACACGGGAGCGAAAAATTGTGAACTCACATTTCGTTCCTTTGCTTTTTGCCACTACAAAAAAGATAAGACAAAAATACGTCAATGAAAATTTTTTTAGTGACAGCGATGGGGAAATGTTCTTTTTATGTTTTTAACTCCCATTAGAAAAGAAAAGTGTTTAATTTTGATTTGAATAATTCCTCTCTTCTAATTATTACTAATGATAAAAAGCTTAGATGTGATGGTGTATTGAAACAGCTGAACTACAAAAAATATCAGTACATTCCACTCACTCGAAATATGTTATTCTGTGAATAAATAAACTATAAAAATTTCGAGTTTTATAAATATTTAATCAATAATCTTTTGTCAAACATAATAACGTCAAAATGTTTTTTTTGTGGATATGAGTTTCATTTCTTCACTCCTATTCACAAACATATTTTTGTATCTCGTTCCCCCCTCATTAACTTCCATTGCAATTTTTGTGTTTCCATATAATTTCTGTCATGCAACAATCGCAAACAACAAATTAAAATTTTGTTATCTCTACATGTATACAGACATTTAGTTGATCGTGCTGGGTTAAGAATGCGGTTAAAAACCTTAAAATTGAAAATGAAAAAAGTGGAAAATTTACGAAAAAAAAACAACAACTAACAGATGTATTATTTAAATGGATTTAACCCCTACTTACTTTTATCTATTTTACCTACCCTTTTGTTGCGTTTTTTTGTGGTGGTTTTCTTTTTGTGAATAATATTTATGTTGTTCTGTTGAATTACTATCATCAATGCTTTTGTACTTTACACTTTTGCCAATGTGAGATACTGAGCGAAGAAAAGCAGAAACAAAACTTTTTTTTGTTGATGGATTAAGATTTCTATTTGAAAGAATTTTTTTTGTTGTTCGTTTTCTGTTTTAGTTGATTTAAATGTGTTTTGAGATTGAGATAATTCGATTGTTAAAAAAATGCCATGTATTAGATAAAAAAAAATTAAAGATTGTTTGTCACGATTCATCTGATAGGTTTGCTTTCATCGGTTGAAATTTAAACTTCTGTATTTATTAACTTGTATAGATGTACATTTTTCTATTCTTCAATATTACACTGTGTTAATTGTTAAGCTTAAAAACACAACAGGTCATAAAAAATGACTTGTATTGTTGCTACATCACGCTGACACCGTATCAAATTAGGCACATAATATTTTCAGTGTACTAATCAATTACGTTCTCGACCCTTAGCGGTTGTCAACATTTTTACTTATGATTTTTCTACTTTATGCGAATGATTTGTTTTTATTTGTTTATTTCAAAGGTCATTCGAATACAACCACAAGGTGTCACAAAAGTTGTAGACTACAATCAATACGTTTGTTGAGATTAAATTTAAAAAAAGGTAAACTTTAGTTATTCTTGGGCAAATCTGTTACTGACATAGGAAATACATAGGTAAGTAGAGTAATATAATGCACATACATAGTAAAGTAGATTATAATTTGTTTACGCTAATCTTTAAAGTTTTATTTAAATTTTATTTAAATATTTAAAGTTTCATCAATCATCATATTTAGTTGACGACGAAATTTTAACAACTTCATCTTCGCATTTTCTTTTACATACATTAACAAATGTGTTTAAAGATTTTATTTTCGCTTTGAAATGTTTTGGTTTGAAGGTTATTTGATAATAACGAGACAAGGTGTAAAAATGTTATACAGTAAAATCAACAGAATTTGTATTTTAATAAAAAAGTTTCTATTGAGGAAAATTTTGATTGTTTTTATCGTTCTCAATATGTGCGAATCCATAATGTTGTGCTTGTGACTTAATATGAAAGTAAAAAATGCGTTTCTTGGCTTGATAGTGAATGTCAGTGACATTAAAGAAGACTTTTCGCGGCAAGAAATGTTTTGACAAACGGTGGTGACAAACATAATGTTATTAAAATCAACTGTGTAACCTTTCGAGTGCAGCTTTCTATCTCCATAAGAACTTATTAAACTCTTCTCCTAACAACAAAACCCATTCCAGAGCTCTATCACCGACAGTCGAAAAATTGAAGTTTTCTTTACATTGTATAACTAACTACAAAGAATTAGAGTTCATTTATTAGTCCAATTTAACGGAAGAAGCCAGAATTAAATCAAATTATATCACTCCTAGTTTACAACAACCATTAATCGATATCGTTTGTCTCCGCTTCTACTCCACTTGACTAATTGGTTAACTAACCATCCAGCACTAACAGTTTTGGCCTTGGCTAATGTTCTGCTGAGTAACTGGAGTGAGACACAATCAAGCTTCAATCTCAAATATACCTTCTTTTGACAAACCTAAATGGATATAGGTTTTTGAGATAAATGAACTTCCACGGTGCCTGAGAGACTGCTATATTTATTTCTTGTCTTGCCATTTAGACTGCATAATGCTCAAAGTAACTGGCCACTATTTTAACAACCGATTTTATGTTTATATTAAACACTTTCCGGTAACTTATTTTGCCATTGTGTCATTTGTTCCAATTAAAAGACAGACAATGTAGCGAAATACAAACAATTGCCGAACGAAATACAGTATAGCTCGGTAAATAATTAGCAACAGAATACAGCGTGCCAAAGGTAACAAGTAACAAATTATCATAGAGTTATCTAAGCCAAAAATTCATAAACAAATCTCCCGCTGCCTAGGTCTTGGCAATAATTGAGAGTACGCATCAGTACTCGTGACAACAAAAAACCCCACTTGAAAGCTTCCATATTGACCAAGAACCAAAAAAATCGACTTTGCTTCTAAGTGAAAATAGCTGAGATCGTCATATGAGGAGTGCTATCTTTTTCTAGCGAAATCAGTTTAAGGTCTCTATAAACAATTGTAGAATTTATCCGTGCTAAGGTTTCGACTGACGTATATAAGACAATTAGAAGTGATGTCAATTTTGATAGAGCCTAGCCTGCCTCAGTCACGTGTTCTTTTAACTGCGCTGTACCCCATTATTTTACACCCCTACTTCCGTTAGACGCACCAAACTCCAACTGCTTGACATAATAAATCAGCAGTTTTTTTTAGTAACACCAATTCGTGGTTTCGGCTCTATTGTCGTTCAAAATTAAGCATTATCGATAACCGTTGTTCTTTCGGTTTGAACACCCAATACTTCATGATTTACCTCTGCGCCAATATTCAAAGTAATCACTTTACGGCCGCTCTACATAGTACCATCTATATCCCAACTATTTTGAATTTTTTAATAATATCAATTTATTTAAAAGTTTTTTGTATGAATCCATCCCGACCAGAAATTTGTTAGAGGTTAAATAGGGGCCTGATCAGGTTAGCCCTAGTTTGATTAGCCCCTGATCATGAATGTAATGCTTTTGACCAATCAGTCCTTGATTGGGATAGTTGGATCAAGATCAAGGGCTCTGATCAAGTTCCTCATATAAAATTGAATAGGGTAAACCCTAATAAGGTATATTGTATCAAGCTCTGATTAGATTGCCTAACTAAAGGCCAAATCCGAAAAACCAAATCATGCTCGTTTATATAGAAATAAAGACAATCCCAAAACACTAATTACACATCACGTTGTTCTAATAGGGCTTGTCCTTTCTGAGCCTGAGTACGCTCTGACTGTCTTCAGGCCCTTACTAATTTTTGCTCGGGATGATACATATTTTTTCACTCACAAAATCTAAACAAGAGTAAGATATTGTACTAGACCAAAAAGCACCGTTTTTTAGGACGAGTCAAAAATGTCTGGCCAAACCACAGCTAAGCTCGATTTTAACTTAGTTTGTGTTAGTGTTTTTATTATTAGTTATAAAATATTTGTTGAAGTGGCAGATTATGTTTTATTTTTTTAAACAACTAACTGTGTTTTGATTTGAGGAGCCAAAAACTCGTAATTAAAAATTTAAATTTTTGAAATAATTAAAATTAACAATTTTATTTTCATGTTATTGTTATCTCTTTTCAGTTTCTTCTGAATTATTGTACAAAATTTGCTGTTCTCAAATATTATTTATTCAATTGGTCAATATTTTTATGATTTTTGGTAAGTTTTTGTTGCTTCAATCGTATGTTCATTTCTTGTTTTTTTTAGAACGATCTGTCTGTTTACCCTATATAAAATTTGATACAGTTGTCACTTGTTATTATTGTAAGCAATCGTAGTGATATGAAATTTTCTATATTATTTCGGTATGAAAAACCTAAATATTACATTCATGAGCCAAAAGTGAAATTCTTACCCCCACTTTTTTGGCATTTTTGGCAAAAATGTTTATCTACGCTGCAGGGAAAACCACTGGAGGGATTTCAAAAATTTTTTTTTCTAAAAATAGGTATACTCAAGGGACAGGTCCGAAAGGACGCTGTGTTCGATAAATGTACCGGAAGTGTGTCAAAAACAGCAAATTTTCATATTTTTGGCTTAAAAAACGTTCATTTTAAGTGATTACGAGTAGGAACATTGAATTTGGAGAAATCTTGATGGTGGGTATTAGTATGTGAGATCAAAAACTAGATTATTGCATTATAAGTTTGTCAAAAAAATGTTGTCAAGTGTGTCAAAAGAAAGATTTTTATTTATTTTTTTACCCAATTTTTTGAAAAAAAAAAAAAAAAATTAATTAATTGTTTGAAATGAATTTTTATTATTATTATTGAGAATTATAGCATTGTAAGTTTGTCAAAAAATTGTTGTCAAGTGTGTCAAAAGAAAGATTTTTATTTATTTTTTTACCCAATTTTTTGGAAAAAAATTTAATTAATTATTTGTTTAAAAAAATTTTATTATTATTATTGAGAATTATGGCATTATCAGTTTGTCAAAAAAATGTTGTCAAGTGTGTCAAAAGAAAGATTTTTATTTCGTATTTACCCAATTTTTAGGGAAAAAATAAAATTAATTATTTGTTTGAAATGAAATTTTATTATTATTATTTAGAATTATGGCATTATAAGTTTGTCAAAAAAATGTTGTCAAGTGTGTCAAAAGAAAGATTTTTATTTACTTTTTTACCCAACTTTTTGGCAAAAAATAAAATTAATAATTTGTATAACATGAAATTTTATTATTATTATAGAGAATTATGGCATTATAAGTTTGTCAAAAAAATAATGTCAAGTGTGTCAAAAAATGATTTCATTTATTTTTTTAGCCAATTTTTTGGAAAAAAAATGTAGCTGTTTTTATGACGTAAATGTAATTGAAAATGAAAGTGGAACATGGAAATTTTTGAATTTGTTATAGTTTTTGAAATATTTTTGGAATTTTGAAAAAAGTTTGTATTTTTGATTTTGTAATAATTTTTGCAATATTTTTAGAATTTTGGAAAAAGTTTTAATTTTTGATTTTGTAATGATTTGTGCAATATTTTTAGAATTTTGGAAAAGTTTGAATTTTTGGAATATTATTGGAATTTAGAAAAAGTTTAAACATTTGATTTTATTCTAATTTTTGGAATTTTGAAAAAAGTTTGATTTTATTTAATTTTTACAATATTTTTGGAATTTTGAAAGAAATATGAATTTGTGATTTTGTAATATTTTCTCGAAACGCTAAATGGAGAGGTTTTTGAGTAGTTTGCTGAGTGCATCATCTTTTCATTAAATTATGTTAATTTATGATCTGTTATAATTTGCCGGCATCGTATTGATGTTTCGTGTTAGTTTGTCCATGTCCTCATAAAAGTTTTTTGCCGAAAACTATATCAAAATCCTTAACCCAGATCGAAGTCTTTATATCTCAGAGCTGTGAGTTTTCACCCCCTCCATATTTTTGATTATATGTATTATTGAATTTTAAAAATATTTTTGTATAATTGCTATTTAGTTATTTTATTATATCAAGATTTTATTGAGTTTATATCTATACGATATCATTCATTATGTAGCTAGAACTATAAGTTACTAAATATTTGCTTTTTAGTCAGATTCAGGGTAATCGTTTGGCAATAACATTTTTTTCTACTTGAAGCTGAAATGTTTAGAAATGTGCTCGTGTCTCCTTGTGTGAGCATATGCATTCTGTCAGTACAATTCTCATTATTTTTAGGTTAGTCCTTTTTAATGAAGAGCAGATATTCGTTTCTTTATTTCTTGAACCGGACCGACGAAAAGCTACGCTATGTTGTACCTTACTACAATATCTGGTTTTTTATTGCCTGCCATTCAGATGATAAATGCGTGGAGAGCCTTAGCTGTAAAGTGTATTGTTCTGTGGATTGCTCTTTTACTGATTTTGTCCAGTTTTAAGTGCTGTTCTTGTCTCATCCTTTGCAAACGCTTTATGTAGCATGAATGCTACAGGTATTGCCATTTTTTTGTTGAAACATCTAAGTTTACTTTTATTTGCTCTCTTTCTTGATAGTGAAATTTGAACGCTATTAATGTTATCGTTAAATGTGAATGTTAAATATATTTTGTGAAACCTACTTTCTGCGAGTTCTATCGTTTGACTGTCTTACTTATTATAACGGGCTGTAGTTTTCGCCAAAGCAACTCTAAATACAAAATGATATTATTGGATATTGTAAATACAAAATCTTGTTAATATTGGTCGTTAAAGGAAAAATATTCGTATTCACGAAGGCTGATTTTGTAATTAATAGGGTTGCTCGAACCAAAAATTTTTAGAACAAGTAAATTTTCTATGACTTTATTTGAGCAAAGTCAAAATATTAACTTTTATCACTCAAAACTCGGTTCTGGGCTGAAATAGAAAATTTTAAATATGAATATTGAATATGGATTAGGATATAGCGCTGTAGATATAAATCTTTGATTATCATCATCATTCATGTTATAAAACAGTGTTTAAAACATAAAAGGCGGCGTTATTTTAGAGTTAAGAAGATTGGACACGAGACATAGGCCACCAACAACCATTAAAAGAAATTTATGCTACGATTATAATTATCTGTGTCGATCTTGATCTGAAATTAAGAGTTAACTCACTGAAACAGACAGTAAGTTACACAAAATTACAGAATTTTATATCTTAATCATTCAATACCGCCATAAATTAATCGAAATAATCTAAACTTAATTAGTTACTCCTTATAATGGTTTACGTAATCTTATTAAATTGTATTCTCATGAAATACAACCTGTTTTAGTCTCTATCTTGTTGTCTATATAATCTATACTGTGAAAAATAAATTCGAAACCAAGATAATTTCTGAGACATTTAATTCATTAAATTATTTCAAAAAATCATGTTCTTATTTCAATAATCCACGACTAAAGTCGTAGTTAGAATTTTGTTTTTAACTTAAATTTTTTTTTTTATATTTCTATTTGTCTTATGTAAATAATATTATATATAGTTTTGAAAGAAACAAAACCAAATTATAATAATAATTTTTAACTTTTATGTCTTTATTTGAATTAGTTGATAGTTTTTAATTTGTTATTTATTTTTCTCAATAATAACTTAAAATTTAAGACGTCGTAATTTACTAATTATATTTATTGTTGTTATTATTTCTATTCCACTTGGTTGTGTTTCTATGTTTCGTTTGATTTAGTATTTATTATAAGAAAGAATTTGATAGTTGGTTGATAAATTATTGGGTTTTCGTTTTTTAAATGTTTCCTTGTTTTTCAGCCATGCAATAGCCACCAATCAATAGCTATTAAATGTCTTATCGCATTTTACACTAGATTGGTGGACGAAGATTTTTGAATTACGTTAATTTGACGTTTGATCATCTAATACTTCATCCAAAAACAAATTAGGGCTCATTTTGCCTATTTTAATTCACGAGTCCGTAACAAACTATGCAACTTCTCTTTTAAAATTTTAAATACATTTTAATTCTTCATGTCCTACTTCTGATATTCCAAATAATTTAAGAATTAATTTTAAGCTATTAATCACACAAGCCTCCAATTAAACGATTAATTTGTTTTTATAAATATAATATTTTAATGCCACCAGAAATATCTAATTGGGTTGTTGAAAAACACGTTATTATTCGCCGATACTAATTCTGTAAATTCAGACAAAATATAAGCTTATTCTCTTCAATCTTATTTTTAATCAGATAGAAGTATTTTAATTATATTTTGTCACATCATATCCTCAGTGGCTTCGAACAACAAACTTATCTGTTAGAAAACCATTTTTAAATAGCATGGATGGAAATTATACTGAGGTGGTCTCTTTGAACAGCTGGATTCTATATAGTTAGAAAAATAGAGCAGTTATGAATCTGGAGTATATGTATGGGGTGATGGGATGAATATCTGGGGCAACTTGCACACTAAAAAAAGGATTGAGTTGAGTTTTGTTGGTATACCACCCTCTTGCCATGTCGTTGACCACTTTGTTTCAAACTAAGTTTTGTCTCAAGAAAATGCAAATGCAAACTCTAGAGTTGAAGTATATCTTATATGTAATGCAACCAAATTAAATAATAACAAGACGGTGCCATTTTTCTGATCAGAATTCTCTCGTCTTTATCCTAATAATTGAGATCTGGAATCGGTAAACATTTATCGGTAGAAAATGATTAAACTCATTAGCAAACCTACGGGCAGATTGTTATTCTGCAATCGCTCTCACGGGTCCTAAAAATCGATGTCACTTTTTGTATTCGTTTTATTTTTTTATTCATACATGTTACTCCATCGGAAGGATTAAATGTAGTATTGGGTTCGTATTTAAAGAATTTTCTCTCCCAAATTTGCAATAACTACAACTTCTGCTCGAGAATAAAATATATCATTAAACACTTACACAATAAACTACTATTATAAACATCAAACACACTAATTGATATCAAAATTTGTGGTTTTTCAAAAAGGACGAGAACTAATAATATAATTTTTTTTTTAATAATAAACGATGAAAACAAATAAATAATAATTTTGAACTAGAAATTACAGAATCACTGATTTGTTCTCTAAAGTAGATATAGAAAATAAAATCGTAGGAAATTTTATGGAACTTGGTCCAAAACTTCGAAGTTTGCTCTCACACAGTTTTGCCTATGGACTTCGTTTCTTCGTTCGGGCAATAATCTCTCATTTACGCTACCTTGACGCATAGACAGGAATATTCGTAAATCAATAATCTGAAGACCTTAGATTCCTCTAACAAAATCGTGACATGATATAAATGGAAATATTTTATTTAGCATTGAAATACTTCCTGACCCAAAACAAAAGTATGACTCCCTTAACATAACAATAACTTTAATTAGTAATTATTACCCGGTTTGGGTGCCCTTGTAATCAAATAACTATTGCAGTCATAAGAGTCTGTCTTTTGGTCGTGATGGGCAGCGTTTTCCAGCCGACTAGAATCAGATGCTTGAAGTTGTTGATTTTGTTGGACAAAAAGTGATCTGGTGCTTGACAGATATGTGTTTTAACGAATTCTGACAAATGCTGATGCGTGGATAATTGAATAATTGACTCAACGATAGCAACTTGTGACAATTTCTCCGTTCGAGTAAAAATCTCTCATTCTACTCCCTTAGCGCATAAACAAACATTATATTTTTAAATTTTGATACGAAAGATCTTGGGTTCTTCTAACAAAATAAAATACCCAGATTCAAATGGAAATCTTCTATTTATCATTGAAACCTCTCGCAATAGAATAGTGATAAAACGTTAGAAGATAGAATATATATTCCATTTCTTAAATGAAATAAGCTTAAGTTAACAGGTTTAGTAATTTAGTAAATTCCGACTCCAAGTTTTAATTATAAGCTTTGGGCGCCATTGCAATAAAATAACTATTGCGGTCATTACACAATGCCAATATCTTTAATGTTTTGCATGTAATTTTTAATATTCACAAAATGAAGACAGTAGGTTTTTTTCCAAATCTGAAAACGGTTTATTAACATCCGAATTGTAGGCGATATCATAAAAAAAATCTAAGTTTTTTATTAATATTTCAAAAACTATGTGATGTCAACCACAACAACAATCGACGGAGTGCACAGCAGAGCTGATAAATATATAACTTTGAGTATTAGCTACCTTACGCAATAGTTCTTGTTCGTATTTATTCGTATGATTTAAATAAACAAAAAAAATTTTTACAAAATCACAAATTCACAACCGACTTTCTCAAATAATTAACGCCTTCTACAGGAACCTCATTTAACTTGTTTATACCACCATTGAATTTGAATAAGGGGCTTTCATTAGCACTTGTTCTTGTTCTAAATCTATTAATCAACTTGCTTGGCAATTGGCATTTTAAAATGTTTTCAGATTTTTCCATCAAGCGTCGTGGTCAATTTAGATACCCGACTAGCATTATGTAAAGGCTCAGATCTGGGTCGCATACGGATTTCCCTACTCTATTAGTGGGACTGGATGAGGCACATTGAACAGGCCCTGATCAGCAATGTAACGCCTCAAACTATCCAAACCGGATCAGGCAGCCAAACTACAACCAGGCCAGGACCGGATCAGTTCAAATACTGCATTCACTACTACATTTTAGCACATTTTTTGTAAATACATCGTTTTCCTAATGTCCAAAAAATTCGTTTAAAAAATATCGCCTGAACCAAATGCTAGTTGGGTATGCGACTTTTTTTGTGTCACTCGAATTTTTATGGTGAGTATAAAATTCTTATAATAAATAAATAAATAAATACAAATTTTGTATAAAAAATAGAATTTCGTTGTTAAAATTAAATTCCCGTACCAGCTTCTCGACATTTTTCAGATTTTTCGTTTTTAAAAGCAACCTTAACTAACTTAATTTATTTCCAATAATTAAATCTAAATCCGATAATTGCAGACTCACCCTAAAAAATACAATACAATCATGAATAGTTAATGCCGGTTTAACCAGATTTAATTTGAAAAAATTTCTTTTTAACCCTTGAGGGTAGCACGCTTGCAACACTGGATTATAGTCAAATTTATTAAATTAATTGCAGGAATTGATACAAAGGATACTTTAATATTCATACAAGATTTGCATTTTCCGGCATTTGTTCAATAAAGTTTTGCTAACAAACAATACCGCGTGACAAATAATAGTTTAAGGTTATTAAAAATGGAACCATACACGAAACAACAACGCGTTTTCAATGTTTAACAATGTTTTAAAAACAATGAAGGTTTCAAAACAAAAGCTATGAAAATAATTTTCATCTCCAGCAATTGTTGTTGATCTTTTGTCTCGAACCCAATATCTAACAAAAAAACTAAATAAAATTTGTTATAACAAAAATTACTCCTTAAATTAAATTTGTTAATGATAATTTTCAACCAAATAAATACTAATCTGATGTGTAAATTTAAATAAGAGAAAAGGTTTTGTTCTAAACAAATTTAGTTTATAATTTATTTTCCATAAAAGCTTGTTAATAAAAGTTTTTCAATTAATTTTGTATTCTAATCTTTTTAACCACTTAGCATCAATTTATCATTCGATCTCTACTAAAGTTTTTATTCAAACAAAATTCACTTTAAATTTGCGAGTATTTTTCCAATTTTTCACGTATCAAAAGCTACAAAAATTTCGGAAATAAAATTTTATTTTATCTTGATTTTGCTTTTTTGAGTTTAACTAACGTGGACCAATCGCTTAATGTATTGGTAAAAAATTGATGGTTAGATCGACCAAATACTCATTTTCAACTAACGGCAGTCTGTGGAGAGATTTTATCTTATCCTGTACATCAACTGAAATCCTTGAATAAAACATACACGTTTAGGTAAGGGGTAGCGTCACGATAAAGTAGAAATTACTGAAACTAAATAATTTGAGATCACAAACGGATGCAATTATGATTTTAAAATAAATTAGATCAACAATAATTTAAAATTAAAATTAAAATGCAATATTTAAAAATATACTTTTTACTGTTTATTTTTTATTTTATTAATAATAATATAAACTTCCTTATAGTAACTATTTGAATTTTATTTTTTATTTTATAGAATATCGAATTCGACTTACGTTATCAGTTCTTAAATTATTATTACAATTTTTGCTTAAACTATTAGTTATATACTATTTCAACTGCTATTTCTTATTATTATGTCATATATTTTGTTAGTTTTAGTGTTGATTTTTTCATTTAAAATGTTGTTATTGTTTTTATGTTTATATATTTCTATTTCTTCCAATCTATCTAGATGTTGTCCTTTTCTTTTTTTATGTAATATGGTTAAATTTGTGTTGATATTGGTGTATTTGTGTTTTTCTATTTTTAAATGTTGGGCATATCTGGATTTTGGATCGCTTCTGTTAATTTCATTGGTGTGCTCAATAAATCTTTTTGTGAAGGACCGCCCCGTCTGACCTATATAAAATTTACTGCAGTCGTCACAGGTAAGTTTATAAACACCTGTGTCTAAGGTTTGGGTTTTTTTGCTGTTTAGGTAATTTTCTATTTTATTTTTGTTTTTGTAAGCTGCACTATATCCATATTTTTTTAAAGTTTTTTGCATTATTTTGAATGTTGTCTTATTGAATGCAACGCCTACGTATTTTTTGCCTGCTAATTTTTCTTCATTCTTCAATGTTGTTAGGGTTTGCAAATTTTTCTTGTTTTTATATTTTCTATTTAATTTGTCAATTATTTCGTCTTTATATCCGTTTTTACTGGCTATGTATTTTATGTTGTTTAATTCGTCTTGATAATTTTCTGCATTTATAGGTATATTGTTCAATTTATGGTTCATGTGGTTGTAGGCATCTAGTTTATGTTGGTATGGATGATGTGAATTTTTAAATATTGCATTTTAATTCAAAAGTAACAAAAGCACGCAAACAGTGAATAATATGGAAAACCATAACACATATAACAATAATTTGTATAAAAAAATCTTAATGCCGGCCCAGTGCCAAATGCTACCTCTTTTGTTAAACCAACAAAAACCATTTTACAACCAAACCTCGCACGTACGTACATTTTTATAAAAATAATCAGAATTATAATATTTTTTTTTCGTCGTCAAGAAAATAAAAATATTTCAACATTAAAAGATAAGATGAAGAAAAATAAAGTTTTATTTTTCGTTTGAGAAACATTTTTTTTCTGTATATATACGTAACGTATGTACTATGCACATAGATATTTCTCTAAAATTTAATGTTTACATTTAACAAAAAATTTCTTTTTTTTCTAATCGAAACTTAATAAATAAAGAAAAACTGAAAACTTATAGCAGTTGATTAATAATATAAAATTACTCAATAAGTTTTAAATTTTAATAGAGAAAAAAAAATTCCGTGAACTACTTAGAATACCATACCATAACATAAATTAAAAATGTTTTGTTATAAAGAAACACACAACAACAACATAAGCAATCGCAAGTGAGGTCACAGTTATTTCTTTTGTGTATTGTCTTATTATGATTTTGTAATTCGTTTAATTTAATGAAGAAAATTTTCTTGGATTAATAAATATTATTGTTGTTGTTGTTTTTGTAGCGTCACAAGAAGATCGTATAATGTTTTAAAGTTTATACGATTTTAATTTAATGTTTGTTTAAATACGTGCTGTATATTTGTCAAGTAGAAAATATAAATGTAAGTGTAGTAGTCGTTATTAATTGATTAATAATATAACCCAATCCGACCGGATCAACAAAATTTTTTACTATAGCTTTTTCACTCCTACTCCCTCAAAAAAAAACAATAATTTTCAGAAAAGTTCGACTTTCACGGTCGGACTGACACTAAAATCTCACCATAAAGGCTTCTTGTTTTACTTTACCAAAGTACGAGACCCTAAAAATCAAAGATTTATAAAATTGAGATAATGTTAAATAAAAGAAAAGATTAAATACGCATTCCTGAGAGAAAACAAAAGAAAAGCACATCTTTTTGGCTTTGGAAGATATCATTTTTTATTTTAACAACTGTTTTCGATAAACAGCTTATTTTTTATCGGGTCGTACTTTGAGATGTAATGAAAGTTTGTATAATGATTACAATTTTTGCAAAACGTGAAATATGATAATTGTTATCGCATAAACCAAAATAATAAACATGATAACATGGATTTAATTAAATAGAAACGTTAAAAAACCTCATCATCGCAGCTGGAATTTTCAATACACTAAAACAAAAGCGAAAGATAAAATACATTCACAAATTTGTTGTTGTTGGTAGCAGTTGTATTGTTTGTGTAGACGATTTTTGAATCAGAATGTGTTTATTCAACTTGAAATTATAAGTATTATGGATAATCGGTAAAAATGGCTAGAAACTTTTGCTTATCCTCGTAATGATTTCAAAAATTTCAACGATTTTTGCAATCATCTGGGTATCTAGTTCTAAGTTCTGTAGTTTATCTCTGATGAGTACCCAACTTGATTTAGAAGCTACTAGTAACTTTTTATCCAAGAAAAAATCAACCAACCAAATGGTTTGAAATAATGGTTTAATGTTTTTTAAAATAAAGGCCGATAGCCAGCTGTTGAAGTATCATAACTCGAAAAATCCCATTGCATAGTTTAGGTGACCTTTGCAATATATTGCCTTACACGACATCGTATTATTATGGAATAAAGTGTTAGCTATACGGTTGGACTTACCATTATCACACCGTTTTGATGCCAAACTTAAGGATATGCCAAGTGGTTTCTGTCCTTGCGTAAACCATTAGACTTTATAACAAAAATAATTATGGAAAACTGTACCAAACGAATTTATTCCAAATAAACCCACGTTTGGACATCTCATATTAAAAAATCTATTAAAAACCTATATAAAAATAAGTCAGTATTGAATACCAAAAAAATTGTTTAGGAAAAAAACACAAACAAAATAATATACAAATCAAAATCAAAAGCTTACAAGTATAATCGATGATCCACATCTTGACACTATTGTGGTTAGAATCTTCTATATAGCATAGATTCTACAATCTTGTTCATAAAGTTGTAGAGCATAACTGACATCAATCATATACTCAGATAGATCAATACAACTCGGATGAGTTGCTATTCATTTACAATCATCAATAAGTTGATCTTCTGAATACATTTCAGATAATACACCAAATCCATTAATGCAACTTGATAGATCACTCTTTTCAATTAATATTCCTAAAATTCCTTGAGCAATTCGATCGATAATCCGTAATTATTCCCCATTACATATTTCCCTACCATTTTTCGTGTCATCCTTTTTGCGTCATATAATAACGTCAGCACTATCTACTCAAATCTAGACAAACGAGAAATAAATAAATTGAACAACCGTATTATATCTACATATAATATTATGACTAAGCTCTACATAACAAACATTTTTTCATTATTTATGTAGATAGTATTATTAATTGACATTGAGTGACGCCACAAAAAAATAACTGAAAAATCTTAAAAGTTGGTTGACTGATCTGTAGCATAAATGTTTTTATGTCTCCTAACATGTATTTTTTTAATTTAAAAGCCGGAAACGAAATAAAATAGCAAATCATTACAGAATTTCCTTAGTTATGAATATTCTTGTTCTAGAGTAAAACTCGAAATAGGTCCGTCGTTACACTTGTTTTATTGTATGATCCACTATGAATCAACCCTTTGCGTTATTTTCTTTATTGTACATATATAATTTTTATAATATTTTAAAAAGTTTATCTAATAATAAAATATTTAACATAAAAAAAATCTCTTAGTTTATAACGCCATTTTTATAATTTTCCTTCAGAACAAAAAAAACTGATTCCCGACAGTCATATGCACAACGAATTTTATCTTTAAAACAAAAAATAATGCTAGTCCTAAACTTTCACAAGTTGTTAGGTATAAAATAAGCTTCAATTTAGTTTAAAAAAAAAGGTGTAGCGCCATCTTTTCTTCAATTACACCGTTTTTTCTTATGTTACACCGTTAAAAATTATTTAAAAAAACTAACAGTGTACATTTTTAAAAACTTTGTTCTAATACCTATTCAACGACATATCATTTATGAAAATCGATTCAGCAGTATTTCTACAATTGCTCGTCAAAATGCACTCACATCACAAAATAACAAAAAATTGAGGGGCACCCTGTGAAGACCCCTGGTCGAAAAAAAAATTCTAAGAGAACTCGTATTTTTTATTTATGAAAGACTATCTATAAACAAAAAATAACCAAAATTAAAAGGGGTCCAGTCAAAACGCTGGTGAATCTTCGTTGCTCACTGAAATTGCTCACATTAAATTTCGAAGGATAAATCCTTCTCAAAGGGACATCTTTGTTATAATGAGCTTATTTTTACCCAAAGAAGTTGACCGCACTGTAAGGCTATACTTTCGTACTGACTGTTTGATAAAAAATATCCATGATTATTAGAAAAAATCATTACACATACAAAATTTCATCAGAACATTCATCAGTTTCGTTACTTATCAAACAAACAATTTCTACTTTTCCATATCATCGTGATTGATTTACTATATTTATTGTTCTGCTCAATTGGGAATTCAAAACTTCCATAATTCTATTTATTGCAGATTTAAAAAAATAAAAGATAATACAATCAGTTGTAAAAACTATTAAATTGTAATCATTTGTTTAAGCAAAACTGATATGAAAACCCATTTTTTTTTTGTTTCTGAATATAATAAACAATATTCAATTATTGTATGATTTAGTTAATTTAACAGTTGGAAGTTATTCTATTCTTATCTAAAAGACAGCATTTTTATTTTATTTTCTTATTGATTATTGATTAAATTTTGTAGATAAGATCGATTTTTATTATTTGTTATTTTAGAAAACGATTATAGAATAGAGTTGGGTTGATGAATATGATGTGGATTTAACTAACTTTGTGGAATGATTCACAAAATATGTTGTTTAGGTTATTTCAATGATAACCGTTTTTCGAATTGTTATCAAGAAGGGTGGTTGTTAGATAATGCTAATTCATTATTGAACAGATATGCTTAGACTGATTGTTTTATGTTTTTATGAGTTTAGAGATAATCATTTACATATTTGAATTTTTGTTAGAAATATTCTAGATAGTCTTTTTTATATGTTTAATTGTATTAGTATACAAATAAGTTAATAAATTAAATTCAAATGATGAAAATCTTCGAAATGTTTTCTTGGAACTCAAAACTAAACATATTAAGATTATAAAATATTCTCTTTGTTATTTAATTTCGGTTTCGGATTTTCGAAGTGAAACTTATTTAATAAAAACCGGGAATACATTTTCATCAACCGGGAATACAACTTCATCACCAGTGTGGAAAATGTAGTATCAGTTTTAATAAAAAAAAAATGTTGATTATTGACGAAAAACTATATTTCAAGATTCATCAAAATCAATTATCATAGCTTAAAGTTATTGAATTTTAAAATAAACAGGTCCATGATATTTTCCAACATCAATAAAAATCAAAAGGTGTACAAATTTAAGTGATAAAAGTCAGCATAGCTGTAGACTAAAGTTTTGCTAAACCACTTAAAAGAAAATATTTTATCGCAAGTGACACAGTCAGTTGGTACGTAGTAGTATTGAATGCATAAAATTGAATGTCAGGATCAGAAGTTGTCGAAGTTTCAAATAAGTAGTTGTTCGGTAGACTCCGCTCACTTGAATTTTGAACATATATTGTCATACCCTCCTATTTGACCCGGTAAAACATTCTTGTTTTATTTTAGTGAGCTCACTTAATAGCCATTTCAAACAAATGAAACTAGTATCATTTGTTTTGAACCTCACCAAGATCGTAGTTAGAATCGGAGACTAGAGAGATTTCGTTAATGTTATTTTAATGTTTTAGTAACAAGAATACATTATGCATATTTCTAATATCCTCAACAGCGAATTATGAAGTATAAAATGAATGACAACAAATGATTTAAGCTTAGTTCAAAGATTAACAAAGAATTATATTTACTAACTGTATTCAATATTACAAATTGTTTTGTTATCCGTTAATGTTGGCATTGATTTTGTGGAAGAAATTATAACACAATTGTAGTAGTTTTATTTACATATACATATATGAAACAAATCTTTGTACAAAATTTTTTTGGAGATTATTGACCCAACCCAAAATAGTATATTATATGCAAAGATCATGTAATGATGGTTATTAATACATGAGTATTAATCCTGATACTAAACGACCTGAAGGCGATCGTTGCATACGCTATTTTTTTTACACCCGATTAATAATGAAGAACTATGTTCTAGATGGTATCATAGTTTCCATCAATTCTTGAAAATAAGCAATCAAAACATTTTCGGAGAATGTCAAAATATTTTTGTATTCCTCCAGTCTATAAACCGTTGATATAGTTTTTCGTACACCTTCTTAGATTTTTGGGGTAAAATATTTTGCACTGCATTTAATGCTTTCTCCGATATGTATGGAGGAGTCGATGACAATTCTTCTATATCGCTGATATCAGACATTTTGATAATATAATTATCGAAGTTTAGCTCCACTGAAAAAAATTTGAAGTAATGACAACCTCATCTCGAAGTTGGCAGTTTATTATTCATGCAAAGAAAAATTGGGGCAACTACACGATAACATTTTCCTAACAACCGAATGAGGTTTATTTAAAATATAAAGTGTTATATCCAATATAACAGTAGTTGAATAAAGTTAGTAAATATTTCCCTGAAAAAAATTTTCTTTGGCCTTATATCATGAATTTTTCATTTTAAAGTTTAAGTATTTGAGATTAATTGAACTATATTTTATTTTCACATAAATATTTCGTATGATTGTCTCAACTTCATCGGTTTATAATTGTGGAGTTGTTGAAGTAATTTCGTAGTTTGATTCGCCATATCTGTCCGCACGTTGAGGTGGAGACAACTGCATTTCGATTGGAAATAGTACATGTTTTTTTCAGTGTATACATATTCTACGAAAATTTAATACCTACTGATTTTAACAAATAAAACAAACAATTAGATAGGAATCTAGGACAAACATCAAATGCACAGCATGCTTGATTGAAAAATGACGGGTTTCTATTGATTAAAAATCTGTATCGTTATGCAAAATCTGTATCATAATGGATCTCATTATGAAACGGATTATGGGCATATAAGTGTATTATTATAGGACGGGTGTAGAATAAAAATGTTATTAAACAGAAATGAAATGATTTGTTTTACGTCAGTTATGTCGTTTTCGATTGAAGAACTAGTTAATAACTAGTTCTTAAAGAGTTTTTTCTTCAATCGAACATGCAAACATGAAGGTGTTATTGTATGAGTAAATAAATTGAATTGGTTATTTTATTCTTACTTTATTCTTTTATTTTGGTTTGTTTGAAAAGCAATAAAAAACAATACATATTTTGAAAAAAAAACTAAGTCCATAATATTTATTGTAAATAACTAAATATAAAATTAAATTATTAAATTATATGATGCTGCGTTATAATTACAACGTTTTGATTTAACGTTGGTTGTGTATACTTTTTGTCATAGTATGAGTAAAACTCAAAAATAACTGAAAATAAAACTAGTTCTTCAAAAGGGGAAAAATGCACAACTAGTTCAGAACTAGTTTTTTTATTTTGCTTCAATCGAACATGATTTGGAGGGGAAATAATTTTTTTGTATTGAAAAAAAAAAGAACTAGTTATGAGCTGGTTCTCAATCGAAAATGCTATTAGTGTCATAAAATATTTGTAATGAAACAATAGCACATTATGAGTCAAGGACATAAAGCTAAAGTTTTTGGACGTATGTGGAGTTTGCGAATCGAGGCGCCAGCCGAGATTTCCACCCACATTAAGTCCAAAATAGCTTACGTTCGTGCATCATATACCATTTTTTATTCGCCGCAAGCAAAATATTAAAAAAAAATTGGTTAATCTAATTCAAAATTACTAATTTTATAAATTTTGAAATAAAAATATGTTGAACAAGTAGCCTTTAACCAATATATTTGTTATTTTTTTTCAAACAAATCGTATAACTATGACAACAAAGAATAATAAATATTTTAATTGGATTGGGAAATTTGGAATCGAAAGGTTGTTTTGATAAAATTTTCTGTTTTTCATAGAGTTTAAACAAATACAAATTATGTTTGTTACTTTTTTGGACGTAACTGTCATAGTAGTAATAATAGTTATTCATTGTACAAGATGATAAAATTGTACTTTATCTTTGAGAGAGATTTTAGCGTCGAGGCGTCAGCCGAGACGCTAATAAGCATCGAGAAGATAATAAAATTTTATCGTCGTGTGGAATACAACATTTTTTTCTATAGCAACTGTTAAAGAAAACCAAAAAAAGAAGAAAAATCAATGATAAATTTAATTTAAAAGTGTCAGGAAAAAACAGTTTCATGAAAAAATTAGGTATAGCTTTCTTTGTTAACTTTTTGAATTTTATAAATTTTATAAACAAACAAATCAAGCAAAATACTTATATTGTTGTTTGCGGCCGAGGCGTTTAGCTGAGGCCGAAATTACTAGTGAGTACCTCGAAAAACACTTTTCGTTTGAGGTAAATACAAAATTTTATTTCATACTGGAAATTTATTAAAATAAAAAGAAATGAGTTTTAAATTTTGCTCAAAAAGTTGAACTTTAACGTCCTAGGACTTTATAAAATTTTATAAAGTCCTAGGACGTTAAAGTTCAACGTTTATGGTAGACAAAGTAGAACTTTAACGTCCTACGACTTTTTAAAATTTTATAAAGTCCTACGACATTAAAGTTCAACTTTTTGTACCATAAATAATCCGAAAAAGGTCGTTTTAGATATCAGTATGAAATAAAATAATTTATCTACCCTTGCTTTTAAAGTGTTACTTTATCTACCCTGGTGGTAAAGTGCAACTTTTCCCTCTAATTTTAGTTGATAATAGCACGTTTTAACAGTTTATATAGAAAAAACATATGGTTTAAAAGTGATACTTTAAGGCCGCAAATCACAGTAATAAAGTAACACTTTAATATGTAGGCGCATAAAAATAATTTTTGATGTAAAAATATTGTTATGCCCGCCAAATTACGCGATATTTGACAGATAGCATTTTATGAGACATCTACGCCAACTCTAGAACAACAAACTAAAGAAACTAAATTCCTGTTCAACCACCAAACATTTCCATTTTTCATGTATAATACGGCTACATTACATTTTTCCATTAACCAAACAATCAGTATACATAAGTTTCGGACTTCCTGTAAAAAGCATCAAAGGTATAATAGTTTTTTTATATGTTTGAGTTCCCTCTATTTCGAATTTAATTGTTATATTTTATCTCTTTGCTAAATAAAACGAAAACGGGGAGTTCATGGATCAACAAACGATTATTCTCTTTTTTTGCTTTATTTTTAAGATTATAAATACTAAAAATATTTATGAACTTGGTCAGTTGTAACTTGAAACTAAAACCTTAATTATTAAAATTATTCGATTGTTTTTGAGAGTTACAATTTAAAACTAAAAGAATAATGTTCAAACGAAATAGAATAATAAAAAAAAAATTATAATATAGAACAAAAAAAAAAAAAATATATGTTGTGTCTGTCCACCTGTAAGTGTAGAAAGCAGTTTTTTTATTATTGTGAAATAAGATTAGATTAGATTATAAAGGGTTGGACAGGTTGCATGAGGCAAACTTGTCCTGGCACGCAGACTCTACGGTCCATAGCGCCGTAATTGTGAAATAAAGTTTAAAAAGAAAAAAATTATAACAAGAAAAATTACGTTGCTGTTTTTATAAATTATTGGTTGTGTTGAGTTTCCAAAAATTTCATAAGTATGATACCTTGATTGAAGTAAATAAAAATTTGTAAATAAAAATAAATTTAATAAAGTTTCGTGTCCTTTGTGTTGGTTGAAATGCCTGCCAAAAAAAGTGAATGAGAAAAAAAGTGAAATATAAGAAAAAAAAATGAACGTATTTGTTTCACAAATTCGTCATTGTATGTTTGATTGTTTTTTGGTCAACCGTGCTCTTGATAAATAGTTGGAAAAAGCAAATAATATTGACAAATACCAAAAAGAAAATCAGCATGATTTTTTTTTTGAAAAGGTAAAGCACTGCAAGAAACCGCAGATTATGTTCGTACTTAACTGAAGTAAGGCGAGAGGTGTAAAATAAATGGAAAAATAAATTTTTATCGATACATCAAACTGCATGCAACTAAAGTAAGATAAATGAATTAAATTCTTTAATTTCTTTAATTGTTTTAGACCATCATGGTCATATAAATTAAATTATATCTTTATATCTTTGTTGGAGCTAGAGTTCGCGTTTTTAACAGCAAAAAACCGTACGATCGTTTATTAGCTAAATTTAAATTTAACCCCTTGGTAAATAGATACCGTTGGTATCTATAATAAAAGTCAGATTGCGACAATATAACTTCAAAATAAAAATTTAATTCAATATTACTAAAATAATTGTAATATAGAAATAAGGGTTACGAGAAAAATGGATACTGCATATGCGGGTTGTCTTCGGATATATAGTTTTGCATATCAAAACTATTTGCAGACTTCTACTCTAACCAAACTATTTCGATATACTAACAACGCCAAACAAATTTCTGGTATTCCTAGAGAATCAAAGTTTGATATAAAAAATACGGGCTTTCATCGCGTACATAGTAGCTAGGTTTAATGTATTCGAGTTCTCCTGGTTTGATCGTTACATTTGAATATTTTCATCAGGTCACTGAATAGACTGCAATCTAAGTACCCCCCCTTTTCTTTCTTCTTGTAATTTAATGATTTGTTGTATCCATTTTTTCTCACTTCAATTTCATCTACAGATTACACGATTCAATTTTATCTCCAGATTACAATTTCATCTGAACAAAATAAACTAAACTGAATTTATTTAACTTTTATTTTTCAAATATATTCTGCAATTTATTTTTAAATAAATGTCTACATGATCAATAAGAGAATTTTTATCCATCCAGTGCATTTTCAGCTTCTCTTTTATCCCAAACGAATTATAAAAAAAAAGAAGAAACTTTTCATGTACTCAAAAACAAAGATAAAAAAAACTCTAACAAAATATTCTTCTTCATTATACCATCATACATCCATTAGGTTTTTATTCTGTTTTTAAATTTGCTTTTGACTACTTAAACGAAAACGTAACAAATCAATTTATTAAATCATACACTTGGCCAGGTGAATGCAGAAAAATAATATGTAATATCATGTAATTAAAGTTAATATTAAATTATTATAATACTATTATTATAATATTATCGTCGTCATGTAAGAAATTATACTAATGTATAATATTTTTAGGACAATATTCTACAAATATCTACATTATTATGCTACATCTGCATTTGGTCAAAGTAAAAACAGTTTAGTTTTCGTTGTGTTTACTTCTCTACTTTTCAAAGGTGGTGAACTAATGTAGTAAGTTTGAAAATATGAATACCTCTAATTTAGTTTTCTTTTATTCCTGATTTTGGTTACCCTGAATATGTATAAAAAAAGTGTGTCTGTGAATCATCCGGAGTTATATGATAATGGAAAGTCTGAATTGTCAAAAGGGTGTCCGAACCGTATGTTTACGAAAATTACGAAATTTTAAGCTGCAATAGCTTCAAGTAGTAATTTGTCGCTCGAAATTTGGTTCTATAACAAGGGAAAATTTGATTATATATCAAAAGATTAAATGAATAAATTCCAACAAACACATGTTAGGTGTATAACAAATGAAACTTGATAAAAAATGCCAGATAAAAGTATGATAATTTGTGACGTCATAAGTCAAATGTTATTTCTGTGATAACAGTTTTTGTTGGGACTCTTGACGCTCGAAACAGATTTGTTAAAGAAATCAAATGTTAAACAAACTTAATTCATATCATATCTATTTATTGTTTTTGTTTTATTATTATTATGATAACTATTACCTTAGTATTTCCGTTTGACGTTCACCGTCGATCAACAAATTATACATTTTTATAGACCAAAAATTTAACAGAATTTATACGCCTATATTGTTATTGATTTTGATTATTTATTGTAATGGAGCAGGTTCATTCACCATTCAATCGATTAAAAGAACTAACAACAACAAAAATTGAACTTTCTTATCAACGTAGAGAAGAAAAAAAAATTCCTTTTATATAATTCAATGTCATAATCATAAAATATAAACTAAACACAAAATTGAAACGAAATTTTTTATCGATCTTATCTGTATATATTTATTGTTTATTTTTTTCATTCGTCTATTAACAATATTTTGTTTCTATTTAGGGTTATAGGAAAATTTTATGGTTTTATGTAACTTAGGAACGAAAAATTTTTTTAGAGTATCGATACACCTCTTCATTTTTTTTTATTATTTGTTCATGATTGAGCGGAACAGATTCTCAATTAACTAATCACTCAATCAAATATGCAAGTTTTTAATCTTATATAAATTTTGGATTATCAACTTCGTTATTGATATACATACAAGAATAAAGCGATTTCTATAAATTAATTGATTATTTAGAACAAAAATGATAAATATAAATTTATCACAAATCACTTCATTCAATAATTTTTTTCGGTTGTATTTATATTTTGTACTACTAATTCAACACTGATACAACATCTAAAAATATTTATGTTGAGTAATTCTCGATTTCACACTTGAATAAAAAACGAAAACAAAATCTTATCGTTTGTCTTACAGGTCTTACATGAAAAAAAAACAATAAAAGAAAATAGATTGTAAACTGAAAGAAATTGGATAATTATTTCAAACAAGTCATTCATACCCACCTATATACATCATTCAATTCTGCATGGCAGATGTTATGGGGGTGACTAATTACTTTGCTGCAACCAAAAAAAAGATTTACAATAGCTTAGATGAAAAGTATCAGTTATCTAATGAACGGCTACCTGGCATTTACCACAGTTTCCTATAGTCGTTTATATGTGTGTGTATTGATTGGATTTGTTTTATTGATTTGATTATTTAAGGTCAACGTCATAAATGACGTTAATGTGTTTTTGTGTTATTTATGTATTCAAAGAATTTTACCAAGTATATAATTTAAACCAAATATGATATGATATATCAAGTAATAGAATTTAATTTTTTGAGTTTTTTTGTTTATTATATTTCATCAGAGAATTTAACGTCAAAGCGTTAATCACAATTATATTTTGATATTCTTTTTATGACGTAAAACAGAATTTTTCACATTTGAAAGTCGTAACAGATAATTTAAATTTTAGTTGGTATTAGTATTCATCGAAATAAAGAATTTAGCTTGCCAGGGATCAAAATCAATTTTTAGTATAAATCGTATAATAGAGTATCTAATACTGGGCTACAATTTGAATAACGATAATACGGTATAGAATTTGAACAACAACGGTATTCTGGCTATTACCAGTATCGATATTGCAAAATGACTAGGTGTCCAGTGATTCGGGTTTAGATATGCAGGTATTGAATGCCCTAGTCTAGATGAACATTTCGAACTGATAAAAACTGAACCACACATGATACACGCAAGAGATCCTGAGAACTTTTTAACAGTCGATATTTAATAATTGGACTGGAAACTTGATCTTCAAACTTTGATCCCTAAACTTTAATGTTCCTCTGCTGTTTTAAGTGTCAATAAATTTAAAGCTCAAAATTGTGTTTCAGATGCACTAATAGCACAGGTATGTGTCAAACATAGACTGTCTTCAAAATTTAATTTCTATAGGATACGGATGCGCCGCAATAAGATGTGGATCTATACGACAACGCATTTTATGACGGTGACTATTCGGCCTCAATTATGTCATTAGCTTAAAAGATATTGAGCAAGAAAACTGTTAATGGATAGGTCTATCTTAACATTGCCAGAATATCTGAGTAGCATGTTTCGGCAAGTTATTCGCCTATTGAAGCCACAACATTTATAAAATTCATGACAACCTCGTTATCTCAATATGTCCACCCCAATGACAATGAAGGTAATTAAATTTGCTGATTTTATGGCTACCATTTTTTATAAGCATCACCACAAAAACTGAGAGCTTCATCCCTCTAAAATAAGAAGTTTGTTGTGTAATGCGAGCCACAAAGTTTTCTACTTATCTCTCAGTTTTTGGTTAACACATCGCACTCATGAATCCACTTGTAACATAATTCGTTCCCTACTTGCTAACTTGACATATTAACTCGATATCCTTCAGGAAAAAATTCAAATAATCTAAAATTAGCATATCATGAGATTGACGCCAGGAAAAGGCTCGCAGGGTAAAAAAGTTCTCAGGCAATCGTGTCCTCGTTCTCAAAAAACCCGGCTTAGAGAAATCTTCAGGGTGTTAGACATCCCCATGGTTTGTGGGGTGAACACTGAGAAATTCAACTTTATTTGGATTATTAGGTATCCCAAATTTTTAATAAATTTGCAATTTTACAAGTTTTTCATTTATTAGATTGGTTAATATCCATTTTTCGTTGTTGGTTCAATTGACATCGGTTTTAATTAATCTCATGTAGTTGGCAATGTCACTCCTGCCATTGTAATCAGTGTGCACGCATCCTGCATGACCTGGTAAATACGACAAGATATTTTACGCTAAATAACGCTTTTAAAAGAATTTGGCTACTAATTTTTTTTGAATAATTGGACAAGTAATTTTGTAACACAAATTTAACATATTTTTTAAAACAATCAAACACAAAATTATCAACTAACAACTCCACTCCAAACAAAAACTACAAATATACATATAACCGTGTAGTGTATAATATATAACCATGTACAATGTACTTAATGGTATTGGAATTAGTATCTTATTTCCTAATAATTTTCCAGTTTTATAGATTTAAATAAAAAAACAAAAATAATTATCCGTATTTCGCTTATGTTGCGCCGTTCGTGTTATTAGATTACATTGTGAGTGTGACGTTTTCGAAGATAATTTTTTTGTTTTGAAATTAATTTACTCGCATTCAAAAGCAACGTTGTGTTTTGTTTTTAATTTTATTATCGAAATGAAAAAAAATTAACAAAATATTAATATTTTTCACGTAACTCGTTACATCATATTTGAGTAATGAAAAGATTGTTGATTACTGCAAAGAGAATGTATACCTACCTATACATATTTAATTAAAATGTCTGAGATAAAACTTTTTTTGCTTGTAAGAAATATTTCGATTCTAATATATGATCAAGAAATAAATTATTTTCACCTTAAACTTGACAGTTGTTATTGAAATATCTAACTGAGATGACAATAGTATTTGTAGGTGATATTTATAAAGGTCAGCGTGCGACTGCGATTCATTGAATATATTGGATTAAATATTGTGTAACTTTTCATCACGTGTTTTGTAAATTAATGCAACATATTGGAAATATTCAGTTTTTTAATTGTACATCTGAATCTGTAAATAAGGTGTATCATGATCCACTCCATGATTGATATGAGAATGAAAGATTTGTAGTTTGGGTACAATTGCAACATCTTGTGGTGGATTTGCTACTGGATCGTATAATCGATTTAAATGCAGATGAAATTAATCGATTTAAATGCCCTTTTTGAAAAAAATGTTTTTATGAACAAAACGCATAAAATGGCGACGAAACAAAATTGGTAACATTTCCGTCGAATAGCTTTAACATCACCATTTATTGTAAACAAAATACAACTAATTTTTTTCAAGAAAAAGGATATAGCATTAATTTTCTTCAACATAAGTTAAAATATATAATTATTTAATACACTTTGCTTTGTTAAAGTTTTATATTTTGGTATCGTTTTATGGAGCGGCAGTAAAAAGTTCTTTTCGCTGCCAGCGAAACTAAAATGCAGAGTAACAGTTACTTCCATAGTCATTCAAATGATAAAATTGAGTTCATTTATATCGCTCCGTTCTATTTCTCAACTCTATTATCTTCAATATATTCGTTTGCTAAAATAATATAGAAAATGTATTCAAATTGACCACACGTGTCTTATCCTAATCAGTTAAAAAAAATTTTCTGTGTGTTTTAAGCTAAAAACTGCATAAATTTTACAGATAAAAAAAAGATAAAGCGTTTTGTTTAATTTTAAATTAATAGTTAATCTAGATTTTATTGAGTGTATATCAAATATACAGACACTAATATAGGTGATAGAATTTTTATGCAGTAGACTTGATTTAAAAGATTTAATTAATTACATGAGGAACTAAAAACAACTTGTGCGTACAATAAATAATATTGTTTGCAACAATAATATTGTAACGATTACAGAAAAATCCAGACGATTACAGTCACTTCCAGAAAAATCAAATCACAACAAAAGACAATAACAAATTAATTGAATTGAAGCGTTGTTGTTGTATTTCGTGGAACAAAGTGATTTGGGAATTGCGTTTATCGAATTGTGAGTAAGACCAATTCGAAGGAAGGTTGGAAAAACGTAACAATATATAAATTACAAATTACATAGAAACATAGTACTAGACGTGTATAGAATTCTAGTTGTTTTGCCGGTGATTAGCAATATTAAACGAAAATATAAGTACTGCACTCTATTTTCGTATATAAATAAGCCAAAACTTATTCAACTGATGCTTTCAAATTTGATTTAATTCAACAACGAAAACATGTGAATATGTATTCGGAACATTCAATTTAATGTATTTTCACTCAATAAATTTAGATTCACTTCGATATAATAATATAATAATAATTGTAATCGTACATATCATCAACTTCTCATATCATCAAGAATTAGAAAACCGAAAATCTTAAGAACCAAAAAAAATTAACTTTTGTATGTGCGTACACAGGTATAAACCCAACAGAGTCGTATAAAAAAAAGCCACAACATACTCGAAATGATCTAGTCATCAATTTTTACTAGTTTCGATAACAAATAATGTACATTGGAGGAGATCTTAAGTTTTGTCGTTGGGCTTGTTTTTTTTATTTTCATCTGGTTTATAGGGATTTGGTTTGGCCGTGGCTCAAATAAACGTTATAAGTTACTTAAAGTAGCATAGGTACCATAGCTCCTTGCTTATTTTGTAAGTTCGTATACAATATTTTATATTATTTATTTTGTTCAGGAAATTTTGGAAAAAATATAATGGAAGAAACCTCTGAATATCCATCACAATTTGTCGAAATACTTCGGTTACTATATTTTTCCATATAAATTCCTCTTCCCTGCCAGAATTTGCTCCGCACGTTCTAATTGGTATTTCGGTCCTTTGCTCGTCTTGGTGTAAGTTTTGTTTTTTCCAGATTTCATATTTTTTCTGATTTCTATTTGTAACGTTAATTTATTTTCAGGGGAGATTGTTGTCCTCAAGCCCATTCGAATTGGATTTCACCCCAAAACTTAACTTAAAAAATTCAGTTATCAGAGGTCACCAACTAGGAAATGTATTGCGCACGTAGTGGCTAGACCCTGATCCGAAAGTAGGCTGTTGAACAATAATGGAACAAACAAATAGTTCATGGTTATGCTAAACACTTAACGCCCTTACCCCGACTCTGCTGATACAAATCCATAAATTAGGTAAACGGCTACTAGTAATAAACATATATATGGATTGTGATTGATTTAACAAGTGGTAGTGTATGAGTCATAAGCGGTGACCCTCACACAAACTGATTAATCTCATCTATCTGTATATATGAATGCTAGATTTTTTGCTGCATTTTTAGTTAATGTAAGACTAAAAATTGTGACAGTAATTCGGCGAACTGGTTTTGAAAATCTTGGCCATTCCGTCAATCAGACACATTGAAAATTCTAGCCTAGGAATTGTTGACCTTTAACAAACGCTAGGTTGACACCAGGACACGCCAGTCTCTCCTGTTGGGGAAAATTAAATTGAGAAAATTTAACAACGACAAAACATTTGTTACACTACTAATTTTAGATTACTTATGAAATTATATAATTCCGAGTATTACATTTAGATAAATTTATGTTAAATAAAAAATATTGAGAAAAAAATTAACTATGTATATTGTCCATTCCACTGATGATTCTAATTTTCTTTTTCATTCAAAATCAATTTTATTATGCTCTCAAATCTTAATCGTACCAAACATCAAATCTACCACGATTTCTTTATATATAAAATTTCCATTCATTCTGTACTCTGTACGAATATTTTAAGGGAAAATTTGATGTTACTTGGAATAAACCAGAAAAAAAATACAAAAATTAAAAAGGGGATGATGATGATGATGATGACTTGTTGGATAGGATTATATTTATATGAGGTTTTTTGTTTCATTCTTTTAAGGTTTGTTGGTATTTGGAAAATGAATTTGTTAAATTATTTAGAAGTGTAAATTAGGGTGATGATGAACTGACTGTGTTGGGATTTGCTACAAAACTAATTAATTTGTTGTTTTTTGTTTTTGTAAATTGTTTGATGTGAAAATAAAGTGGACACAATGTTATTATACGAAACTACTTGCATAAGTGTTATTTAATTTGAGAAATCATGATTTGGAAAGTAATTTGGGTGTTATTTTGGGATCGAATACTGATTACTTATATTAACCCTGTATTTGTTTTAATAACAGATTCGGTTATATGTTGAGAATATTATCTTTTTGCGTTGCGCCTTTGAAAATCTATATTTGGATAAGTTTTATCAGATTTATATTTACACCATTGTTTATCGATACGAAATTACAAGTCCTCTTTACATATTTAAAAGAAAAGGTTTCAAAACTAAGACGCGATTTCGATATTTATTGTTTTCCGCTCATTAAAAATATATATATATATATATATATATATATATATATATATATATATATATATATATATATATATATATATATATATATATATATATATATATACATTAAAAAAAAAAATATATATATATATATATATATATATATATATATATATATATATATATATATATATATATATATATATATATATATATATATATATATATATATATATATATATATATATATGTATATATATATATATATATATATATATATATATATATATATATATATATATATATATATATATATATATATATATATATATATATATATATATATATATATATATATATATATATATATATATATATATATATATATATATATGTTCGACAAATGGCTGCAAAATTTAACTTTACAGCCCAGCCACTTGGGAGAAGGTTAAAGTCTTACTTTTTTTAAATTTAGCGGAAAAGTAACGCCATTTTTTCCTTTTTTTACGGTGGCAGTAAAGTAACTTTTAAAAATGGCTATTTGTTATTTTTTCAAAACAAATTGTATAACTATGACAACCAACAAAAAAAAAGAAATAATTTGATTGGATTATGAAATTTTAAACTATTGTATAACTTAACTATGATAACAAAAAATAACAAATAATTTGATTGGATTATGAAATTTTAAATTGGAGCTGAAAGTAAGCTATTGAGCCTAAAAAACCTATTGAACGTATTTTAAAAAAAAACATATTTATAAAAATTTTCAGGTATTGATTTCATATTTATAAAAAATTTAAACGTTTGTCGAAAAAACAAGTGTATTTAATTCGGATCTAATGTGACTTTTTGTGTTTCGTCTATAATTGTCAAACTATAGACTCAAGTCTCAACACAAAAAGGAGCTCTTTAGGGCCTAATTAAATAATATACTATTATGTTATATGGATAGATTTTGCTAGAATTTTTGCTGTACTATACATTTGCTATTGTGCTTCAATATAATATTTATATAACATAAAAAGAATTGTTGCATCAAAAATATTACAACTAAATTTCAATTAGTTCAACTAAAATAATCAAAAGATACTTTTACTCGTACATTTCAAAATAATTTTAATATACAAATTAATCAAATGAAACGAATTTCCTATGAAAAATTTAATTAGTTTCAGTTAAATAAACCAAATTTTTCTCTGTAGTAATTAGCATAAATGTCAATTTTTTGTTTACCTTTTACCTTGTTTACCTTTCATTGATTCCAATTTTATCCGGGGTAAATTACAGATTTATTTTTCTAGTCTTAATATATTTCCAAGAAAATTGTTAACGTAAATGTTCCGTTTTACAAACTGTTTGATGTGGTTACAATTTTTTTTTGTTCAAATGAAAACTCTGTAAATGCATTTAATTCAGTAACTAGAGAAAATAATAACTGCTTTGGAATAAATTAATGTGTGTTATTTTTTAATGTCAAGGTCTATCGCTTCTTAGAAAAAAATGTGTATAAAATGGAATAGAATTTAAAAATTAGACGAACGTTAAGTTGATTGAGTAATACCACATATGAATGCATTACAGTTTAGAAAGTGTGTTAAATATTTAGATGGGTTGAGAAGTTATGTTTTATGATAAGAGGGAGAACAGGGTATACACAATATATTTACATAATAAATAATTTATTCAGATATTGATAAACTCAAGGTTTTGCTTATTTTGAAAGTCAATGTACAGGCGGTTTTTAAAGTTGGCTGAATAGCACAAGTCCAACATACAGTCGGATCAGTCTTGCGAGTTTTAAAACTAGTATTCTAGTCTGATAACGCCAAGAGGCTATGTGGGACATGTATGGTTAAATTGATTGAATTAATTGGTCTGAATTCAATGGAACAACAATGTTTCATTTTAATTTAATAAACAGTTTTAAATTAGTTGCTTGCAGACTAACAACTACCAGCTACTGCACAAAGAACTTGAATTTTAATCAAAATCGATTTAAAAGCTTTGAAAACAGTGTGAATACAGGCAAAAAAAATAGTAAAATGGACTTAGTTTATTAAAATAATTTTTATTTGAAAAATAAGTTATGTTTATTTGTGCGAACATTGGCGAACATTTAACCATGGATAAATGGATTTAATTACTTTGTTACTTGAATTTTCTAGTCTTCCAACGAGTAATATTTTCTTCAAACTCGTTGTAATATTTAATGTTCTTCTGTGGATTCTTTACTACACTTTTACGTATGTAAGCCATACGTTTCTGTATGGCTTACATACGTAACTGCTTGTACGACAAAGGCCACTGAATGGAATGTTTAATATCTGATACAGACCCACTTTCTTGAAATTTATGCAAGATTTTCAAATTTGTACGCTCAGTTGAACCATTATTAACAACAAAAAAATCATATAAGTGATTGCATCGTATATCTTATACACGACTGACTCTAGATTACAGATGTCAATACAAAAGAATCATTCTTTACATTTTCTTTTTATTCACCACTCTAATTGTGGAATGCTCAATTGCCCTACCAGGAAGCTGTTGAGCTATTGGGTTAGGAAAAATGAGTACAGTATCTGTTACTTCAAACCGTTGGGGTAGTCTCACAAGTCTGTTAGTGACCAATTTCGACTATACTCGATACTAAACTTTCGACTATACCATCTAGCGGATAGTTTCCAGAGAATTGTTTAAATCAGGAAGAACCATGTTTTGTTCGACCCGTAGTGTCTTTCTTCTCCGGATTTGAGGTTGAGGTACCTACAGATTCTCGTCTTTTAACAAACGTTTTTGGTAACAAAAAAGGAGACCAATGGCTTTGCTAACTATTCTGTAGTACACATCTTCTGCCAATATATAGGAACATTATCATCGCCAGCAAAAAATACCTTATAAATACTGTACTGACGATTATGTACAGATACTCGTAAACAAAATAGTGATATCACGATAAAAATCTTTTAAATATTATTAGTAAATTAAACACAAACGTGAATCACATACAACCGAACTAGTACAAGTAATAAATTTGTGAGACTAAAATTTTAAAAAAATTTAAATGTTATCCCAAGTGACATTTCAACACAATTATCTTTTATTTATATTCAAAATTTCAGATAACAATTTTATGCTAAAAACGAATACGATGTCGGGTATACCTCATAATAGCCAATCTATTCTATTTGATTTTGAACACCGATCGAACACACATCCATTTCGTTTTTTAAATTATTTCCTAATATTTTATTTTTATCCCAATATCATGGTTTTCGATAATTTTTAAATTTATTACGTATAAAATGGGGTGAAAACATGTTTCCAGACAATAACCACCTGTCTAGAGTGTAGAACACTGAAATAAAATAACTTCAATATAGTTTTAGGGTGAATACACAGTAGGTGAATTGCCTGTGTAACAAACCGTTTTCATTTCGATGTGATATGGTTATTGGTTTCACGTTTATTATTCAATTTTCGGTGACTGTTATTTTAGTAATAGAATAAAATGTTGCACAGCTTTTGTGAATTATCGGACACGATTGCGATCAACTTCAGAAAAACTTGCAATCTGAGGTTAGAAATTCCGTCCAATTCTTAGGATAAACATCATTTTATCATTGAATCATGTTCAGGCAATTGAATGTTGTATTCTGTGTTGCAACATTTGAGGAGAACGTTTGAGCGTTCAAGAGCCAGCAAAAAGTTTTTTATAACATTAATCAAAGTCTTTGGAATTTTTAACTTAAAACATTTTTAACAAAAAAAAGCAAATCCTTGGTCAAGAATTGTTTGGAAAAATTAATTAAATTGTTATTTCAAAAATTGAAAACAAAATTGTATTTTTGTTTAGTAAGTTTCTTGTTTTAATTCAAATCACCCTATTGTTTCAGACGTGATTAAGTTTAATATTTAATATACTATTATTACCGTTTTTTTTCATTTTATATTGAATATTCAACAATTTTTCTCGAAAAATATTCGACAATTGTTGATGTAGAATATGTATAAAATTGATGTTGAAGAATATATGTATGCTGCATAGTAAAAATCAATACATTTCAGAAATTATTTTTCAGTCTGATTGTTGTCAATAAAGTTTGTAATTTAATATTTTATTTATATATGTAGTATATTATATATATGCTCATTGAATAACTTTTTAAAGTTTGATCGTTGTACGAGCGTTAATTAAAAAAAACACGCAAGTGATGAATTGAGTACATATAATTTATTCTTTTAAAATTTTGGTTGTTCTTTTATATTAAAATTTTTATCTGTATCTGTATCTGTATTTAAAACAAAATTTTCTAAAAAATTCTTCTAAAAGCTTCTGTCAAAACTCAAAATAAATGTTGACCTATATATAATTAAGTAGTTACTTCGCTAAGTATTACATTCATGAGCCAAAAGTGAAATTCTTACCCCCACTTTTTTGGCATTTCTCGACGTTTTAGGACCTACTGATTCTAGAAAAGCAAAAAAAGAAATTTATGCCTGACTGCCGGCCGTCCGTCCGTCCGTCCGTCATTACCTACCCTGCTGGGAAAACCGCTGGAGGGCTTTCAAAAAATTCTTTTTTCTAAAAATAGCTATACTCCAGGGACAGGTCCAAAAGGCCCCTGTGTTCGATAACTGTACCGGAAGTGTGTCAAACAATCATTAAGTGTGTCAAAAACAGCAAATTTTCATATTTTTGGCTTAAAAATCGTTCATTTTAAGTTAATTACGAGTAGGAACATTGAATTTGGAGAAATCTTGATAGTAGGTATTGGTATGTGAGATCAAAAACTAGATTATTGCATTATAAGTTTGTCAAAGATATGTTGTCAAGTGTGTCAAAAGAAAGATTTTTATTTATTTGTTTACCCAATTTTTTGGAAAAAAATAAAATTGATTGTTTGTTTGAAATGAAATTTATTATTATTATTGGCAATATAAGGAATTATGGCATTACAAGTTTGTCAAAAAAATGTTGTCAAGTGTGTCAAAAGAAAGATTTTTATTTATTTTTTTACCCAATTTTTTGGAAAAAAATAAAATTAGTTGTATGTTTGAAATGAAATTTATTATTATTATTGAGAATTATGCCATTATAAGTTTGTCAAAAAAATGTTGTCAAGTGTGTCAAAAGAAAGATTTTTATTTATTTTTTTACCCAATTTGTTGGGAAAAAAGTAAAATCAATTATTTGTTTGAAATGAAATTTTATTATTATTATTGAGAATTATGGCATTATAAGTTTGTCAAGAAAATAATGTCAAGTGTGTCAAAAAATGATTTTATTTATTTTTACCCACGTAAATGTAATTAAAAAAAATTGGACATGGAAATTTTTGAATTTGTTATAGTTTTTGAAATATTTTTGGAATTTTGAAAAAGTTTGTATTTTTGATTTTGTAATAATTTTTGCAATATTTTTAGATTTTTGGAAAAAGTTTTCACTTTTGATTTTGTAAGAATTTTTGGAATATTTTTAGAATTTTGAAAAATTTTAAATTTTTGATTTTATCATAATTTTTGGAATTTTGAAAACTATTTCAATTTTTGATTTTGTAATAATTTTTGCAATATTTTTAGAATTTTGGAAAAAGTTTGAATTTTAAAGAATTTTCGGAATATTACTGGAATTTAGAAAATGTTTAAATATTTGATTTTATTCTAATTTCTGGAATATTTTGGAATATTGAAAAAAGTTTCAATTTTTGATTTTGTTATAATTTTTGCAATATTTTTAGAATTTTGAAAAAAATAGAGTTTTTGAAATTTATATATATATATATTTAGAATTTTGAAAAAAGTTTCAATTTTTGATTTTGTAAGAATTTTTGGAATATTTTTAGAATTTGGAAAAATTATACATTTTTGATTTTATTATAATTTTTGGAATTTTGAAAAAAATTTGAATTTTTGATTTTGTAATAATTTTTACAATATTTTTAGAATTTTGGAAAAGTTTGAATTTTTAAGAATTTTTGCAATATTAATGGAATTTAAAAAAAGTTTAAATATTTGAATTTATTCTAATTTCTGGAATATTTTTGGAATTTTGAAAAAAGTTTCAATTTTTGATTTTGTTATAATTTTTGCAATATTTTTTAAATTTTGAAAAAAATAGTTTTTGAATTTTATATATATATTTAGAATTTTGAAAAAAGTTTCAATTTTTGATTTTGTAAGAATTTTTGGAATATTTTTAGAATTTGGAAAAATTATAAATTTTTGATTTTATTATAATTTTTGGAATTTTGAAAAAAGTTTGAATTTTTGATTTTGTAATAATTTTTGCAATATTTTTAGAATTATGGAAAAGTTTGAATTTTTAAGAATTTTTGGAATATTATTGGAATTTAAAAAAAGTTTAAATATTTGATTTTATTCTAATTTTTGGAATTTTGAAAAAAGTTTTATTTTATTTAATTTTTCCATTTTTTTTTGGAATTTTGAAAGAAATACGAATATGTGATTTTGTAATATTTTCTCGAAACGCTAAATGAAGAGGTTTTTGAGTAGTTTGCTGAGTGTATCATCTTTTCACTAAATTATGTTAATTTATGATCTGTTATAATTTTCCATCAACGTATTGATGTTTCGTGTTAGTTTTGAAATTAATATCTAACCAGAGATAAAAAAATACTTGTACTTTAACAAAAAGTTATGTTTGATATACATCGCTGCCCAAAACTAAAAACCATGTCCTCATAAAAGTTGTTTGCCAAAAACTTTATCAAAATCCTTAAACCAGACCGAAGTCTTGATATCTTAGAGCTGTGAGATTTCAGCCCCTCCATATTTTTCAATTTAGATTTAGAATCAAATTTTAGGAGAATATAGGTTTCTCTACGTTGTTTCATGTGTATAATACATAGTTTTCTATATATTCTATATTAACAAAGGTAGAATAATTCCCAAAGAAATTTAATCTGAATCTAAAAATTTGGTATTAAAAATATTCAATAACAATGATAGAGAATGGTATGGTAGGTTAAGAAAATCATATGGGTATCTTTCTATCAGTAATTTTTATATACTTTCTAGTTGTGTGGCGGTTCGTTTATCAACTGACACTTATATTCCTCGATTTCAACACAATTAAAATTATTGGTTAACACTATCTTCGACAAAACAAACGTTCAAACAATATTGATGACAAAATAGAAACAATTTTTTGACCTTAAAAAATAAATCACTATTGACTTAACGTTAATCACTTAATCTTCCGAATAACAATAACAACATGTCTTATCATTTATTAATAATTTTATTCAAATTTTAACGAAGCAATGAATTAGAAGAGGAAAATGTTGTCATATTATGTTCGTTTATGCACAAACGAAAACAAAAAGGCAACATTCATCATTTTCCCACTAATACAAACATAATCGATCAGTAACTATATTGGACAACGAAGCGGAAGCAAATTAATAAATGACGTTAAGTTTGTTGGTTGTTGGAAATAATGAAATTTTTGGGTTTTAATATGTAATTGATTTGTGTGTATATTTGTTACATAAATTATTTTTAGTAAGTTGAAATTAATTAACTGCTAACGAGGGTTACATTATGCTTATAAATTTTTTAGTTTTGGTTTAAGTAATAACTGGCATAGACATCAGTATTCAGTACTAAAGCATATACATATTGCTATGTACTGAATATCTGTTTAATTTTTACCTATTAATTACTACTAATCTGCATCTGTCAATTCCTTTGTCAAATGAAATCAATGATAGACCATACCCAGAATATTTTAAAATCGTAAACATGACCAATAAAAAATCTTTTCAAAGTTGATAGACTAAATGATTATGTCAACGTTTTAAAAAAATAATATCCCCAAATTACATAGATTGTAAAAATATTAAAAATTAATGAATAATCAAATATAAAATTATTACAAAGTTTGCTACCGACGTCAAATTACTGTCTTGAACGGTTTCGTAACGTTTTAATTTCTTAAATATATACAGTTTAGCTGATAAGTATACAGCCAGTTTCCAAATAAAAATGTATTAATTTCTAAAGAGTTCGAAGAACTGCCAAATTAGGAAATTTTTAGAATTAGGAAAATATATAATTATTCGTAAAAATGGTTGCAATAACCTATTTCAAAATAAAGGGTGCATTTAATTAATCAATGAACAGCCGCACTATTGTGAATAAAAAATTCTGTGTTTTGGTGTGAAAAACAATTATTAAACCAAATTATTAGAAAGTTACAAAAAGCTTTTGTTCAAAAAGTTAAAAAAAAGCTTTCCTTAGTAATTTTAAAAAATACGACCAGCCTGTCCAATGTATTACAATATGAAAATGATTATCTCCACTTTTAGAAAATTTATTCTGTTTCGATTTATCATTTATCCAATGGTTATGTTAATTTGGGGTTGTTATAGGATGAACAGTAAAAATCGGTTTGTTTAGCAATAATATTACCTACTTTTTAGAAGTAAGTTTTCTGGAGAAATATAATTTTTTTAATAACTCAAAATAAAACATTTTGTTGTTGAAAAATTAGGTTCCTCAAAAAACTATTTTATACATCACGTAAAAGAAGTATATTATTTTTACAAAAATGCAAGTTTTAAAAATATGTTTGAAACTTTAATCGTTAGTGTATTTATTTTAAAATAAGACCAAAAATAATGAAAAATTTCATTTATCTAAGATTTACGTTAATATGAAAAAATAGTTAATTAATTTCCATCATTATAATCGACGCCAAACACCAATTTCCTTTAGAACCAAAAACCCAACCATCCGTTTTTTTCTTCAAAAAAATATAATTTTTAAAACTTTTCGGACAAAATAAAATTTAAAATACACAATATATGAAATACATCTATAGTAGAATTTTTTTGCCAGCGAACACAAAATTTGTTTGTTCTGCGCATATTGTTTGCACATGCGCATATTGTTTGCACATTCAGTGTCTCGATTAAAATATAAAAAAAAACTATCGGGGTCCCATCGAAATGGACAAAAAAAACTCATAAAAATTAATATATTACTATTGAAATTCAACCAATTATAATAGAAAACCAAAAACTAGTAAAAATATTAATGATTTTGTAGGCAATGTAACAAAATTTTGATAATTAAAAATAATTATAATAAAAATAACGACGCCTATGGAAACAAATATCACAACAAACAAATGGTACGAACTAGAAGTAGAAATTTAACTAATATAATTGTTTTGAAAACAAATTTATCCCAAAATAAATAATACATCTCTGTTTTACTTTTTGTCTCATCTTTTATCTCTTGCTGCGTCCTAGCTGTCAGAAATTCGCTGGCAAAAAAATTCTACTATACTACAACTCTGTTAGTGCTTTTCTCCAAAACATTAATCCCGAAGAGAACAAATAAACGAAAAATAGTAGCGGAATTGTTTTGTTTTGAGAAGAGCAATTTACAAAATAAAATATGACAACAAATGTCATTCATTATTTTCTTAGAGTTCTGAGTTTAATATTCACAATTACCTTCGTAATTCTATTCTGGTTAGAGTTCGCTTGGAGTTCAGAATTTTCAATAATTATTATCAGAATGCCATTTAAGAGGTTAACATCAGTTTGTATTTATTGATATTGTTGGCACTTGACTGACCGACTTATTTGATATTTTTAATCCACACTCGTTAAACGAGATTAACATTCTAAGCGCATCGAAACACTATAAAGTTTTATATTAAGTTTTTTTAATAAAATCATTTTTTATTGTTAACTCTAACGACTTCTCAACCCCCTAATAAAATAGTTATTTGTTTAACTAGGCAGCAAAGTAGTAGATTGACTGCCGCGGCTGATAGTTCATAGCCGAGCGAGCGAGGCTAGGAATTCAGCCAAGGCAGTCAATCTACCTTGCTGCCGAGTTGAACATATAATTTTTTCTCCGATTAATAACAATGATATGTAATTTAATAATTATTACTTTAAAAATAAAGCAAAATTTTAAAAATGAAAAAAAAAATCGATTAAAAAAATCTTTTTTTTAATCGCAATATCTGTTTATTTCTATGAAGTCTAATTATTTTGCTGCCTAGGCAGCAAAGTACTTGCTTTGCTGCCTAGGCAGGAAAAGTGCCACTTTGCTGACTGAAATAAGTCTGCAAAATTTATATTTGCTGTCTATCGGAGAAAAAAAAATTATCTCAATATAAACGGTTTAAATGAATTTCAAATATTTTTTTTGTGTTGTGTTCATAAATTTTTTGAATGAAAAGATATTTTATTACAATTTCAGATATTTTTCTTGTTAAAATTTAATAAAATTATTTCATAAAATCTTTAGAATTTTTGAAGTAATTCTTTTTTTTTTTATCATTTAAGACATTATACTGATATCACTTTATTTAAGTGATAATTTAGTAGATAAGATTTATGTTTTTACTTGGAAAAAGCATATTATTGTAAGTTAATAGTTTTATCAGTGGTTAGCTTATCTATTAAGATTTTTAATTTTAGGATGTGGTTAGTGTTTTGTTTTAGATTTGTAACAGATGTTACTGGCATTTAGGTATTCGAGGGTCAGACGTTCATGTGAAATTATAAAAACACTAATAATGGTAAAAATTGTTAGAAATAAGTTATAAATCCAAGAGTTAAGAGACGGACTCGAGAAAAAAATTCCTAAACCATCTTACATATATGTGAACTGAACTGAATTGCCTTTATAACCGGCCGGCGTAACTACACGTTTATAATTTCATGGGTTTAATTACTTAATAATTTATATATTATCATTGCTACTCTGTGACTCTTAACTCTTACTTACCCTAGCACCGGGCCAAACCAACAGGATGAGTCAACTCGTGCATAGATCAAGATACCTTTTTATGTTGTGAAGCGAATATATTTGTCAAACATCGGGTAAACTGTCAACTGTTTGCACGCAGCTTACTTTTGCTACATTTTAAATTTTCTTCCCATTTTTGCTAAAGGCATCACTGACAGTTTAATAAGGAAAAATGGGAAAATTTTAGTTTTACGGTTACTTCAATTTGGTAAGCATTGATTGACTGTTTCTCTAACGGTGATGATTGCCAGCGGATCCATTCCGTCGTCATTTCCTGAAAAATGTTTTCGATTCTTTGAAACAGGCTACAAGAATTTGTTGTGAAATTCACCGTTTCATTGCTTAAAAACAGTTTTTAAAGATAAATACTTAAGTCTCATTTTATCGCGACAGCGATAAAGAATTTCGGAAATATACCAAAGCTTAACAGAAGTTTAGCTTTTATTTTAACAATAGACATAAGATTTAGCATATTTGTTGAGGTTCGGACTCAACATCGGAATACTTCAGAAAATACATCACCAGATACTTTGAAATACACCAGCTTAAGTCCCAGATAACAATGTGATCGAAGGACGAAACCTAAATACCAGAGGAAAAATATTTTAAGTGACTTTGAGTTATTTTTTAGGGATCAGGAGTCCGAATTCCTTGATCCTAGCCCACTATCAGAGCTTCCCCTCCATGTCTAGGTTTGGATCTAGCCAGAACAAAATCGCCAAATCACTGAAATTTCTCCTTTGTCTAGACCTGGCCCAAACCAGAACGTGCAAATTCATGAATCTAAACAACAGATCAAGATATTTGTTTGAGGGGTTGTGTTTTACCAGTTTATCAACCAAATTGCTAATCTATATCTTAATTTAAAACCCGGTGTAGCCCCACGTGGCTCTGGATGAAAATCAAATTCAGGTCCACTGAACCCATTCCAGCTATACTAATCACAATTCAACTCATTAGCTGCGTTTTTGTCATTTGGGTCAGGGTCAAGGTCTAGATAAAGTCTATTTTTTATGTAAAAACAACAAAAACATAACCCAGATATTTATCTGGGTCTAGATCAATGATCTAAAATGCTTTGGTTACATAAAATTGCAAGAGATGGCGAAACGTAGGTTTCGATTTTATAAGGTTGGTATGGTCATTTTAAAACTTATAAATGTCAAAGAAAATTTACTCAAAATAAAAAACTGTCAAAGATGCTTTGTTAAATTTGTTTAAAATCAATTTTAATATTTTTTTTTTTAATAAGAAGTGTTGTGTAGTAGGAATTACAAAATGTGCCACAACAACACATAGATACCTTTTAAGACGTAGGTCCCACAACAACATGGATTTTACGATCATGGATACCTTTTAAGACGTAGGTCCCACAACTTTGTGGATTGAAGGAACTCGAGACTATTGATTCGGGCAAAGCATTCCATGTGTACGATGTACGCACAAAGAAATCCCTTTGCATACTATTACTATGACAGTGAGTAATTTCGACAGTCCGACTGCCCGCACAAACCGATTGACGAGTAAAACGGGGAAAAACATATGTCTGAGGCATTATGGACCTGATTTCGTCCGAGCACTGCTGGTGACGGTATTTATAAAAAACAACGAGATCAGCAACAGTGCGACGATGTTGTAGGGAATCAAGATCTAATGTTAAATCTCGATCACCAACAATTCGTATAGCTCGCTTTTGAACAGAATCCAAAAGATTCCAAAAGATATGATTTGTTTTCAACAAGGTTTTAATAAATTTGCTTAAAATAAATTTTAAAGCAATACCTACGATATAAAATCCATATTTTTTAAAGAATAGATATTTACAAATTTTTATTAATTATCAATTATTTTATTTCACGCCATTTGCAATAATCATGAACATTGCCATATGTAAAAAATGGATTAGTGTTTCTGATTAAATTTTTTGAATTTTTTTATATGAAGTTTTATTTTTCAAGAGACGTTAAATATCTTTTGAATTTTTTTTATATTGAGTTTTGATTTCAAAATGGCGCTACAAGTTCACAATTTTTTTTCTTCTCAGCTCAGTGTTGCCAACAATTTAAAATATAATATTTTTTTTCTTTGCGTGACCCACATCGTTTTTTTTAAACCTTGACCCTGGCCCAAATGGAAAAAACGCAGCTATTATTAAATATACACCTTACAATCATCAACACAAAAATATACCTTCAACATGCCCATTCCTTTTTCGTCCTCCCACAACAAAATTGTTAAAATAACATTTAAAATAATTCCGTCTTCATAATTACGGTTTGGATATCTATAACCAACATAAATAAGGAAGAATAAATTGGAAATAGTTTTTATTAAAAATTAAATATAGAGTTTTAGTTAATTTTAATATATAAACAGAATAAACTACTCAAAATTGGTGACCCAGGTGTAGTGTGATATTTTATTTTATGGTTAAAATTCAGTTTGAATTTGTTTTTGATTTACATTGTTCTGAAATATTAATTTGTTATTATAAATTATTAACAACTAGTGAAACTGTAATAAAAAATGAAATCAGAACTGATGCAGTAGTAATGTTGATAATCCAAGGCTGTTTGGAAAATGTTCTAAACATTTTTGAGGAATTTATCTTTGTTCTTTGAATTTTACATTTTAAACAATGCATTTATCTTAAGTGACAAATAATTTCAATGGAGTACAGCATTTTTTAGAGGATTTGTATGCCTCAGTTTTTCTGTACTCAATTTGTACTCATTTCAATTGTGTATTCCTTTTACTCCAAAAACCTGCTGTTGCATGGTTTCACACAAACGTGCACAAACGACGTAAAACAAATAAACAAGATCACCTTTTACCAAACTATTTCTACAACAACTAGCGAAGCAGAACTATAGTAACTTTCACTACCCGTGTTCCTTTTAGGTAAACTTGCTACCCGAACCGAATTTTAAATGGAACGACTTAAATGTGAGGTGTATTAGATTTTTGATCTACTACAACTCAAATTCTTTCTTACCACACGTTTCCGACATTTTTTTTGACAATAAATTGTTTTGACAATTTTGAAAAACAATATTGCTAAACAACGTAAAAGAAAATTATTAGTTTGACAAAATTTTAAGTTTAAATTTTATTTTGAGTTTGTTAAATTTAAGAAAATTAATTAAATATTAAAAAATTTCTGAAAATTAAAATTATGATTCATGCAAAATATAAACAAATTAAAGAAAGCTGGACAGAAATATGACATTTAGGCTAGAAATTCTAAATTTGTATAAGCATTTGGGCAAACATATTTGAAATTATTCTCTAAACTGACAAAAACTCTGGCGGTGAATAGAAGCGTAAGTTTGTCACGTAGCTTTACCATCATTTGATATGGTTAACTTGAAAACGAAATTTAGTACAAAAGTAAAGGAAAATGTGGTAAATGGAACACACTTAATGATAGATTTATTTATTACTCGCTACGCTCGTGTTTTAAACTTTCATACTCGTAGTATATTCTTAACTATCATTCTGTGCTCGTAACATAATATACTATTTTTTGCATGCTTACAAATCAGTAACAATATACACAATATTTTTTGTAAGTTTGTAGATTTTACAAAAACGTTTGTGTGCTATTTACAAAAATGTTGTAAAGCTTACTTTGAAATTTATTATATTCAATTATGTATTTTCACTTTGAAATAAAAACCAAATAAAAAAAATTGACAGGACTAAATTAAAAATTCAGTTAATGCAGCAATATTTAAATTCGGGATACAAACAGATATACAAAAAAAATTAACTCTAGGTGTTGTAATAATAAAAATAAAATGTTGGTTTACTCTAGTCGCCAAATTGGTTCATTGGTTTTCTCTCGTCGCCAGCCTTAACGCTTGCCACTACACACCAGTTCTACAAAATAATCTAAATTACTTAATCCTGCAACATTTCAGTTAACACCCCAATCAAAGCTTATACAAACTTAGAATATTAAGTAAACTTATTACATCAAATCATAAACTATTTATTTTTCTGTATTCGTTATATAATTCACGTTTCATTTGACCAGTTATAATATAAATCACCAAAATGAAACGAAACGAAAAAAAAATATCAAATTTTAAGTATTTCGTTTTGTATTTGTTTTTAGGTCATATTGTGTTGAATTCCAAAACCAAAGAGAAAAAACAAAATTAAATCTTAAAGAAATATAATAAAATAAAACTAAAACATTAAACTGTTAACTTTATATAGTTTTATTATTGTTATTATATAAAACGAAATAAATGTTTAACTGTCAATTTTACACTTGGATAGATTTTTTTTGTTTAGTTTTAGTTGTATTTTTTTTTTTTAATTTTCGGCGAGAGTGGAGGAGGATGTTAGGTATAGGTATTTATGTTTTTTGAAAGATTTTCAAGTTTTTTTGTTGCAAAATTTTTTGTTTTTGCTATAATCTTATTTACGGTTTTGTTTACTGTACATGGAATAAAAATGCAGATTTAATTATGAAGGTAATAAAATAAATTGGTTTTGTTGAGTTTTATGTAGCTTGATGCACATCACGATTTTTATTTTTTCAGCTAGTTATATAATTTTTTTTTAGTTTATGTTGTATTAGATGATGTTTGCACAACAGGGGTTGTTTTAGAACAAGGTTTATAGAAAATTGAGTTGTAACATTTTCTTTTACTCTTCTACAAAATAAATGTCTGCTACCCGACCGAAAAAAACTCTAAAACTACTGAACCAATTTAACAAATTTGGGGCTCGATCTCTAAATTGTAAGTTTAATTGTGATTGTATGTTTTTAAATAAAAATTAAAGTTATTATTTTAGGATTGCTAGAACCCAACTCCCCAATTTAATAGTTTTATCTTGGTCATCAAGTTTAGATATTTTATATATTAGTAAATAATTCAATATGATGTGTACAAGGTTATTTAAGTAATCTAATTAATTATTCAATAACTTCATCTCACCAAAGTACTCCGTTAAAATCAGATACACCATGATTCATTAAATATATTTTTCTCCCGTTTTACTCATCAGTCCGTTAGTTTAAATATCCACTCTATCGAGATCTATAGCTATCATATATAGTCCCTGGGCGAGTGGGGGAAACACTTGTTGACCGCCTACGTTCCTATATGGAACATGAACGGCATTTAAAAAAAAGGAATTACAATATGTGTCCCAGCAGTACATTGATACGTTTTATTACTATGGTCACAACACAACATGGGTTCTGAAGTATTGATTGATTCGCCAAGATTATTGATACCAGCAAATCAATCGATTCCACGCAGAGAAATCTCTAAGCATTCTGTCACTATTAGTCCCTGGGCCTTCACCTACATAATTTTCTGATTACCACATATTTTATACTTCGTGATGCGCCTGTCCTTGACGAGCCCGAAAACATTTGTTCTGCGATTTTTCTCAAATCGGCCGCTTTTGCTTTCGGCAAGCTCCGAAAAATGCCGATTGCCCGCGATCTTGTAAATTTGCTACCACACTTATTTTTTAATAACTGTGGAGGTTGGAAATTTGTTTTAGAATACGAGGGTAAGCTTGTCCGACCTAAATGTGTTTGCTGTTGTCGAGTCCGATAACTGACATTTTGGATGTTTGGGTTGTCGGACTAGACAATAGCCGACAAATTTTTGTCGGACAAGATTACCCTTGTGTTCTAAATCAAATTTCCAACCCCCATAGTTAAAAAAACAAAAATTTACAACACACCGGGCAATCGGCATTTTTCGGAGCTTGCCGAAAGCAAAAGCGGCCGATTTGAAAAAAATCGCAGAACAAATGTTTTCGGGCTCGTCAAGGACAGGCGCCTCACGGAGTATAAAATATGTGGTAATCAGAAAATTATCTAGGTGAAGGCCCAGGGACTAATAGTGACAGAATGCATAGAGATTTCTCTGCGTGGAATCGATTGATTTGCTGGTATCAATAATCTTGGCGAATCAATCAATACTTCAGAACCCATGTTGTGTTGTGACCATAGTAATAAAACGTATCAATGTACTGCTGGGACACATATTGTAATTCCTTTTTTTTAAATGCCGTTCATGTTCCATATAGGAACGTAGGCGGTCAACAAGTGTTTCCCCCACTCGTATTAATTTAAGGAATTCAATCCATTTCCAATATGGGTTGACACAGCCCTTAGAATGTTTTTCCAATTTATATTAACCATATTTCCTGACTTTTCGGTAATAATTGGAATACCAGTTTCTTCATGGTTGTTAATGTTTTACATGGTTGTTTCTGTTAAAAAACGCCTTACCCTAGATAAAAAAAAAGAAAAAACTTAAACGTCGAGCCCGGGTCATCTGAGTTCAAGTTCAGTTTGCTAACCACTAAGCCACTCGACACACTATATCCTCATATCTCCTTCAATACTCACAATGTAACCCATCCCATCACCAACTTCTTCCAACTTTTTTTGTCATGGGTTCTTTGGCTACTCATGAAAATGTGTTTAGTATCTCGTGTGCTAACCACTTACAAATAATGTTTAATAAAATTCTTAGCAACTTCCTCCATCCACAAATGTAACATTTATCGAACCATTTTTTTGTAATCACGTAACGACCGACCCACTCAACATCTTCAAAGGAAAATTGACATCGTGTCAGCACGTACTATTGATCAGTAACTATATACTTCCTCAAAACGGTTACATAATTCAAAACCACTTCGGAATACAATCTATTAATTGAATAAAAATCCATGAATTTATTTATAACAATACAATTAAATTCAAATATTCGCACAAACCAAACCACCAAACTATCCATACGATTCAACTTTTCCTTTCACATCAATCGAAACAAATTTAAGTTATATAAATAAACAAACAGTTTCATTAATAATAATAATAATATAATTTTATTTCTAAAAATAAATATAATAATTATTTATTATTATTAAAGAAATCCCAACAATATATTTATTTTTTTTTTTGCAAGTAAAAGTAACGAACCAATCTAATACATAATTGATAGTAAGAAGAAAATCACTCATGTAAACACAAAAAAATGTCAAAATTATAAACAAGCGAAAAATATTGCACGCGACCTTGACCAATTTATTTTTTTATTGTTTATTTTTATTTTTGCTGTTATTTTTGAGGTAAACAAATTTTTTATTTATTTTGATTTCAAAATTTTGATAAAATTTCAAATTATCTAATTTCATGTTTTATAAAAAACAAAACGATTTTAAATATAACATGGTTTTGTGAAGGTGGATTGGAATGAAATCAATTTTACAGCTTAACAAAAAACAGCAATAACTTCCTTAAAAATCTATTGGATATGAGTAGGTTCTAGTAAATGTAGGCTAATTACTTATCAGCTCACAATCCAACTAACACTCTCTTTAGCTTATCTACAAAAATCACTCGTTGTGAACAAAACAAATAATGTTTCCTTTCACTTTTGGATTCAAATTTTAAAGTTGCACTTTCAAAGGTAAAACACAAATTATAGGTTAAGTAAATTACTCAAATAGATTTGTTACTGATTCACAGTGATTATTTTTATACAGTGGCCTATATAAATGAACTATTCTTATTGAGCTGAAAAACAAACAAATTAGGATATAGTCGATGTTTACTTCACTGCAATTGGAAGAACATCAATTTGATTTGAGTTTTAATTATTATTTTCGACTAAGTTGTTTATACTCTTTCAGGCAGTTATGTTTTAATAATTGACAAGGTGCGCTACAACACTCCCTCGCAAAAAGAGTAGCGTACTCTGTAATTTTAATCGAAAATTATATTTTTACTCGTTTCAAGAAAAATCTACAAATGCAGTCTTTAACCGATGCAAAGAAATTGACTAATGCTATCTGTTGTAGTGGAGGCTGGGCGTCTTCCATGCAGCTCCTAATTTTTTTTTATATACTCCTTTGCCCTACAGTCTGCCGAAAACAGAAATAATGTAGAGTTTTAAACCACCATAAACATGAACCGAGAAACTAAATTTAAAAACTTAGAGCTTACAGGTAACCATAAAAATTGCCACTATACATAAAGCGAATCAAAAACTAATTGCCACCGACAAATTTTTGAAATCCTTAGTGTTTGAACCAAATCCCTGTTTAGACAACGTTGAAATATTATAATCATTTTAAAAATTCACCTGCTCATTTATTAATACATTTCTGTCTCTGAATGCCGCAGTCCATCGAACGGTATTTTATTAAAAATTTGCTTTCTTACCGTTTAGTGTTGAAACGTAGAAAAATCTTATTAATTAAATCAATTTAACTAATTTCATAGATTAAGTCAATTTAGTAAAAAAAACTAATTTTTTCTTACCTTGAAAAATTTTGAACTTATGCTTACAAATCGTAGAAGTTCAAACTGATGCTTCTATAGAATTAGTTAATTAAATTGATTAAAGGAAATAATTTAAATTGAGTTAATTAATAAAATTTATAAAAACAAATCAGATAAATAATATAAATTAATTATATGTTGAGGATTATTCTGAGCGCAAGTTGATTTCAGTGTTTGTTTAAATTTTTGTTTATTTATCATTTCTGGATTCCTGGATTTTCTAAAAATTATAGCAAAGTACTTTTTTAAAATTAAACTGGTGTACTAAACAGAAATTTTATTTCTCGATTTAGTTGGATTCAAAGGGAATTATATAGATGACCAATGACCAATATATTCTCATGAAAAATGTTTTTTTCCTTTTACACAGGATGAACACATGATCCTTCGCTCTTTGAACTTTATCCAGATACAACTTTATGCACTGGCTGAACATCAAATGCCATCAAAATCAAATTTGAAAAACATATTTGTAACGAATTAAGATATTCTTAGGGAAAACATAACATTGGTGTCCTTGGTGGAATAATAAGTTGTGAAAATATTTTAATAAATGAGTTAATATTTGCAAACCTAAAGAAGGAACTAAACAAAGAACAAATGTTTAAGTAAATGCAGATATAAACGATCAGCCGATACTTGGAGCTCACCTGTGGTGTAGACAAGAAAGCAAAATGGAACGTTGAAATTATGTGTTGACTGCTAAATGCCAATACTTTAAGATGCAAGTTTACCAGTGCCTAAAATTTATCATATTTGGGATACATTATTCGGTGCCGAATTAATCTCAATATTGGATCTACAGAGCGGTTGCTGGCATGGACAACCTTATAACGTAGAGTACATCCCATTGCAGTTAAAAGAAATTTAAGCTTACTGCAACCTCTACTGATTGGGGACGATCTTGCACTCATAATTGAGTTTAAGGCAAGGTAGTTTGGTCTCGCAGAATTGCCAAAGTATTAATAGATTGACTAAGCTTAAAAAGGGGCAACTGCTCTAGGAATAGCAGCATATTTAGCGAATATTTTCGTTTGGAATGGATAATTTGCGATTGCTGGCGTTTTGACGATTTTTTGCCTGTTTTAAGTAAGCGAAGAATCCAACGCCATTATAACCAAGCTGATCACGTAGTATATAGGATTTTGAAAGGGCTACGAGATCCTTCTATAGTATTACAAATCTGGAAAGATTATGCTTCTATAAACGAGCAAGGACGGAATAGGGTTACGTTGGGGGTAATGCTACGATTGTTACAAAATGTTTTTTCTAAAAATGTTTTTTCTATAAAATAGAAAACAAAGTGATGATCAAATTGGAAGGAAATTGAAGTAAAACATGAACCACCTTGAGATAGGAAAACTCAGTTGGCAGTGGAACAATATAAAAACAACCACATTTGAGAGCGATTGTTCTCTCAACGCAACTTATTAACCCTTAAAAACCAGTGTATACGTTTGAATTGAGAATCGTATCTAATTTATCTGCACACCTTCAGTAAAACCATAAAACCAGAAAAAGAATAACGCGAGTCTAAAACAACTGAAAGCCCTAGCATGTGCGAAGAAAAATAACAACAATACACAAAAAACTTAGATCCCATTTTACAGTCTGCAGTCGATCCTGACGACGGTAATGCCAGTGTTTATACAACTTAACTCCAGCTTTAATAAATATTTGGAGTCATTCACGTAGAATCTTTAAGAATTCCATAATAAAAAAAGCTTCTAAAATATGCAACTGAAGCAGTCAGTCCTCAGCTCTGTCGAGAGTGCATTTGCACTATGCTATTCTACTTCAGAGTTCTTGGTCACGTACTATACAGATCTTACGTGCACCTACGTCTTCTATCTACATTCACGTCAGTCTCCCACTCCTCTGTTAGCTTCTAGTACCAATGCCTCTATTTGATTATCTAATATTTTATTAGATAAAGACAAAAAAAATTAATCCCGAACGTGCGAGCTAGCAAATAAAAAGAATGACAATCTCGACCAGTTCGAAAGACAAACAACGACGTAAGAAGGAAAAAAATCCAAAAAGTAGGTTGGGTTCAACTTTATTTTTAGCGTGCAAATTATTTATTTATTTTCTAGCTTGAGTTTTTACTCATGACAAATAGTTTTCGTTCCTTGACATTCGATTTGAATCTGGAAAAGCATACATACAATTCAACTTTCTCTTAGCATTTCTAAAACCAAATACGTTTTTATAGCACGTTTTTTTGCATTCTTATTCAAACACATATTAATTCATTTATTATATATGCACAAACAAAAACTAAGTTATGTTAATTTTATTTATATTTTATTTAATTTTAAACTAACTTTATAATTCAATTTAAATACATTTTTTTTTGGTTTTCGTTTAAACCATAAACTACACAGACTCAGATTAAAAACCCAATTATTCCGGAATTCCTATATCTCCACAAACAAATAATATTCATAGAAAAAAGCTATGATACAACAAAGGCAATAAAACTAAGAAATTTCAAATAGTAATAGACAAAAAAAAATATGAGCATTACGGTAAAATATGAAACTTTTAGAATATTATGTATAATATTTTGTTTTGTATTTTCTCATTTTTTTTCTGTTTATATTTTATTTTGTTTTACTTTTTTCATGTCATTTAAAATATTTATTTTATTTCTCCCTTTTCTACCTCGTTTTTTTAACTGTTTTCAGGTAATTCCTTTTCAATTGTTTTAATAATGAGAATATTATAATTTCTGTTTTTTGCTGTTACGATATTTTTACATGTGTTGGTTAAAACATTGAAAGGGAGTAATTAATAACTTTAATTTTAACACTCACAAAAATGGTTATTGTTTTAAAGCATAGAATGTTCTGCCAGGCTATTCGTTTGTCCGATATATGTATACAAACATTTTTTTTGTTTTCATATAACTCTTCAATTGTAGATAATTTGGAATTTAACACATATAAAGTTTATCACAATCGGTTATAATCTTCTTTCAAAATTTATTCAGCACAACATTTTCTGTAACATATATCCAATAAAGTTAATGATCTGTAAGTCATAAAAATTTAATCTACGTATAATTTTATATTATACACTCAAACCTTAAAATACATTTGACAATTTTCGTTTTTTTGTTTTCGTTTTTCTTCAATTTAATGAACGAATAAATAAATCAATCAATCAAAAAAAAAAAATATATATATAAATCCACAACGTATAAGTCGTAAGATTCATAAGATGATCTAACAAGTTGATTCTATTTTGTTTTCTGTTTTGTGATCAACATAAGAAAGATGAAAAATAAAATAAGAAAAGAACAAAATAAATTTATTTATGGTTTTGGTTGAATATTTAATTTTTGTTTTGATTTTTCTTATCTGATTCACCCTATCATCTTGTTTCCATGTTCATTTGTTTATATCATTTCGAGTGAGAATTAAGATTTTTTAATGTTTAATATATTGTTTGTAGTGAGTAAAGCTGCATACACACATAGAGTTATAATTCCTATGAGATAGAAGATTAAGGGTGGTTGTCAAATTTTAGATCTTATCCAAATAGAAGTCGCACAGTAAACTGTACATTTAAGTTTTCATTTAAAAATAACTTTTACATTAACAATGAATCACAAATACATCTAAAATAATATAACAGCGGTAAATGAAGGTCGAACATAGAATAAAAAACAAAAATGTTTCTCCCAAAAAAGCTAAAACAAAAGAAACTTTAAACGAACGTTTAACACGACAGTATTCCGTACTTGAAAATAACATGGTCTAGAAAAACTCATGTATTTAGTACATGCGAATTTTTTCGCATTTCTCAACGTTTATGGTCACACGGCGATTAAATAAGTAATAATCAAAAATCTGTTTTCTGGTGTCCGTCACGTGCGACAAAAACGTGAAAACAAGTTGACCGATTTAAAAAAATTTGGTTATAATATTGTTGTTCAAATGTCGTGAGTTATTTGAAAAGTACGATCACTAATTGTTAGTATGTCAAAAAATTAATATTTATACATTTTTGTTTATAAATCCTATAGCTTGAGTAAGGTGACCAGTTATTTTTACACCAAAAGATGACATTTATTTCCAAATATACCCCCCCCTCCTCCCTCCCCCCAATACGGGTTTAACCCTCCACTCTCCGAGTTATAGGCGTAGCGATTCCCGGACTCCGGGTTGGACAACAAACTGTCTGGATGAGACAAAATTTTACTGATTGCAAAATTGCCATGTGATAAATTTTCAAGATTTACAAATCTTATAACTCAATTAAAATCTTATGGCATATATGATCTAACAGCTAACTGCCCACAAATTCATATTTTTCTTACAGTTCCTCAACTTAAGGATCCTTTCTCTCAACCAATTCTTCGAAGCTTCGATCGCGTGTAACAGCCACCAATGAAAGAAATTTATTAATCAATTCAACCAATGAAGACCTACAACGTACATAGAATATATGGAAGGTTATTTTGTTGATCTACAATCCAATCAAAACCAAATTATGTAGCAACAGTCTAAAACTTTCCTATTAAAATACACCATACTACTGTTGACGACTACTGTCCATCTGCCATAAACACAACTTCTATGGTGTGCTCTTAAGAAAAATTCAAAACATCCTTCCATCGTGTATGCAATACAGTCGATAAATAAGAGCTTCAGAAATGTCATATCCATTTGGTTGCCAAATATCCCGTTTTAGAACATGTTCCTTTTAAAACGATTATTTTAATAGAGTATAGCAACATTTGGAAATTAATTAGCCCTCTCGAAAAGTTCCCTTACACTAAGATTTGTAAATAGCCGCGGGATCAGAATACAACTAATGACAGTTTTGAAAGAAATGTTCAGCAAAGGTGGTTATCCTAGTTTTAGCTGTGAATTTTATTATCAACCAATCACAAACACGAATTTTATTTTAGTTTAACATAGTTTTTATTTCTGATTTGTTAATAGCTCCATTCACGGTTCGCATGGTAAAAGCCAGCTATGTATAATGTATATACGTAGTTATCACTACAGTGAATTACGTTGACTTTTAATTACGAGTTTTTTATTATTGTATTTTAAAAGAATAAATTTATAAATGTTATTTTTAACTGGTATCGGATAATGGAAAAATTGCCGGTTCCGGGAAAACACCGAGTATTTCAAAATTGGACCGGCTACCGGGTAATTTCCGGGTACTCTAATTTTATTGATTTATCAATTTGTACGCGATTTTATAAAAAAGATGACAAAAGATGCTGATTTTTGTAAAAGATGACAAAAGATGGCATTGTCTTAAAAGATGGCAATCGTTCGTAAAAGACGACTGTCATCTACAAAAGAAGACGTCTGGTCACCTTAGCTTGAATGATACTGCAATAGCACTTCTAAATACGAAATTATTATACTTTCACTAGATTGAAAGCATTTGAGCTTAAACTGTCCTGAGGATGGCCCCCCTTGGAAACAAACATCTCAAATATTCAAAGAATTTAGAAAATAAATATGAGAAATGAGTTACAAATTGGACATAAAAAAGCATTCAGGGATACATTTTACATTTGCTCAATTTGGTGTTTACAGTTTCTCCATAGTCCATACCATAGTCCATACCATATCCACATTTTTTAGTTTTTAGTTTATGAGCAAGATTTTTTCTTCTTGAATTTAGTTTTAGTTGTTTAATGTGCAGGAACTTGGAGTTAGATCCGAAATAGTGAAATAATTGGTCTTACCCGTTGTTGTAACAATAATATTTTGACTGCTCCACTACTCCGCCTTTTTAAGCTAGATTAGATAGATTAGATTATAAAGAGTTCTACAGGTTACACGAGGCAGAACTGACAGAATGGAACATACTCTAGGGTTCATAGCACCGTGTCCGAGTTTGGTCTCATTACAACTATTCCACAAACTTTTCTGTAAGTTTTATGAAATTTTAAACCAACTGTATTGGTGACAGTTTGATGGTGCCAGGCTCTACAGTTTCAGAGTCAAAAATACAGTTGTTCACAGGGTTGGTGGGGCAAACAAAAAATAACCTTCAGAAATGATACCGATTGCAAATAGCAACTGAGAAAAGTGTTAGCATATTATTTATAAAGAGTTCGTTAACGTAGAGCTAGGGGAAGAATTTAATGGTGCAGAATAATATTATAACTCTTTAGGAAATAGACAACTCTTTACTGACCCTCTTGGAAGATTATCGGAAATTATTGACATAGAGTGTGACCAATATTTTTAAAACGCCATGGATGGTCATTATCAGTTTCAATCTGTTTCTGTATTGGAGTTACTAGATCCTGCTCAGGTATAAACATATTTTTGCAGTTAAATAAGTTAAATGTCGTGAGTAATAATTGTCTTTGATGTCAAAATTATGTACGTCTGCATCGTATGCAGTATTACTTGTTGCATAAATTAATTTTTAACACAAAATCTAGAGGTACAGTAAAGCGATTATATTCATCCACACTGAGAGTAAAACTGTCAGTTGTTCATCTTATTATAAATCTCAAAGATATAGTTCGAATGTGTATACGTGACTTAATGAAATTATATTATGTTGATATTTTTATTTGATCTAATGATTAGATGAAAACATATTTTTTTGTTGTTTTCATTTCTATTCGTGTCTTTTCTTTTCGTTTCTTATCTATTTTGTTTGATTTATTTATATATGATTTTGAAGAAAACTTATAGTTTTTATGGCTTTTGATTATTCAAGTTTTTGGTCATGATCTTTTAAAAATTTAATAGGTATGGTAATTAAATCAATCAATCGTCACGTATTTGTGTCACTTTTATCACACACCGTATTTTCGGGTTTTAAAAAGTAATTTTTTATGCTTATGTTTCAATATTCTTAACGCTGGTTTGTCAGCGCTAAGGCAAGTAGATATCTGCATAATTCCGTTCTTTGTTATAATAATTTTATCCATTGTATCTTCAAGAATTTTATATATTTCTTGGTGGGTGGTAACTGTCTATGCCTCACTTAGAATTGAGTAACGAGTAACGAAAACAAAACATCATTAAAGAATCAGATATGAGTTTACTATGGAGCATAATATATGATTATATTATCAGAGAACATTTGCTCAAAGAAATAACTACTAATGGTTATAACTACAAAAGCTTTTATTTTAGTTGTAACATTAAATCCCTTTCCCGCTACAACAAATTATTGATTTTTTGATGACCCTTGCCAATATTTCCTTGCAACATCAACTTTGTAATGTACTTAATATTACGTGTTCGATTTATTATATTTATATGGCTACTCAAGGCTTAGAAGTCACTTTCGGAATTAATTGTTTTTGGTGTTATCAAGGAAAACAAATCTTTCATGAAAAACGTTATGGTTCCTCTATTCTATTGAAATCTGGCTCGAATGAGGCAGAAAACATTAAACTATATTACAAAAATGTAATAGATTATTATTTTAAAATTCACAATTTTTAAAAATGGTGATATACTACTGAAGTTTATTGTGAATTATAGTTTGGTTCAGTTGGAAAGCTTCTCTATTTAGCGTTAGAGGTTCTTTTCAGTATAGTAAAAATGCTTTTCCAAACCCATTACTTAGCAAGGAACTAATTCTGGGAACTACCTAGTTGCACTGCACACACGACATAAACAAAACGTGGCAAAAACGAACTTATATGTTTGAGGTCCACTTCTTTGACTCCTACTGTCTAAAATTTATTAAATTATTAATCGTTTTGACAAAGGTCGTCTTTCAAAATTTAACGTAAATGGCTTATAGACTACAGGTAAAATGCAAGCTTGAATGAAAAATTGGACTACCGGCAATAATAGACAAAAAACTCCAAATTTTTACTAGAACGTATTTTAACAAGTTTGATCAAAATTTCAAAGCACGAATTGAAATTATTGAAGTTTATAATCGCCTCCACTCCATCATGCAACGCGTCTTTTATTATTGTATCTGTTAATACTATTTTATCAAAATCGAATTACTGTTGGGCGTCATTTAATTTGTAGAAAAAATATTTTACTCGAAGTAACAAATTGTAAGTTATTGGAATTATTGGAAACACTTTTTAAACAAAGTTGCCTTATAATCTGACGCTAGGCTTTGATTTTCTTAAGGTTTTAAATAAATCGGGGCTTATGGGCTCTACCCCTCCTTCGTCAAATCCGTTTCATGTTAATAAATTTTAAACATAAATCACTAACAAAAAGAAGTTTCAGTATAAACCCCAATTAAAACTGTTATTTTGCAAAATGGCTAATAAATTATTATCTTTTAAAATGGTGGACAAATCCTTGTTGCGTCGTTTCAGTCGGTTTTCAATCAAAACAAAGGAGTGGTTGTAAAAAATTCCCACAATCGACTATACTAATGTCATGTTTTCTGGTCACCTTATATCTCTTAATAGTATAAACCATAATTTTATTATTTAGAAAAAAATTTTGATTTTCCCACACATCCCTTAAAATACAAAATAAAATTCGAATGTGAATTTCATCGTGATGGTTCAAGAATGAAGTTTTGACAGACGAACTTTGTCAAGACGATTAACCTTAAAATAAATGTTGGCTAGTAGCGGACAAAGGAGTGGACCACCGTGGTGATTCGCGCCATTTTCTCTGAAAGTTAGCCTATGTTTATCTATTCTTAATTTTTAAAGTCTCAGCACATTCCTTTGCTTTTCTATTAATATAATTTTGTTGTTGTTTTCTTTTACTTTATATCGATTATGGAAGCGGGATATCGGTAAGGAGCAGGGAGCAATATTGACTACAAATTAGAACAAAACCGGCGTTATAAGTTGAATAATAAGAGAAAAATATGGAATTAAAAAACCATTTCGAAGTCAAATTGAAAAAAATGCTCTGGCATAACGATCGTAGAAATTTAATCTATAAATTCAATAACATGTAAAATGAGTATCAATCAACTCTATTATGAACCACCCAAACTGTAACGCATAGCGCACTTGAAAATTCCCTTTGAATCGTTAGTTTAAAGATAATGAAAATCTTTATAATATTCGATTAAAAACGAATTCCATAAAAGCACAAGCATTCATGAACAAAAATTCTCATACATAGACATATTCATAAATCAAATTCTTATTATGCCACCGAACATAAATTTGTTGTAATAAAATTTGTTTGGTTTTGTTTTTAGTCAACAAAAGCTTTATACTCACACATACAAATAAATATTTTAATATATATTGCTTATTTCTCTTTGCTTTTGTGAGAAAATTTAATATATTTTTATGTTTTAAAGTTTTTGACTTTGGTAAGGTTTTTTTCCAGTTTGCTTTTAGAGTTTATGTCTGCTTCTTTAGTGGATTATTTTTTGTTTATTTGTTTAGTTTTGTTATTTCTGTTTTACTTATACTGATTTTTTATATCGATAACAAAATTATAATAGGTAGTACATTTGTTAGCTGTTTGCACGTCATACGTTTTAAAACAGTTACGCTGGGGTTGAAACTTATTATTTTGATGAGGTTTCATCTACATATATTAGATTATTAGAACGATTTTGTTCTTAGGATTTTAACAGTATAGTTTCGAACTGCTTTTCTGGATTTAATGTTTGACTAGAAATTAAAGCTGCACTGAAAAAAACTTGTCCTATTTCCAATCGAAATGCAATTGTCTCAACCTCACCGTGCGGTCACATATGGCGAATCAAACTACGAAATTGCTTCAACAACTCTACAATTATAAATCGATGAGGTTGAGACAATCACACGAAATATTTATGTGAAAATAAAATATAGTTCAATTAATTTCAAATACCTAAACTTTAAAATGAAAAATTCATGATATAAGGCCAAAGAAAATTTTTTTCAGGGAAATAGTTATTATCTTTATTCAACTACTGTTATATTGGATATAACACTTTATATTTTAAATAAACCTCATTCTGTTGTTAGGAAAATGTTATCGTGTAGTTGTCCCAATCACAGTGAAATTGATTGCAAATCATTTTTCTTTGCATGAATAATCAACTGCCAACTTCGAGATGAGGTTGTCATGAACTTCAATTTTTTTTTCAGTGTGTAGTTTCTATAAAAATTAATATTCCTCTCAATTCGGATTATGTCTTTCTTAAATCTCTTACTGCTTATTCCTCTCACAATCATTGTGTTTTTGCTTCTTGGCACTCAAATTAGTCAAGATCAATTATGCTTTGTATTTGTGATTCATTTCAAGGTTGCAAGTAATTTTGAAATTAATATTTTTAAGTAATGTTGGCAAATTAATTGATTCTAGAAGACCCGATGTGGCGATAACTCCAGTTTCAATAATTCCATAATAATAACAACTAGAAATCGCCCTGTGGCAGAAACTCGGCCATTGTAAATGGAAATTGTAAAAAGACCTCCAAACAATAGCTACAACACATTGTTTCAGAGTTTGATTTATTGATATAATTGATTTTGAATTGTGAAACAAATAACTTGAAAAAAACAATATAATCGAAGAAGACTCAAAAAACTCACCTCCATATTTTTTTCCCCTTTTCTGAAAAAATCGTCCAAATTCCAACTTTTCAACGATATACATACTGTCACAATTTTGTTGGGGCAAATATTTTAAAATTGTACCACAAAAATAGTGCTTACGTATTTATATATAGATATAGATTGATTTTGAATTGCAAAACAAATATGTAACTTGAAAAAAAATAACCGAATAAAAAACTCAAAAAACACACCTATCACATTTTTGCTATTTTTCCAGAAAAAATCGTCGAAACTCGAAAAAATATTTTTCGGCACATCTACTACTCAAGACCTTTCCAACGATATACATATTGCCACAGTTTTGTTCCACGTCACCGCAACAGCATGTGTTCTAGCATCCGGACTGACCCCCTTTGATTTCGATAAAATTTTATACACAGATAGCCAATGACAAAATAAAACTACCATTTCTTTCGAAAAATGAAATTTCGCTCTGGTGATGACACAGCGTGGCGGCAAAGTTTCAAGGGTTTGCGACACATTAGTATCTTTGGCTGTCGATTGCTAAGGTTTGACTAAACCGATTTAAGTCATTTATAACTCATTAGAAAGGTAATTGATAGTCCTTATAAAAAAAATTATTCAAAATTTTGTAGTAATTTTTTAAAACTGCCTCAAACTTAAATAATATTTTCAAAGATGGCGCTGTTGAGCGTACCCTCACTTTTATCACATTTTTTTCCCAGAAAAAAAATGCTTAATCTAAATTAAAAGTTTCCCAATTGGCATAATTTCTCGTTTTAAAAATAGAATTCTTACAAAATTTTAATTTCCGTTTTTCAAATTTTTTTTTTTAAACAATGCAGTCTATTTTACTAAAACCAACTGAATTTTTGTTTTATAGAAATTTATTGACCATTTAGTTCTTTTAAGGACACAAGTTAAGTATTTGAGGGTGTGGATGCTTTTCACATAATTTACCTTTTCTCCCATTCCTACCTGTCAGAAATGAGCTATAAATGACTTAAATCGGTTTAGTCAATCGTTAGCAATCGAAAGCCAAAGATACTAATGTTTCGCCAACCCGTAAAACTTTGCACCCCCCTGTGTCATCCAGAGCGAAATTTCATTTTTCGAAAGAAGTTTTTTTGGTCATCTGTGTGTGAAATTTCATCGAAATCAGAGGGGGTCGGGAACATCGATGTTGCGGTGACGTGGAATTGCTCTATATTGATATAGATTGATTTTGAACTGTGAACCAAATCCTTTGAAAAAAACAAAATAACCGAACAAAAAACTCAAAGAACAGACCTATCACATTTTTGCCATATTTTCAGAAAAAATCGTCAAAATTCAAAAAAAAAATATTTTTCGGCACATAGACTCAAGGCCTTTCCAACGATATACATATTGCCACACTTTTGTTGAGGCAAATATTTTGAAATTGTACCACAAAAATACTGCTTACGTATTTATGTATAGATATAGATTGATTTTGAACTGTGAAACAAATAACTTGAAAAAAAAAAACAAAATAACCAAACAAAAAACTCAAAAACACACCTATGACATTTTTTCCATTTTTTCTGAAAAAAACGTCAAAATTCAAAACAAGGATTTTTCGGCACATCTTCTACTCACGACCTTTGCAACGATATATATTGCCACACTTTTGATGGGGCAAATATTTTAAAATTGTACCACAAAAATATTGCTTACGTATTTATATATAGATAAAGATTGATTTTTAATTCTGGAACAAATACTTAAAAAAAAAAAATAACCGAACAAAAAACACACCTATCACATTTTTGCCATTTTTCTGAAAAAATTACAATATTGCTTACGTATTTATATATATAGATACGGATTGATTTTGAATTGTGTAACGAATAACTTAAAAAAAAAACAAAATAACCGGACAAAAAACTCACATAATACACCTATCACATTTCTGCCATTTTTGCTGAAAAAATCGTCAAAATTCAAAAAAGTATTTTTTGGCACATCTAATACTCAAGACCTTTCCAACGATATACATATTGCCACACTTTTGATGGGACAAATATTTTAAAATTGTAAAATATTGCTTATACTTATTTATATATATAGATATAAATAGATTTTGAATTGCTAAACAAATAACTTGAAAAAAAAAACAAAATAACCGAATAAAGAAATCAAAATTTTTATTGAAAAAATCGTCAAAATTCAAAAAAAATACTTTTCGGCACATCTACCACTCAAGACCTTTCCAACGTTTTATATGTTGCTACACTTTTGATGGGACAAAAATTTTAAAATTGTACCACAAAAATATTGCTTACGTATTTATATATAGATTCCAACAAATAAAAATAACAAAAATTGTCGTACGCACTGCACTGCGTTAGATATATTTTATCTGCTTATTAATGTGAATCAGTCTAACATCAAATAGAATTCCCGCTGAAAAAAAAGAAAAGTTGCCTGCATTGTTAAATGTGAATAACTTCATAATTAATACGATATTATCACGTCATTAGTCGTATTTATTTGGTAATGTAAAATAAGAATGAGAATCAGGAATTAACTCGATTCCCAAATAAACAACCAAGAATGAATTGTTATTTTGGAATGATTTTAGTAGCATTACCATAATGAGTATTGTATGACAAATATAGAACCGCAGCAATATTAAAAAACTTATATTTTTAATTTAAGCAAGTTGATATTTTTTACTATCAATCATAATTTTTAAGTTTCTATGAAGTACTTTGCTATCGATGTGAATCCCGAATTATTTTATTATTCACATGGAAAATAAAAATAAAATCAGATATATTAAAAAGCGTTTTGTACCGATATATACTATACTACCGATAATGAGAGCGATAAATTATTGATGTATAACGTAAGGTGACAGATAAAGTTTAAGGCATTTGATGTTTATAATCTATATATAAATAAGTAAGCAATGTTTTTGCGGTACAATTTTAAAATACTTGCTCCATCAAAAGTGTGGCAATATGTATATCGTAGGATAGGTCTTGAGCAGTAGATGTGCCGAAAAATACTTTTTTTTTACTATTGACGATTTTTTCAGAAAAAATGGCAAAAATGTCATAGGCGTATCTGTTTGAGTTTTTTGTTCGGTTATTTTGTTTTTTTTTTCAAGTTATTTGTTTCACAGTTCAAAATCAATCTTTATCTATCTATATATAAATACGTAAGCAATATTTTTGCGGTACAATTTTAAAATACTTGCCCCATCAAAAGTGTGGCAATATATATATATATATATATATATATATATATATATATATATATATATATATATATATATATATATATATATATATATATATATATATATATGTATATATATATATATATATATATATATATATATATATATATATATATATATATATATATATATATATATATGTATATATATATATATATATATATATATATATATATATATATATATATATATATATATATATATATATATATCGTAGGATAGGTCTTGAGTAGTAGATGTGCAGAGAAATACTTTTTTTTTGAATTTCGACGATTTTTTCAGAAAAAACGTCATAGACGTATTTGTTTGTTAGAATTTTTTGTTCGGTTATTTTTTTTTTTGTTCAAAATCAATCTATATCTATATATAAATACGTAAGCAATATTTTTGCGGTACAATTTTAAAATACTTGCCCCTCAAAAGTGTGGCAATTTGTACATCGTTGGAAAGGTCTTGAGTAGTAGATGTTCCGAAAAATACTGTTTTTTTGAATTTTGAGGATTTCTCCAGAAAAAATGGGAAAAAAGTCATAGGCGTATTTGTTTGAGTTTTTTGTTTGGTTATTTTGTTTTTTTTTTCAAGTTATTTGTTTCACAGTTCCAGATCAATCTATATTCTATATCTATAAATAAATACGTAAGCAATATTTTTAGTTAAAAGTTAAAAAAAAATTGAATTTGTAATGCAAATTGTTACACATATAGGTCCTACGGAAATGTTTCCATTACAAAACAATACAAAGCTTGCTATATAAAGTTAAACTAACGCTCTTTGCATCAATATTTAACAGAGTACTTGGAGTAAAATATAAAGTTTGTCGTTTAAAAATGTCTGTTATTTGCATTAAATAATATTACGCGCAACATTTTTTTTAGTATGACATTTTAATGCAAATTACATCATAATTTCGAGTTTCTTTGATTATTACGCACATGCCTAAATTAATCAAATTAAAATAAAAAAATTACAACTGAAAAAATTAAAACATACATACCACCTTAATCACTATTATTATAGACTTTCAGCTGAGAAGCGATAACTAAAAGATACATGAAATGATTTTAACTATATATTTCTAAAATGGATAGTACTCTAGTGAATTTTGAAATTTCATTAAATTTTTAATGTATTAAATTGCAGCAAGGTGCATTAAAACTTCTAGCTGTTATATAGAAATAAATTATGATGCAAGAGTTGTTTTAAATTTTATAGATATGCATTAAAATTAGGTTTATTGCAACATTTACTTTACAATTAAATAATAACCTGCAACGCATAGCTCCTACTGTAAAACTTGCTTTAAATATTGCAGTTACTTTTTCAACTGTGTAATCCATTAATTCAGTAAATTATTTGTGATATAACATCACCCCGATGGAAAATCTCCCATCAAGAATAATATAAGAACTGAATCTAAAAAATTATGGTGCAAATTATGAAAGTTTTTGCAATCCATACAATTTTAGAGCGATCTAGTTTCGAACCAATGAGAAAATTTTAAACTTTAAAAAAGTTTATCATTCTCATCAGGACTAGCCGACTAGATAAACTCTACCAAAAAATGTCAACGCTAATGAATATAAACCCTGATGAGAATGATAAACTTTTTTAAAGTTTAAAATTTTCTCATTGGTTCGAAACTAGATCGCTCTAAAATTGTATGGATTGCAAAAACTTTCATAATTTGCACCATAATTTTTTAGATTCAGTTCTTATATTATTCTTGATGGGAGATTTTCCATCGGGGTGATGTTATATCACAAATAATTTACTGAATTAATTGTTGATCATGTGTCAATAGACACAAGTGAAGATTAGTCATCTTCTTCTCACCGATACAAGTTTGTTATTCAATACTAGAATGTCTAGAGTATAACAAAACAGTGATCACCCGAGAAATTAATTGACTAAACCTGAATTTATTAAATGTATGTTTATGTAAATTTTTTGTTTTTACACTTCGCTAGAGTTGTAACCTAATTTTTGGTTTATATTCATTAGCGTTGACATTTTTTGGTGGAGTTTATCTAGTCGGCTAGCCCTGATGAGAATGATAAGCTTTTTTAAAGTTTAAAATTTTCTCATTGGTTCGAAACTAGATCGCTCTAAAATTGTATGGATTGCAAAAAGTTTCATAATTTGCACCATTATTTTTTAGATTCAGTTCTTATATGTGTAATCCATCTCCACTTCCTCTTTCTTATATCGGACTCAATGTCTATCACCTCTGTATGTATATATGAGATATAAATTTAAAATAAATTGCTGTAATTAAATCGTTTTGATAATTATTTTTTGTGTTTTTATCAGTTTGTAACAAAAGTATGTACGAGAAAAAAAATTAAAGTGAATTAAGACAAAAAAAAAAACAGAAATAAAAGTGTGTAGTATATAGTGTCAGGTCGTGTCGTTGCCGGTGTCGTGTTATTGTCGTGCCGGTGTCATGACGTGTAGTGTGAAAACACCCTTTAATTTCAATCAATCTTATATTACAAAATGTTGGTATAATTATTAAAAAATAAAAATTAGAAATACAGTGATCTCTTTTAGAAAATAAATGTCTGTAGGGGAGCAAATCCTCGTTTCTCTCTAATAGCGGGTTAGGCCCTCTTGTGTTATATTAATACACTGGTGACATGCTGTCACCTTTGTTACACATATACATATGAAATAAATGTTCCACGTAGAAAAATTTAATTTAGAAACATTCAATTCTGCACCCTGCAATGTCTATTTCACTATTGCGAAATTCTAAATCGCCAGAATTTCAAATTGAAAATACTTAGGTCTTTCAGACCGAGGTAAAGCCGCAATTAGACTATTGCAGAACTCCGCAATATTTCTGCAATGGTAGTGTGAAAAATATTAATTGCAGATCAGTTTGGCAATGAACTCATTGCAAAACATTGCTATGACTCATTGCAATGTTTTGCAATGAGTTCATTGCCAAATTTTTCTGCAATGAATATTTTACACACTACCATTGCAGAAATATTGCAGAGTTCTGCAATAGTCTAATTGCGGCTTAAATGTAGAAAAATGTCTAGTTTTAGATCAAAATGCATTAAATTTTTTCATTTTACAAAATATCGTATATTCGTATAATTTTCGTACTGAAATTTAGCACATCAGTTCTTTTTGGATTATATGTAAATATGTTTTTATGAAACACCTGCAACAGTTTCTGTGTATATAGTAGTGTTGTTATCTCACCTAACATTGTGTTGTTTGTATTATAAATATTTCGGACAATTTCCTCATTTTGCTCATTCCCAAATTATCAAACAATTGATTTCTTTACAATTTCCTTTCGAGCTTTTGGTCACCTTTTATTTGTTGATCAATAACTAATTCTATTTGTATGTAAAAACACTTTTACCATTTATCTATCTATCACAATATGTAAATTTAATCAACTTAGTTTAATCACGTGACGTTTATCAAATCAAATAAAATTAACAAAATTAAAATTCGCTAAATTAAATTACAAAAAAAACTTATTTATCTAAAACATACATTCATGTTTATGAAACTTATACAAAAAATGTATATGTAAGCTTCTTACACTATCATACAGTCGATAGGTATGCATATGTCCAAACAAACACTAGTATGAGAAATGTGCTAACGCGTGCCAAACAAGTTTACTATAAAATAAAATAAAGAACAAAAGGAAAATAAATTTAATAAAACAAATGGAAAATATAAAAATTGAGAGAGAGAGAGGGAAAGATTGAGTTTAAATAAGAAAATAGAATATCAATTTTGTTTAGAGCTTTTGTTTCAATTATTGTTTTTTTGTAAACTTTAATATTATGAAAACAAAAATGAAATTGATGATTTTGATTACGTTGTGAATAAATTTGGCCGCAACCGTTAAATTACTGCTAGTGTTACTTTTTCTTTGTTTTGCATACATAAAAATATTATGAGTTAACTAATTATTTTGTTTTGTTTAGATGTTTAGACATAAACTTTATGAGATTATTAATTGAAACCGCTAATTACTTGTATTGAAAGTTAATTAATTAATAATCTTATACATTAAATGAGTTATCGGTTTTAAGTGGTGAAGAGAGATTTACATAGTTTTTTAAGTCATTGTCAGCTAACTAAATAAATAATTGGATACTATACTTAAAACTGATTGACATTACATAATGAACAAGTGACGTCTACGATTCATATAAAAAATTACTTCGAAATTGAAAAACAAATAATACATACTTATTCGTAAAAGAAAGAAATAGAAATAATATATTATTAATTTTAATCTTATTTAATTTTTGGTTTTCATATCACATCATTTTTTTTTTCATTCGGAAATTTTACACTTTTATTGTTATTAGTTAATATTTTAACCCTCTGAGACTTAAGCATTACGTTTCAAATCACCATGAAATTATATATTAAATAAAAGAGGATCGTTTATTTAAGGTTAATGCACTTGATATATTTTTGTTTTTTTTAAATTCTTATTATATAGAAAACATATTTATAATATGTATAAAACGAAAAGAATGTCGTTTAATATTTTGTTTTTTTCTTTTATTATCCTCTCGTTCGTTGTAATCCACCATGTGATCTTGTAGAATTCTTAATAAAGTCAAACTTTAGCGATTTATTTTACAATAAGTGTTAAATTTTGAACAGTTTGATGTGTTAAGTAATCAAACGAATTGCAGGCGTTAAATAGCAATAATCTTGAGTATAAACAGCAAAAAAAAGAGTGATTCCGGATTCATACGGATTAAAGCTTTTGCTAATTTTGATTGTTTTATAAATATCGTCATCGATGAACAGATGTAATTGGATATATATTGCCTAGAATAAATTCATTTCCCTGTTTTAATTAGTCACTAAAACTATCGCGTTCATTCCAACATAACGCAGAAGAACTTCTTTATCCAAAAGTGAAATGATTTGCTTTTAAAGGGTTTAATTACGTTACTAATGTTTAATTAACAAGGAACTTAATTTTGATTTAAATATGGGAAATCAAGTTGAGAAGGTTAAATTGAGAAAATTTAAAAAAAAAAATTATATGTACTTTACTGGTAGTATTATCTAATTAGTTTTTGGTTTAACTTCTACCGAAAACAAATTCGATTAGTCGTTAAAAACTTTTTTTATATTACTGCGTAAAACTTTCTCCAACTATCAAATGTCCAAATATTACAATCACCTCGATGCAGAATTAAAATAATTATCGTCAAAATTACATTAATCCTTTTGAGAAATTTTTAAGAACAGAATAAACATTTTCTGTTGAGACCAAAATAATTTTTCAAATATTTTGACAGTCTCATGTGTTAGTCAAAAGGGAAAAATATCACCATTTTGATTTTACATATCATACAAAATATAAAATAAATGTAATGTCTCAAAATAGTTGTTTGTTTTAATTCTGGATCAATGCGAATGGGTGCCTTTGTAAAAGAATACCGAATGCCTTTCTCAAAGAGTGCTGAATGCCTTTGCCGAAGTCAAATGCAAAGATTGATATTAAAAACAGCTGTAACAACACTGCTTGTATTAAACCTGATTTGAAGGTAAATAACGGTATGATCTATAAATTCTTAACAGATAAATGTGTTCCGCTGCATAGATATTATGCAAAGATGAAAGGAATGTCACTCTTGTCTTCGCTGTTGTACTTTAAAAGATGGTGTTCTACATAAACTGAAAAAATTCATAGAAGTCGCTTATTATATCCAATTTTTTAGAATTGATGTTACGTCATGTCATTGGATAGGTCAATAACTAAAAATACTATCAAATACTTTAACTGTCTATGCATGAACAAAAATCTGGACACAGAAAAACTGCTATACCATTCTAATTGTTATAAATAACAAAACAAAATGTCATTGTCCTCGTTTGGTTAATAGGCATTAGGTGCTAGAACCATGATACCTTTAGAAAAGCTTAGAGCTTTTGTACCACACAACAGTACAGAAACAACTTACCTTTGAAAGGTTAGTTTTCTTGCCCTTGTAATGATGGCTAATCACACATATCAACACGGTCAAATAAAACAACCCTATCCAAATCATAGTGCGATGTACGTCAGTGAAAAATAGAACTTCAACATTTAGTGGTGGTGGATCATAATAAAATTGTCAAAATCCTATGTCTAGACATAATGTCGTGGATTGACAACGGAATAACAGACAATGAGCTTGACGATGTGCTTGTGCCTTGTACACTACACAACGCTCTTATACATTTGAATCAAACTCCATCAAATTTTACTAATAGGATGGGATGAATTTTTAAGTGATGACTGATGAATAACGTATTTATATATAGAATAAATTTAACCACTAAAATGTGGTATATCCAACAGCCAACTCGAACTCCATATAAAACAGATTTCGCTTAATTCCTCAAATATGCCGGCAGCCCTAGAACAATGTATAAAATACGACACAAAACGAAAATATCTAAACCAAAATAACGCTTGTATTTCTATTACACAAAGCTCCGAGAATCCAAATCATTTTCCACTTCTATCGCTAAATGTTACATTATTAAGTGGTTTATGAAATGGTCTTCCCAGAGCACCGACAAATCAAAACCATGTTTTATATTCAATAAATTGTGAAAAATTTTACAAATTCCAAATTATTCTGATTCTTATTACAATTGGATTAGTATGACAAATCATTTTCCACAACTGACGGATTGCTTTAAATTTTACAAATTTTAATTATTATCCCAAGTTTACGTTTTGAGGTAGAGATCCAAAATCAAAACGAAAACCCAAAACCAGAGCAAATTTAGTATTTCTACTTGTCTGCTATTCGCAATTCATTATTCGTTTATAACAAATAACACCGAATTTACATAAGCCTAAATTGTTTCAGGGTACTACAAAGCTGCTATTTGTAATAGATGACAATAATTTTTCAAACTAAAATAATTTCAGCATGTCACCATACAAAGGTAAAATCAATCTGACTCGTGTTTGACATATAATGGATTGTGCCAAAGTTTTTATTGGTTATTAAGAGCTCGGTTCAGCGCAATTTGATTCGATATCTATTCCATAGTGGTTTTAAAGAGGGGAAAAATTTTAAATAAAGGAAAAATTTTATCTTGTTCCACATGAAAAGTTGGGCACCAGTCAATGATTTCTGATGATTTCGCCCTTTTCAGACTTGTCTTGACAACTTTTTGTCAAGATAAATCTGAAAAAGAGGAAACAGGTTCATTCAATCATTAAAGTTTGTTTTCAGGTGCTCGTTAGTTCAAGTTTCCAATCAAAATAGAATTTTTTAAAAAATTACATGCAATTACTTTTATATCCCAATTTTCGGGTTTTATATCCCAATTAAAAATTGGGTTTTGGTTTAGTTAAATACCACATTTTTGTACTTAGTATACCGATACTGAATGCACCAATAGGAATACGTGTTTTGCTGTTATTATTAAAAATACGAAGAACATGTTTTTTCCTATAAGTAACAAAAGTTTGATTTTTTTTATTCTAAGTTAGGCATGTTTAGTGTTAATTATGATAAATTATTAATTAACATCTCTGAATATCCGAAGAAATTATGCCAACTATAGGGATTGGGATTAAATTTGAATGAATTTAAGTTTAACTTTAAAATTTTAAGGATTAACGCTGTCAGGAAAAACCCATGAAATTAACGCATTCCAGAGATGAGAGTCTCTGTTGAAAAAATTACGATGAAAAGCAACAGTTCTGCACCTTTTTACAAGAACCGTAAAGGATGGGCTACAACATTAGCTCTGGTGTTACGCGATAGGTTTGCTAGTTCAGGTAAAATTGATTTAATCTCTGTAGAAGTTTGTTCATCCATAATGTATTTGTAGAAAATTGTCAGATCAGCAACATTTCGTCTGTGCTGTAAAGAATCCAGCTCATTATTAAGAGTTGAGTTGTCAATCAGTTTAACATCTCTGCGCTGAACAGAATCAAGACATTTCAAATTACTATAATAAGCTCCACAAAAATTAAACGGTATAATTTGAAAACGATTGAACTTTTATAAAAATATACGTGAATCCTGACCCTGGAAATCTCTTATTTGACACAAATTTTCAACAAACAAAACCCTATTGATAGTAAAATTTAGCTAACAAAGAAAAATAATTTATAGCAACAACTATGTAAAAAACAAGAAAAGATTATATAAAATAGATTAAAAGCTTACAATTGATGTGTATGATGATTTACTTCAGATGATTAGCATCTTCTGGTATTCCCATTTACAGTCCACTTGTATGAAATATAAACAGAAAAACTGGATGCTGCTCTGATATATATATTTTTCGCTAACATTACACACTCAATCCACCAGCCCCCGTTCCCTGCCCGACTAGAAATTAGATCAGTATAGGGTCCGATCCGGATCAGGATTGCCTGAAGACTGATCAGGGATGAATCAGGCCTCCTGATCCGGACATGATGAAAAATCGTCACGCCATATATGATCCGTTCAGGATCCGTTTAAATGATCCATGCCGGATACATTTCAAAGATCCATTCCGGTTCCATTTCAAAGATCCATTCCGAATCTATCTTAAAGATCCATGCCGGATCCATTCAACAGTTTCATGTCCGGTCTGCTCAAGAGATCCATACCAGATCCGTTCAAAGGTTTAGAAATAATTTTGTTCTTAAATATTAATTTGACATTAAATAAATGAAAAAAATATTACCATTTTTCCTTAATTTTGTTCACAATTTCACTTCAAATGCTTATAAATTTAAATGTAAGTTTGTTAATTATTTCTTATTTTTATTTTATTTAGTCCAAGTTTTGGCATTATTGATGATTTTTCCAATGGTATCATAAAACTCTTTGTCACATAGGCTCTTATGAAGGTATGGATCCAAGTTTGGATTCGAAAACTAACTTCACCCATACCTGCTTTAGATCACTTGTCATATTTCAAATAGAATAGTTTTTGAGCAACATAATAAGTATTTCACCAATTACTGCTAACAAAAAACATCTGGAAACTCTTGAGTAAAGAGGAGATGCAAGATAAAAATCTAAAATAAAAGCTTTAAGGTTAATAAGCAAGATCCCTCACAACTGTAAGTTTGACAATGCTGTTTTCGATTCTACAATAAATTTGTACTTATAAGAACAAAATATTAAACAATTAAATAGATTCAGTCTACAGTTAATTATTACAGTTAAGTATATTATAATTAACTTTTTAAAAAGTTATTAAAAATTCGTGAAGAATGAGAAAATTTTTTGCACAAAAAAATTTTAAATTAAGTCGAGCACAAATTTGTCAGGGCTCAAGTAAAGCCCTGATCAGGTTTGCCCTAACCCGGATCAGGCATTGGTAGGACAGCCAGATTGGGCCCTGATCATGAGTGTAACGCTTTTGCCCTATCAGGTCCTGATTGGGATTACCGTATCAGACCCTGATTGGGATATCCGGACCAGACCCTGATATATATTTATATATTATATACATAAATTAATCAAATTAAAATAAAAAAATTACAATGGAAAAAATTAAAACATACATTCCACCTTAATGACTATTAGTATATATGGATAATACTATATATGGATAATACTCTAGTGAATTTTAACCAATTGAAATTTCAGCTAGGGGTCAAATACGAGAAACCTGATCCGGGCCGGATGTATTCAAATAAGGTTAACCCTAAAAGGGTATTCTAAATCAGGCCCTAAACAGGCCCACATCAGCTTGCTCTAATAGAGATTGCTCTTGTAGGACTGACCAGGCCCTGATCACGACCTGACTGTATTCAGGTTTTCCCTAACTAATTTCTGCTCGGGTAAATGTACTATTATGACGTCGATAATATAATCAAAATAATAATTCAGTTATACCATTAATAACGAATTTATTGTTTAATGAGCAATATATTATATACAGAATGGATCAGGTAAAAAACTAAATTTTGTATTATTATCCAGCTCAGGACATCGGATAAGATGAGTTTTTTCGATCAGAAACTGATCGTATGACTGGATCAACGGATAAAGTACTGCACGCTGATCAGTAACTGATCAGATAGCCGGATCAACGGATAAAGTACTGCACGCTGATCAGTAACTGATCAGATAGCCGGATCAAGGGAAACGGTACTGTACGCTGATCAGGAACTGATCAGATAACCGGATCAAGGGAAACGGTACTGTACGCTAATCAGGAACTGGTCAGATGGCCGTATTACGGAAAATCTGATCCGGATCTGATCATAATCCGGGTTCCCTGAACTAATTTCCAGTCGGGTGGCTTTCTTATGCCATAACTTCACCACTATTACTATTACTATTATTATTACTATTACTTTCACCACTATTATTCTGCATCTTCGTGTAATAATGTAGCTTCTTTTTTATTATCTTCTTTAACACTTTTGACTTCTGCTAAATCAATCAATTCATTTTATTTGTAAATCGTCATCATCATTTAGATTGCGAAAAATCTTATTAGCTTTATCTACAGAGAACTCATAAAATAAATGAAACTTTTCTTCATTCCCAATATTCGTTGAAATATTATTTTTAACGTTTTGATATCCATATTTAAACATTTACACGATATAATTTTTTTAATAACATATAATAATAAATTTATTGCAAGTTATATTTAAAGAATTTATTCAATTAAATGGCAGAAAACAATACAATTTATACCATTAAATTTTATAAATGTTTTTATTTTGATTTCAAAATACATAATCTCTCCGACCGAACAAAATGGTCAAGTATATATAGTAGGATTTTTTAGTCTTCCGTCTCTTTCCATTATTCCTTTCATCGTACACAAATTATACATTTATACCTTCATATATCATCTCACTAAACAGCTTCTTTACTAGCAAAATAAATTTGAACAGTTGTATTACACCTACATGTAATACTATAACTAAGCTTTACAAACAAAAAATGTTCTTCATTGATGAGGACAAGAAAACATGTACATATACTAATTGAAATTGTGACGCATCAAAATAATCAACTGAGAAAAAAATATTAAAATACTATAGTCCCTGGCTGGCGCCGATTTTATGTGATGATTACCACATATTTTATACTTCATGAGGCGCCTGTCCTTAACTAGTCCAAAAACTTTTGTTGTGCAATTTCCCTCAAATCGGCCGCTTTTTCGTTCGGCAAGCACCGAAAAATGCCGATTGCCCTCGATCTTGTAAATTTTCTACCAAATTTATTTTTTAACTGTGGGGAAATTTGTTTTAGAACACGAGGGTAAGCTTGTACGACCAAAATGTGTCTGCTATTTTCGAGTCCGACAACTGACATTTTGGATGTTTGGGTTGTCGGACTAGACAATACCGGACAAATTTTGGTCGGGCAAGGTTACCCTCGTGTTCTAAAACAAATTTCCAACCCTCACAGTTAAAAAATTTACAAGATCTCGGGCAATCGGCATTTTTCGAAGCTTGCCCAACGAGAAGAATGGCAGAACAAAAGTTTTCGGACTCGTCAAGGACAGGCGCCTCACGAAGTATAAAATATGTGGTAATCATCACATGAAATCGGCGCCGGCCCAGGGACTACTATTGATATACATAGATGCATTTATATTTGTTTTATTTTAAAGGCTGGAATCGAAATAAATTGGCAAATTGTTAGCGAATTTCTTCATATATGAATATTATTACTTTTAGAAAAATATTCGAAATAGTCTGTCGTTACAAATTTGACGTTGAACTGTGAAGCCTAGCATTCTGCATGCCCCCATCCCCCCAAATTTGTAAAAGAAATTGTGAGAGTTTGATGGAGAAAAGAAAAATAGTAGAATAAATTAATTCTGAAAATAAGAATTAAATCTCACTTTTCTTGGTGTTGGTTGAAGAACCCCCGCGGCAGTGAAGTTACATGGTTTGAGTGTGCCAATTAAAATAGAAATGTTCCTTTTCTTTTATTTCAATAATAAAACTCTCCCGGAAACGCCTAACTATTTTGTATGGACCCTCATATGGTGGAAACAAACGTGTTTGAAATTTAACCGGCAGTTCCAATTTTTCGAAACGTAAATACACTTCAAGGAACCTGCGGGTTATCTTTCGGGATTAAGGATTGCTTGATGGTTTGATTGGATGCGAATCCGATGGATGTATAAACATTTCTCTTTGTATTTTTAGGCTTCAAACTAGATCTGCAGCCTTGGCCAGCTTTGGCCAAAGTCTAGCCGCCTAACATGATGATTTGGAGTGTATTACGCCTTAGTTGTATTCCAGTGAGTTTTAAGAAAATATTTAAGCTGTCTATGGGTTCTATTGGAATATTCCAGTTGCTTTAGGGTTGTAAACCGCCGCCAGTAGTCTCTACTGAGAACCAGCGATGTTAATAATTTCGTGAAATAACTTCTATTCCGGAATTATATTTAACGGTACACCAAATCTGGAAATATCAATGGCAATGAAAGCTTTAATACCTCCGGTACACCAGTACTCCGGTACACCAAATCTGGCAATACCAATGGCAATGAAAACAACTAATGATCGTCCAGGATATTGCGATATCCATGAGAAGATGGTAAAGGACATATCGAGTCGATGTTAGTAGTCTAAAATCTGGTCAAATTATAACAAAATGTGAGGGTGAACCTTGGATCTTTGTGAAACTTGGATCTTTGACATGGTAAGAATTAGATGTCTAAATGTATCGGTTTGTGGCCAGTTTTCGTTATGCTTTAATACCTCGATAAGATGAATTAGTCAAAATCAGACGAAACCGAACTGAAATTCAAATTGGTTTTTTCGAAAGACTGGTTGAGATTGGTTCTAACTTTTGATTGGACCCTACAGTTTTCGGCGTTTTAATTAAACTAATGAGGGGTGAATCGGACCCTTGAAGATCGATGAGCTTATATCAACATCGATTCCAGTAAAATTGATTGCCATTCTCCAGTACGTAAAATGTATCTGACAATACATTATCTGTACCAAAGATGTGTCGAATATCGTATGTGAACTGGGCAATAAAGTCAAAACGTAGTACTTGACGGGGGCTTATTTCTATCGTTGAGAGCTTTTTGGAGAAAACTGAAATATTTTCACATAAAACGATAATATCCACAAATAAAACTACCATTCATAGAACCGAGGTTTTAATATGCTCAAACTTCACTATGGTGCATGTTTGAGTCTTAAGTTACAATTTATATGACATTCATTGCCTTGGATTTCAAAAATCATATAGGTTCCCTTAGTTACTTTGGCAGTATTTATCAATAATTTTGTCCAAAACGTAAATGTCTGCATATGAATGTCTGGTTATAAAATGTCATCAAGATTAGTCAAAATAAGGCTATGCGCTTAGGGCCATCTAAGTTCTCCTATAAGATCCTGAGAGAATCTAACATTTCATTTATATGTTATGTATCATAAAACATCAACCTTACTTCATTCATAATCTAAGTTAATTGGTTGTTAGCTTAAATTAACTCAAATTATCAATAATATCAATTGTTACTATTATATTATCCATTCATTTATCCTTCAGTAGTCGATAAAAACCATTTAAACTCCGTTTAACTACAAACACTAATACCCATACTGTAAGCAATAAAAAAATCGATAACAAATCAATTTAAATTCCAAAAAAAAGACAAAAGATAAGTCAAATGAATATTTGTTCACGAAAATCGCTTAAGGAAATATAAAAAAAAATTTATTCTAGAACAAAAAAAATATAATAATGAAATTACTTCGTCTTTGTACAAACATTATTTTAAAATTTAGTTCATGCCCTAGTCATCGTTAAATACGATTCGAAATAAATTGTTGGAGACAAATCATCCATGAAATCGTTTAATCGTGAAAAACAAGCTAAAATTATTTTCAACAGATACCAACGTAACGAAAGGGTTAAACGAAATAAAAACAAAAAGAAAACACAAATGAACAAGCTTATTTGTTTTTGTTTTGATGTGTTTGTACGAAAAAAAAAACACTTATTAATCAATTAGTTAATTAATTTAAGTTTTTTTACGTGTATATCTCGATAAACGTGGTGTGAATTGCATATTATAATTTATGAAATTATTCGTATTTTTTTAAAGATTATTATCTTAATTTTTGTTTGTTTTTGTTATTTATTTATGGCGAAAGTAGTTTTAAATTAAGCATAATTAGAATATAATTAAGTTATTTGCATTTCAAATGGAAACATAAAAATATCATATTTTTGATATTTAACAACATAATTGTGTTCAAAATTAGCGTTACTTTTATTGTTACAGCAGTCACATTATTTTCATTATAAATTAATAAAACTAGATACACATCATTGCTAAAATCATCAAAATGCTATCAAGTTGGGCCATACTGGCCCCACCAGCTGATGTTTTAACGATTTTTATTGCATTTAGGTTCCCTCAAGGGGGCGTGCTCTCTTCACTGTTTTGTATAATATTACTGATGGTCTGTTAACTTAAATGAACAATTCTGGATATCATCATCTTATGTTATAACTAAGAAACGCTGTAAGTTTCAATTTTGTGCTAGCTTTCTTATACGGAAAATAGATTTTTTCCTAAGGATGAGTTCATGTCTAAGGTAGGGTGAAAACCTAAATCTTGATCTAGAATTTAATTCTTGTACATCATAACTATAAGAAACTCTGTAAGTTTATATTTTTGCTAGCTCTGATAAGCAAAATAAATTTTTCAAGATTGGGGTTCCGTTCTAGGGTAGGGTGAAACCTAACTTTTGATTTATAATTTTGTTATTGGATATCATTACTAAGAAAGACTGTAAGTTTCAATTTTGTGCTGGCTCTGAAGCGGAAAATAAGTTTTTCCCCAAGGGTGAGGTCCACATCTGGGGTTGGACTACAAGCTAACTTTTGATATTATAATTTTTTTATCATTCTGTTTATGGCTTTTACCATTACATATACCATACTTGAGAAACGCTATAAATTTCATTGTTTTGCTGGCTCTGATATGGAAAATAATAATTTTTTCACCAAAGGTAGACTTCATGCCTATAGACTAGGGTGAAAACTTAACTTTTATTGTAGAATGTTTGTTATCATTCTGATTGCCGATTTGATCATCGGAAACGATAACTCAGAACCGCTGTAAGTTTCAGTTTTTGAGGGCTCCGGTATGAAAAATCGATTTTTTTTCAAGGAGGTTTATCTCTAAGTCTAATATAAGGTGAAATCTTAACCTTTTCTATTCCGCTTGCGGATTTCATTATTTAATATCATATCTAAAAAACACCGAGTTTCAAATTTTTGCTAGTTCTGATACGGAAATAGATTTTTTTCACAAGGATGGGGTTGATGTCTTGGCTAGTGTGAAAATTAACTTTTTATTTAGATTTTTTTTACCTTTCTGTTTGCAAATTTTATTATTGTATATAATATTTATTATTGTATAATTATTATTGTATATTTTATTATTGTATATAATATTGTATATAACTCACGAAAGGTGTAAGTTTCAATTTTCTGTGGATTTTGATACGGCAAATGGTATGCCGATTTTGGTCAGGTGCTTAACGTCGGTATTGGTAGATTTTCAAAGACTCGAACAAGGATATCTTCACTTAAAGAAATTCGATTTTTCTCAAAAGATAAAAGCAATCAACTGGTATTACATCTGATATGTGTTAACATTTCATCGGTAGTGGGTTGAGTGGGTTTTTTCGGTTCATCTCAGATTCTTAGGGCAAATTTCTCCCGTTCATTCCTTGTTAAAAATAAAAAAAGGGTAAGTTTGCAACCTAATTTGTAAGAACACGTTTGGTTTGGACGCGTTTTGGTTAAGATAGGGAAAGGTGAAAGCCTTACTTTTGATGTGTATTTTTTTAGTATTCTGTTTGCGGTTTTCATTATTTTATATCATTACTAAAAACGCTTTAAGGTTCAATGTTTTGCTGGCTATGATACGGAAAGTAGTATTACAATATTGTTCATTCTCTGAGCGTTGACAATAATAAATTCCCATAAAAGCTCGAATATTTAAATTTACACTTATAAGCACGCGTTTGGATTGGTTTTTTTCTGACTTTAATTTTATTCGATTAGCTGAAGGCCCACTCACCAGGCCTTCTCAATTTTTTCTTCAATTATTTGGTATTACAAGCTAGTTACTCTGTTGGTATCATATAATTAGCTCTAAATAAATTTACCCTGTAATTATTACTTCGCGTTTTACCTTTAATATTTATTTCATACACCCAGAGAAATATTTGGATAATACATACTTATAAGGAATAACCTATACCAAAATTAAGCGCTATTTTCAACCGTTCCTTGCTTAAGAATAATATTCACTTATTAGGAATAATGAGTGAAATTTTTCTTAAGAATAAAATATGCCTTTATAGGATTGTTTCAGTGTTCAATTGATGTATAGTTTATGCATAATATTGGTTAACTTTGTGTATAGGTATGCACGATTTATGTCATTCTAAAATATGTACTATGCCTAACTAAGATCAAATTATTGCGTTTGTTAGTCACTAACTAATCTATTTTATGCATCAAATAGTCCTGTGTTGAAACATTTTTATATTTAATAAAGTATAAATTATGAATAATTAAAGGTTTAGTTATGAGCGCATAGGGTTATTTTATGTTTAGTTATGAACACTTTGTGCGGTAAATCCAGATAAACTGTGTATTAGAAGGCTTAATTTAGTGTTCTATTTGGGCATATATTTTGCATTTGTAATCAGTCTTCGAAAACTCTAAAATAGGTAATTCTTCTTCAATGAGGGTTATATAATTATTATGCTAATTTAAACATAAATAAAAACACACGAATTTAGTTTAGCTTTCATTAGCTTTCAAATAAATCATATTTTATTATTATTACATTTTAATTTTACAATATTACAATTATAAACTATGTTTTTAATAATAAATATTTTTCAATAATACATACAAAACACAACATTTTAATAAAATGTATAAATCATCCTATATAATATATAAATCATCGTCCAATATTCCTACTTATACTAATTGATTAAGATATATTAATTGATTTACATCAAACTTAGCATAAATTTAAAATTCAAAACCATTGATAAATAAAATATAGATAAATAATATAGTATATCGCCTGAATTCTATGTATAAGATTTAAACTAACAACAAAACCAAGTTTTATTTAACCTAAATTAAGGTACAAAATTTCTGCCATTACCAGTTGCGCTTTGCTATGCGCTGAAAGAAAATACCAAAATATTGAAATATATATTATCTCTGACAGCCAAGCAGCACTCTTGGCACTAAAATCTACGCGTTTTGATTCAAAACTGGTATGGGAATGCTACCAAAATCTATTAAAAATCTCGTGCAATAACATAGTAACACTTGTGTGGGCACCTAGTCACACAGGAATACAAGGAAATGCTATCGCTGACGCTTTAGCAAAGCAAGGTGCCAATAAAAAATTTGTTGGACCGGAACCATGCTTTGGAATGGCCAAGAGTTCGCTCAAAAACACAATCCAAACAATGGAACAAGAACAAAATGCTAAATTATGGAGAAGCAGAGAGGGACTAGTACACTCCAAGAAGTTTCTAGGTAACCTCCCTGTTTCACCCTTAAAAACAATCGACTTAAACAGAGAGTCTCTAAGAATTTTAACGTGGTGCGTTACTGGACATGGTCCTTTAAACCACCATCTTAACAAAATAGGCCTTGTTGTTTCCGACAGGTGCAGATTCTGCTACTCGGACGCGGAAACGATGGAACACGTCATCTGCAGCGGTACTGAACTCTCTGGGCACAGATACAACCAATTTGGTCATAGAAGACTAACACTTCCATTACCACAAAAGGTCACTCCAATTGAACTAATTAATTTTATTAAAAGTCTCAACTTGGATGACAGAATACAACCAGTAACGGCACAGACGACGACTGACTAATAACAAAATCAGGGTAAGCACAATAGACCTTCAGGTCGCAGTGCTACTTGAACTGTAAGTCTCAAGGCCCTCCAATAAAAAAAAAAAAAAGGTACAAAATTTCAACAACAAACTAAAATCATTTGTTTTTAAACTTATGGTACTAATTTCAAAAATAAATTTTAGGCATGATACAGAATCCAGAAGGAAAAAGAATAATAATGTTCATCGAATTGTGAGTTAAGTCATTTCGAAGAGTGAAAAAAGTAACAATGCAATATTTTTCTATGGCAAAACTAAATCACCCAGCCAATTTTCTTTTGCAGCTAAAGAGTTCTAGGTAAAAAAAAATTTAGGCCATCACTCGAAGTATGTAACTGAAATGGTTTTTTGGTTTCTATTAAATCAATGTCTTTTAAAAACGGTTTCTCAAGTCTTTTTCCAGTTTTATAAATTTTTAAATTCGAGTCAAAACCTAAAATTTTAATTTCTAAAAGAATCAGAATTAGCTTATGTTCAAAAATTAACATATCCTGAATTAAATATAATTTGGCTGAATCATATATATAAAATCCACTTTTAATTAGAGTTCCTTTATAACGAACTGTTGTAAATTATTGTAGTATGTTATTTTTAATGAAACTATTTATGTCTAAATTACCATTGTATGAAAAATTCGCCTCCGTTGAATGCTTGATTTTACTTTTTATAATATCAATTTTATTTTGGATTGGATCATTATTCATAATATGAAATACAAAATTATAATTGCATTTTTTACTTAGAGAAAATGGTAAGTTAATTCTTGAACAAGAAACTTTGGAATATTCTTTAACTTGTTTGTTTTTACTTTCCATTCTCATACAACTAATAGGTTTTAATGGGCCGGAGTATTCTATCAAACGAGGATAATGACAGACAAAATGATGTTTTGGGTTTTAAATTACTTTTGAAACAATTAATATATAAAGTATGATGTTTTTTTATAAGTTCTTTTAAATAAGAAATTTCAATTTTATTAAAACAATCTTTCAATAATATCTCAACAAGATCATACAGACAGAGCACATATTTCCAGCACAAATCGTTCTTGGGGACTTTATTGCCCACAAAAACAGGAAAGTACTTAAGAAAACAGTAACTTTCTCTGGCAGACATATGTAAGTTTCCTTTTTTTACATGATCTTCTTTGATATCACAAGGGCGATTTTGTACCTCAATTTCGCCATAATCGAATGATTTAAATTTACTGTTTATAAATTCTAAAGTGAAATAATTTTTTTCGTAAATAAATATTTTTAATACCTGACCTAATCCGAATTTTACTATCCCTTCAAAAACATCGTGTATAATATCACAATAAAAATTGGAAGTAACATGAAATGTGTCCAGTTCGTTGAATATAGAATTAAATTTGACGCCTGATGATTTGAAATCATTGGTTTGAATATCTTTTATATAGTCGGATTCCGTACGGCACCTATCTATATTTTCGGTTATTGAGTGTTGGAGAGTTGATTTATCTTCTTTGCAAAGTCTGCAATAGAATATATGTGAAAACGAAGTACTAAAACCTAGTATAGAATTTAAAGCTAAATTATCGCCGATAATTAAGCCTAAAACAAATTTAACACATATTTGATGTTTTTCTATATTTATAACTATGCCTTTGGTTTCAATAAGTTTTAAACACTCAATTAGATTGGCAAGTGATTGATTACTACCAAATTTCTTAAAATAGTTAGTTTTCATTAATTGCGCTACAAATATATTATTTAATTTTAAATTGTCCGATGGAAGAGATGGGAAATAAAAATAAAACCCTGCAATAGATTGAGAACCTGCGTGACTACCCAATGCGTTTCCGGTTTCAAAATCATCATAGTATAGTATATAAGGTAAAACAGTTTCCTTTTGTGGAAATGCACTTAATTTTCCTCTCCATAATTTGCCTTGAACAAAATTTTCTATATTGTCTTTTGAATTGAGTAAACGATTTGTGTTATTTAATGTTTCATTAAGAACTCCAGGTATTTCAAAAAATTTTTTTAATTGGAAAACAATTGGTGAAATCTCGCAAACAAAATCAACATTTTTAAGCAGTGGTTGACCAGATTTAAAGACCTTGCCAATTTCACTATGAATTTGGATTTTCAAATTCAATCTTATCTTTCAATTCTTTAGTAAGCAAGTGTTCTGTTTTAACCCTGTCGAAAAATGTCGAAAATATTTCGAGAATTTCATTTATATAGCTCTCAGAGCAGCAAATTTTAGGTATAATCCCTTTAAGAATAGTTATAAAAAATTGTAAAACATCGTTAGAAATACTTTTTAAAATTTTATCTATTAAGATTGATGTCATATTAGTTTTTGAATATAACTCTAACACAAATTTTAATGCTTGAGTTTCTATTTTGTTTTTTAAATGTTTAACATTAAGCTTCAATTCATTAGTGTGGAGTTTATTTGTAGATTGATTTCATTCAACTAAAACGGATGGTTGTGCATTACAATTTGTACTATTTTGATTATGTTGATTTGATTCTAGTTTTAATGTTTCGTTTACTAATTTTATATTTTGTTTAGTTATTGGGTGCATATTTTGTAAATGCCGCTTGAATGAGCCACGATTTGAAAAAAGCTGGTAGCAATTTTCTTGGTTACATTTTAAAACTGTGGAAGGCGATAAATGATGAATATATGTGACATGTTTAAGTAAATGACTAATTTCGTTAAACAGGTTTGAGCATAAGAAACAAGAAAACATTTTGTAAAGTAAATGTGTCTATTTAATTTTATAAACCAAATTAGTTATGAATTCATTCATTATTTAAAGAGACTTGAACTGAATTTACTGAATTTTAAAATATTATTTTTTATCAATTTCTGATAACAAATCAATTACATCGGGTGTTAAATTATCAAAACAGGTGGAAATATTATACAAATATTTTTGAATAAATATCCAAAATTTCTCGGATTGTTTTGGATATGTAAGTTTGAAAACAAAAAAGACTTTGAAGCAAATGTCTAACGCTACCAAAAAATTATCAAACATATAATAGACATCATCATATACTACGCAAAATTTGCTACTACTTTTTATATAAATTAAAAACGGTTGTAGCTTAATACCATGCGATATGCAAAATTCTTTAGCACTTTCTATCTTGTCATCAACATGAGATGGCTCAATAACTTCAACTAAAAATGATTCGATTGAATCATTGATTGTAAATTTCCGTAGCGAATTATTTTTTTTTTGCTTGCCGGTGGGCTTCAAAATGAAATGAAGCAGTTTGCATAGCTGGATGTGATGAATGTCTGAAAATACAAGAAAAACTTTAATGTTTAATCAAATTAGGTAAATTTCTACTGCAATAGTGTATCTTTACCTTCATTTTTAGATAAATTCTTTAATATGGTTATAGCAACCTTGTCTTTTAATTTTTTGGAAAATATATTAATTATTTTGCTCTTGTAGTTTATCCACGTGCTGAAAAGCTTACCGCTATTTTGTGGGTAAATATGCTCGAAATCTATTTCAATCTGTTATACAAGTGATTAAAAATAATAACGGTATAATGAAAGTTTACAAAATTATTGCTTATTGAAAAATTTTCATACTAAAACTTACCAGACGAAAACCAAGAGTATTTGTATATAATGGCCATTCGTGCAGCAAATTATTGGTGTTTTTCCATTTATCAATGTCTTGAATGCGTATGGAAAAGGAATCCTTCCACTTTTGCTCCACAACTTCCCACGGGTGGTTATGATTTTTAAGCCAATTTTTATTGGGATCAGATACTTCCTCTTCTTCTGTAAATAGATGAATAAAATGTTACAAAATACCTTGTAATATGTCAAATAATATTTTATCAAATACCTCTTAACTCGACATCTGTTTTCTTTGGTTCGATGGCTAATTTACGCCGTCTCTTACTATCCGTAAAATAGCCAACTTTTCTGAGATTTTTGGAAATGACTCGGTATTTATTATACAATTTACCCGAGGGGTATTTATCGAGTTTAAAATAGTAATCCTGTATGAATAAAAATAAATAAATTGTTTATCATTAGTATATGAATTAAAAAACCACCGTTAATTATTTTCAGTTAACTCACAGCATTTTCTTCTGGAAAATGTTCGAGTATTTGACTTGTTACATGTCGAAAGTCATTTATGGTCATGCATTTATTATTTTCCACAAAATAACGTTCAATGTTCAAGCACAATAGCTCTCGTAGCTCAGATGAAAATTGAGGTGGATTTTGTTGCTCATACAATAATTTTAATTTTATCCCAGATGAGGTTTTAAAAAAATTTTCTAGATCCTTCAAATAATTAAAAATTAGATTTAAAATGAAAAACTAGATATGATTGCACGTACTAAACTTTCCTGAGATTGCTGGGGTGAGGAACAAGATGATGTCGACGCTGGTGTACTTGTTGCTTGTGTCGCTGATAAAAATTTATCTAATACAGAAAAAGTGCTACTTGTATTAGATGCTGTTTCTAACGATTCATTTAGGGTTAAAGAATTCGGATAGTTCTAAATCAAAAGAAAATCACAATTAAAATAAAGTTAATTTATATACAATAGTAAGGACATTTTTTGCTTTCCATTCCTTAAGCTTCGCTCTAAATCGGGCTTGATTCCCTAGATCATCTTTGAAAATAGCACTTAGTTCTAGCTCAGTCAAATATTTTAGGCTGTCCATATCGATATTTTTACCTTTAAATAATTAGTAATAATTAGTAACTTTTTATAACTAAAAGTAGTTTGGATAATTTCATAGAAACTAATAAGATTGCATTACTTATTAAATTTGGTAGAATAGATTCCATATTCCATTCCCGTAGCAATAAGCATAATTCATCATCATTTTGTAAAATTATAATCGAACCGATTTCGTATAATTGGTCTTGTTCTTTAGCAATTGCCGTATCATCCATCTAGTAATGAAATTAACAATAAATCAATAATTAATATTGAATACAGAACAAACGAATGATCATTAAAAATTGTATAAGTTTGCCAACATTTTCTTTTTGTGAGGATAATTAAAATTATGTGTTTTATCAAAGTCAAATCAAAACAGAATTAATTGAAAATATTGTTAAACGAACAAAATCTTAATTTATAAACTGGTGTGATTAGTTATTTGTGGCTATAATTGTGCACTCTTCTATATAACAGTAAAAATTTTTCGTTATAATAATATATTTTTTATATATATAGATACTGCTCAGAACAATGCAATCATATTTAAGATTTACTTGATTTGCATAAGGTCCCGTTAAAAATAAGAAAAAAAAATAATTTCCATTATTCTAAATAACCGTTCTCAACTATGTCGTTTTCATATTACTCTATCTCATTTTTCTCCGTTACATGAATTTGCACGTGGTTACATCAAATTTAATTTAATTAAATATTTGTTAATTTGATAAAAGCACTTTAATTAAAATAATAAAAAATTTACCTTATATGTATAAATGTTTTTACTCCTATATAATTAAAAGTATTCCACAACACGTTCGATCACGATTTCACTAAACTGTTTCACGATTTCACTAAACAAACTGTTCAACTGTTCACTAAACTTAAACAAACTAATAAAACTTGAAATTTATTTAATTATTATATTTATTTAATGTATCTAATATTTATATAAATATATGAATTTATTAAACTTTAATAACAAATTTAATTAACACAAATTACACAACCTTTTATTTTTAAATTCCTATTTTTTTTTAAATACGATCCTTTACTCGGCGAGCGCGGTTAAATAAATGCAATTTTTACTAGAAAAAACCATGATCATTTCAATCTATTAGAAAAGGACAGTAATAAATAGAAAAATAAGGTACGTATTATTCCTAAAGTGCATAATAAGTACATTATTTGGGATAAAAGCTACAAAGTATTGGAGCGTAGTATTGCAATACTACCGCATAAATCTATTTCATAGATTTACAGTTATATCTTTTTGCATGTTGTTTTATTCACGATAATCATTGATTATGCATAATAAAGTATAACTTTTAAGGAATGATATGTACTTAGTTAGGCTTAAAATGTAACTATTTTTGGATATTTGCTAAAATTATGTATTTTATATGCTTAAAAGGAATGATTAATACTTAGTGATACTTTGAGGTATATCTACCTATGTTAAGCATAAAACATGATTGCTCATTTCTTTGGGTGTACAAAAAATATCAAATTCTTCAACTCGCTGTTTAGCATTTCTTGCCGTTTTGCATAAAACGGCAATGTAAACAAAAAATGTCAGTCTGTCACATAAGACACGAACATGAAAACTACTGGACCGATTTCAAAACATTTCATTTTCATTAAACTTGTTAGCACTAAAGTTTTCATTCTATAACCACAGGTTTAAGCAGAATATATATTATTATATTAGTATAGTATGTTATAAATATATTCCTTAAAAGAAACCGCGCAAAATAATAAAATGAAGTGCGTAATCTTTACACACGGTTGAAATAAAACTTCTTTGGCTTACTGTGACAGGTACTGCGCTGGTCCGGCAGGTACAGATACTGTGGCAGACATTACTAAAAATATAAAACATAAAATAAATATGTCATATTAAAATTTAGAGTAATATTGATTGATAATATGATTTACAACATGTGTAATAAAAAACCATATTTACATAATGTGCTACAAAGTTTTACAAATTAAATTAAACAATGAATACATATCAATTTAATTCAACATCAAGATTTAGTACAACAATTGATGCGTTCTTTTCAAAAATGTTAGCAAATTTGCAAAGTATAGTTTATGTTTCTCACTTTAGTTATCATAAAACTCTAATTTCGTATTTCAATTATGCTAATAATTAAATTGACTTCGTAATGCATTATGTAAATATGACTTTTTATTACACATGTTGTAAATAATATTATCAATAAATGCAACTCTAAATGAAGTATTGCAAATGCTACTCATAATGACTAAATGATTAAATCTAAATAACATACTTAATTTTTTATTATTTATTTAGAGCCCTAAATATCATTAATATATTATAATTGTTATTGTTTAATTACAACACACTTTTTTGATATCTATATATTTATTACAACCGATCGATTTCGAAATCTAAGCTTTCATTTTCAAGGATCGTTCTAAACAGCTTAGAACGATCCTTGAAACTGAAAGTATAGCTTTCGAAATCGATCGGTTGTAATAAATATATAGATATCTAAATAACATATTTATTTTACATTTAATATTTTTAAGAATACCTGCCACAGTAGCCGAGTGCTAAGTTTCTTTCAACTGTGTGTAAAGATTACACGCATTTTTTTATTGTTTGAATGAAAAATAAGAAAAAATATAAATATTTAAAAAATAACGAAACTCAATACATAAGTAACAAAAATCTGAATAGCAAAATATAATAACATTAACAAATGATAAACTATTAAAATTTCATTCCAAAAAATAATGACATATAATAGAATTGTATTACTTTACTTGCCGAAAATAATATTCATATGCCTTTATTATTTCATTGTTGTTTGAATTTCTTCTTTATTTTCTTTTTTTTTATTGTTTGATGCAATTGTGTGAATGTACGTGTTTAAGATTTAAAATCAGAGTGTATATGAGCAATTTCACGAAGATTCAACAACGTTTTGACTTGACCCCTTTTAATTTTGATTATTTTTTGTTTATAGATTGTCTTTTATAAATAAAAAATACAAGTTCTCTTAGAATTTTTTTTTCGACCAGGGGTCTTCACAGGGTGCCCCTCAATTTTTTGTTATTTTGTGATGTGAGTGCATTTTGACGAGCGATTGTAGAAAAACTACTGAATCGATTTTCATAAATGATATGTTGTTGAATAGGTATTAAAACAAAGTTTTTAAAAATGTACACTGTTAATTTTTTGAAATAATTTTTAACGGTGTAACATAAGAAAAAAACGGTGTAATTGAAAAAAAGATGGCATAGCCTCTTTTTTTTTTTTTTTTTAAACAAAATTGAAGCTTATTTTATATCTAACAAGTTGTGAAAGTTTAGGACTAGCTATATTTTTTGTTTTAAAGATAAAATTCGTTGTGCATATGACTGTCGGGAATCAGTTTTTTTTGTTCTGAAAGAAAATTATAAAAATGGCGTTATAAACTAAGAGATTTTTTTTTTATGTTAAATATCAAATATTTTATTATTAGATGAACTTTTTAAAATATTATAAAAATTATGTATGTAGTACAATAAATAAAATAAATACAATTGTTAAAAATGATTTACTTATTTTACAAACAGAAGTTTCTTTTGAATAGGAAAGCACTTCTGCAATTATTTTCTTTGTATTAGATGGCATAAAAAATGAAATGTTTATTTATCACTTTTAGTAATCACTTGTCACTCTTATAAAAAATAATTTGACAGTCTTGAATGCAAACAAAAAAGCCGTAACTTTTGACTGGAGAAGTATTATGTTCGTATTATGTTATTATGGAATCATAAAGTAAAAGATTGTTTTTCAACATTAAATTACAAATATTTTATTATTGAATAAACTTTTTAAAATATCATACAAATTATATATGTGAAAATAAATATAGTTATTAAAAATTATTTACTTATTTTACATTCAAAAGTTTCTTTTGAGTTGGAAAACATTTTTGCATTTATTGTCTTAGTATCTACTGGTACAAAAGAATGAAATTTTTGAGTTCCACTTATAGTAATCGCATTTTTATATCGATTTTGTAATTTTTCTTTTGTTAATTGATATTCATTTTTATCGGCGTATCCAAAGTTCATGGTAGATTCCCATTTTAAAGCCCATTCGAAAAGTTTTTTTGCTGTATCAATAATATTATCTTCGCTCGCCATACTATCACGCTTCAGTGTACCACCAATTCCATCACAAGGTCCCTTTCCATGGCTGGTAGCATGAAAATGCCATTCTGCATCAACCTTAAAGTCTTTTTTGTGGTGGCATAAGTTAATTAAGTTATGTTTATTTTTGTATTGAGAAGGTGCACCGTCAGTGTTATAAATTATTTTCGTAATATTAGAATTTATATGCGTTTTGATGAATTCAATAAGTTTTGTAATGAAAAGATGGACTGTAGTACTGTTGTGATCATTTATATCCGAAATGAGTATAAAACTTCGGTGCTGAATATATTCACTTGGGGCACTTTTAAAATAAATGACAAATGTATGTTAATATGTGTTAATATTATGTTAATATGACAAATGTATGTTAATATTTTCGGATGAGAATGTCTGAATATTGGCCTACTCAGATTAATCTGCGATGGACAATTTTTTTACTGAAAAATAATCAGTAATTTTCTGTTGTTTAAGGCAAAGTTGAATAATATTTTCCACTTTAATTACGTCGTCAATTGTCATCAATTTGCATTTGATTAAATCCGGGCTGCAAACCTGATCAGCAAGCGCGTAGCGTACGGATTTAACCCCGCAGTTGCGTAGTTTATTCAAAACTTTCTCACCGACCAATACATTTCGGTATCCATTGATGGCTTTTCTTCTGCGTCTAAATTAACTAACGCTGATGTACCACAAGGTTTAGTTTTATCACCACTTTATTTTTAATTTTTTACTTTTAAATTAAAATCACCAGCAACCCAATAAATAATTTTTCAGATGATAGTACACTGTACAAGTCATTTATTTTCCTATCTTTAAAAGGGAAAAGGCATGAACGAATAAAGCCCGCCCGGAGAGACTCTGCCATAAATGTAAATGATAGCCTGAAAGTTTCCAATTGGGGTGACTGAAATATGTTCAATTTTAACTCAACCAAAACATGACTATTGATTGTTGCCAGATCAACGACCGAGTTTGCCAAAGATATTTCGATTATTGTGTTTCGATTAAAATGTCGCAAAATTTTGCTGAACTTGACTGAAATTGCTTTTTAAAAAGTTCATTTAATAATAAAATATTTGATATTTAACATAAAAAAAAATCTCTTAGTTTATAACGCCATTTTTATAATTTTCCTTCAGAACTGATTCCCGACAGTCATATGCACAACGAATTTTATCTTTAAAACAAAAAATATAGCTAGTCCTAAACTTTCACAACTTGTTAGATATAAAATAAGCTTCAATTTTGTTTAAAAAAAAAAAAAAAGAGGCTATGCTATCTTTTTTTCAAATACACCGTTTTTTTCTTATGTTACACCGTTAAAAATTATTTCAAAAAAATTAAATTAACAGTGTACATTTTTAAAAACTTTGTTTTAATACCTATTCAACGACATATCATTTATGAAAATCGATTCAGTAGTTTTTCTACAATCGCTCGTCAAAATGCACTCACATCACAAAATAACAAAAAATTGAGGGGTACCCTGTGAAGATCCCTGGTCGAAAAAAAAAATTCTAAGAGAACTTATATTTTTTATTTATGAAAGACAATCTATAAACAAAAAATAATCAAAATTAAAAGGGGTCAAGTCAAAATTTCCCAAAAATTTGCTGAACTTGCGTGAAATTGCTCATATAGTATGATACAGATAAATATATGTACATATGTATATGGTTTCATTATAATTTATTTTATTAAACGTTATTTCCGTTTGAAAACGTTACTTCCGTCCGAAAAAAGATTTGAGTTACTTGTCATATCGCGCCTAAAGGAGTTTTACTTCAACAAAGGCAGCGACTTCATCACACGAAATTCTCAAGCACCTTGTTTTTTTGGATTATTTATTAATTTCTTTATTTAAAAAACAAAAATGTTTCTACATGTAGCATAAATTGTATTTTGATCCTAGCTCCAACGCCATAGGTGGATAAATCCATTACACAAGCGCCAATTTTCTAAAAGTATTTTATTTTGAAGTTTTTAGCTTATATAACAATTCAAATCTACTATAACTCTATCAATGTGTTTTCATCAAGCAAAGCCGACAAACATAAAAAATAACGATCTTAAAATTATGTACGACAGAAATAATAACAGTAGTAACTATTAGTGATTGGTCTTTGAGGAAGTTAAAAGAGTGGATACTTATATACGAAATAAAAATCGTTTGAAAAACATTTTATCACTATCCACTTAATAGCCTATATTCATTCACTTAACAGCGCCTGAATCTTACAAGTGTTTATCCCGTTTAATGTAAGTATATAAAATAAATATAAGACTATAAATAAGAATATAATACTAAATGTTTTAACCCAATACGTTGTTCGTAATTACCATCTATTTAATTTATCGTACCACCATCACCGTATTAACAAAATTAAAATACGAATTAAACATAGGCAATAAACCTTCAACAAAACGAAAAACAAGTGATGATCGCTTTAACTTTTAAAATCTTTTCAAAATACGTAATAAAAGTTATAACGTTTTAACGTTAACAGTTTCATGGACGGGAATTTGTATGTTTATATGTTTTATTGTTAATATTTATATGATAATTTATGATTTTAATTAAATTAATAATAAATAAATAAATATGTTATTTGGTTTTATGATTTATGTCGTTTGTTTATCATGTCGTTTAGGTTAAATTGAGTTTGAAAACAAACATGATACACTCGATAAATTCATTAATATAAAACTTAAATAGTTATCATTGGAAGTTGATTGGCAAATTGAGTTATAGATTTGATTAATGTTTGTTGGATTGGAATTTAGAGTTTTTTCTTAACATTAATACAATATAATAGTTGGGGCTGTATTCGTTTTTATGAACACTCTTTCGGCATTTCACGACCTTTTGGGTCATAAAGAGTCTAAACAAGCACAAACAAATTTATGTCTGGCTAGAGGCCGGTCGTCATCTGGAACGAAAACTACTCGGCCGATTTCAAATTTTTTATTTATTGGTTGAATAGTAATATGAATGCTTTTGAGTAAAATTGGACAAAGTGGTTTGAAAGTTTATGTGAGCACTTCAAATTGGGTAAAGTGGAAGAGGGAAGATCGCCCGAACAAATGTTTGTATAAAACTGGCATGACTCTATTTTTTTCAATGAGTGCCAGAAGGTCTCTCGAACAACCATTTAGCCTTTGTGTGGCACAAACCCTTAATTGTAGGAGAGGTTTATATAGCAACCTGTGAGACATATATTATTAGTATTTTTCATTGTTAAAAACCAAATCTAAGGTTTACTTAAACTTGTATTAGTTATAGATACCCGAACCTCGATACCGGAACCGGAACCTCGAAATTAACTAAAACTTTATATATATTTACATAAGTTCAAGGCTTTAATTGGTAAAGCCGTCATGTCTTACGCTGCAATGTGCTTTCTCTCTAACCATGCAAACTTCTTTATGAAGGTAAAGAATAAGTAATTCCATGGAGTTAAATTTGTTGGAGTTGCTATTGAAAATAACATAAAAGATTTGTGGTTAGTCTTACTAGAGTTTTCATCCAAAAATATCAATTCTGGATCCTGAATTTTTCCTGAAATGTCGAGCTAATAATAAAATTTCTAGACTCTGTGCAGAGAAAAAATTTATAGGGTTGATTGAAAATCCTAAGCTAACTCAGGTTGATTCACTCGACCACCGGAAAAATCTGGCTAATTTTTTGGTTTCGTTTCTCCTCATTATCGCACATCGTGCTATGCTCTTCATATATTCTGCATTAAATCCTGGTTTCTTAAATGTTTCCTTTGCCTTGGGTTATTTATGTTGTAAGTAATCTGCTAATTCTATCCTGTAGAGTTTTTTTTCCATTTTATATGCTGAAGTAATAGCGTACGCTGAATGAACTTCCAACCTTGCTGTATAGTGCCTTTTAATGGTCACTGGCATACTTTCATTCTAGCGTGTTTATTAATTCCAAATAACTTTTGTGACCATTTTCTGTAATCCCATGTAATATTTAAGCTAATTTTTCTTGGATTCCACTGTACAGAACAGGTTCCAACACCGAATTATCGAAATTTGTATTCTTTTGTAAAAAGTGCAAAACAAAAAATACAAACTTCGATAATTTGTTCGGTACAGTAGAAAAGACTTCACTATAAGTTTCTCTAAGAAATTTATGAACTTTGACTTTAAAATGAGTGAGCTGAGTTTATAAAGATGCAAACAACAGCATTTGGTGCTGTCGTATAGGGTTGTTTGTCCTCAGGGAACCATTTTATAAATGGTTCCCTGAGGACAAACCCTAACCCTAAACCCCAACCCACCGCCCCTTCAGGGGATAGCTGAAACTCTAAAAAATCTATTTTAATGACAAAATTGTTATCAAGGTATGTAGCTACAATTTCACTGAGGTAAAAGAGCGGAGTTGACCCTTATAGGTGTCCTTTTTTCAAACAGAGTAAAGTGCCATGCAAAAAGCCACACTCAAGACGTATAGGATACTAATACAAAATTATCAATTGATCGAGACCGTTGACCGTAGTATTGCGTGCACGGGTCGGAAAGGTGGGTTTTTGTTAGAATATTTGATAAAAGGAAGCCTAAATATTACGGCAAGAACCTTTATTTACAGCATCTCTCTGTTGCTCTAGAAACTTCCAACTTAAAAATGCCGCCGATAAAAACTCTTACAAAACTCTTACTTACAATATAAATAGTGTAGTCATTTTTCATCAACAAAATAAAAGATTGGAATTGATTCAGTAAAAAATAACAACACAACAAGTAAAATGAAGACCGAATAATAAATTGATGCTAAAATATTCAATAACTAAAACAAATAACATAAAAATATATTCACATTTTTAATTAAGACACTTTCATTGGAAACGAACTAAAAACTAAAAAATGAATATGTTTATAATAAAACTTTTCGCTAAGTCACGGAAATCGGATTTCTATGATGGTTTTTTTTAATTAAACCTTTCTAAGAATTTCTTTCTCATGGGGTGGAGAGTAATTAATATAAATCAATATCATACTCATTTCTATTCAATATTTATTTTTCTAAAAAATTTTTTATATTAGTTGCTCTCAATTAAATACTTATCTGATGTTTAAAATTAATTTAGTGATTGACAAATTTAATTTTGACTGTGAATTTTTTGGATATGAAGTTCATAACAACAGAATAATGAGAGTGTGCTTTGAATGCTTAATAGTTTTAAATTAACAGAAGTTGAGAAAGAGCTCAGACAAGACCTCAGACTATCAGTCTTTTTGTAAAATCATGATAGTTTATTATTTTTAAAATAAACACCGTCCGAGTTACCTAACAGAAACCATACCGTCAATCAAACCCTTTCATTCCATAATTTATGCAACATCCCCACCCGTTGTGTACATATTTATTTATTTAAAATATTTATTTTTCTTTATAAAAATTGTATAAAATCTCTGCTGTTTAAATAACTAAACAAACATAATTTAATTTTTTTCGTTTCATTTTTCTTTCAAAAACATTTTGACGTCGCTAAAAAAAATATGATAAAATAACTTTTCTTCATATTTCTAAATATAAAGAATATTCTCATCACTCAAAAGCAATACGCCCTCGTAATCAATTCCAATAAATAAAATAGAAATACTGAAATTATTTATTAAACTGAAATTGTCAGAAAAAGAATTCGTTTGTAAGGTATTCGACGAATCTATTGACAAGATATAAATATTATTGATACATACTGATATAATGATAGAACTATTCACTATAAGTTGCTAAATTAAATTACAACAAAAGTAGGGATCACAAGAAATTTATGGAAAACGGCGACGTTATGGAAAACAAAAGCTCTATATGTTGTGTTAAAATGAAAAACCCTGGCTGTACCCAGGTATTGAACACAGGTAACTATATTGATTCTATAAACAAATATTTTCTAACGTCAAAATAATACGAAAAAAAACATTGAAGATAAGTAAATTACTGAAGTATGTCGAATAATTAATTTTTTTTAAAGTTTCTTTTTATTTTATAATTTTTTTGTTATGAGAATATACAAAAAAATAACTTTCATTTCATTCAATTATATCAAGCTTACGGTTGTGTTGAATTGGATTCGAGCAAAAACATAAAAAATTTTCCATATAAAAACGTTATTTTTGTTCAAACAAAGTAGAACGTTGTGAGGAATACCTTTATTTTAGTATGCATTTGTTTGTTGAAGAGATAACAAAACTGACCTGAATGTGGAGTTTGGTTAGAGTTGGGGAAATATTTTGTTGCTCTTCATTTTGTATTCTAACATAACATGATAAAATGTAGGAAATTTCTCAGTTATGGTTGGAAATTTCTCATCTGAAAACTTCATTTCTCATTTACGTGTTTCGTATGAATTCGAACCCTCCTCATCAGTACCATGTTCGAATTCGTTGGCAGACACGCTGACGCTATTAATAACGCCACTATTTCGAAGCTGAAATTTGATCATCACTTATTTACTGAAGTTAAATTTCTACACTGTCATTATAGACTCCTTTATTATGGAAATGTTTTTTTACATTATATGGGCATTTTTGCAAAAAAATATCAGAAAAAAAAATATAGTGTCAGAATTTCGAAAAAATGAAGAGCTGGCCTAATAAGTGCGGTTTCTTCAAAAAAAAAATTGCATAGGCCAAAATATATGTATTTTTTGTAGTAGAATCCGATACCGATGTTAAAAAATTAAAAAACCGGGTATTTATTGTAATCTTCAGTTTTAATAAAAATAATTGAAGAAGCTGTAGGCACTTGGCGAAAAATTTTAATATTGGTTATTATTTTTATACTTGTTTTGAGTTACATTTAATCAATTGGTGTAACTTAAAACATATATAAAAAATTTAAAATAATAACCAATCTTCAGTTTTGAAATTTTCTTGCTTATACTTTGGTCAATACAAACCGACCTAGCAACCTTAATCCTAATTTTTTCAATGACCCATAAGCAATCGAAAGAGGAAGAATTAAGCTAAAAAACATGACCATGTAAGGTTATAATAGTTGCAACCATTTTTGGACAAAGCCGGTGACCGAGTTGCAAAAGAATGACACATATATATGTTTTAATAGCTTGCTCACAGATAAATTTTCCTTTTTTTGATTATTGAGAAATAATTTGGAGCTCCCTTTATTTTTGTCGTTCTTTTCCTAATTTTCATCGTCCCGCGACAATTATTTTCTTTTTTCATTATTACAACTCACCAACTCATTTAAACGATCAATTAAATTTATACAAAATTCATGATTTTTGTCTGTCCTGTTGCTTTATTAATTTGTTTTCCTATTTGCGAAAATTTAGATTCTACTTCGTCTGACCTAAGTGTTACATTCATGAGCTATAAGTGAAATTCTTACCCCCACTTTTTTGGAATTTCTCGACGTTTTAGGACCTACTGATTCTAAAAAACAAAAACAAAAATGTATGTCTGTCTGTCGGCCGGCCGACCGGCCGTCATAACCTTCGAAATCTAGAAAACCACTGGACGGATTTCGAAATTTTTTTTTTCTAAAAATAAGTTTACTCAATGAGAAGAGCCGAAAGGACGATGTGTTCGATAACAAAAAAAATCGTCTAGTGTGTCAAAACAAGGAAATTTGCATATTTTTGGCTTATAAAACTTTCATTTTAAGTGATTAGGAACAGTAGGAACATTGAGTAGCAACATTGAATTTGGAGAAATCTTGATGGTCGGGATTGGTTTGTGAGACCAAAATCTAGATTATTATATTATAAGTTTGTCAAAAAAATGTTGTCAAGTGTGTCAAAAAAATGATTTCATTTATTTTTTTAGATAATTTTTTGGAAAAAAAAATTTTGCTGTTTACGTAAATATATTTGAACATGGAAATTTTTGAATTTGTTATAGTTTTTGAAATATTTTTGGAATTTTGAAAAAGTTTCAATTTTTGATTTTGTAAGAATTTTTGGAATATTTTTAGAACTATGAAAAATTTTTAATTTTTGATTTTATTATAATTTTTATAATTTTGGAAAAAGTTTTAATTTTTGATTTTGTTATAATTTTTGCAATATTTTTCGAGTTCTGCAAAAAGTTTGAATTTTTAAGAATTTTTGGAATATTATTAGAATTTAGAAAAAGTTTAAATATTTGATTTTATTCTAATTTATGGAATAGTTTTAGAATTTTGAAAAAAAAATAGAATTTTTGAATTTTATATATATATTTTAATTTCATTTCAATTTCCGCAAAAGTCCTCACTAATTTATGAGTGTGCAATTGAAGCCTGGTACTTTCTCTACAAGCTCCAAAAAAAAAATGAGTGGGAACCTTTGGGAGTAAAAGTTATAGCCAGTTGAATCTCGAATAAAAAACCCGGGCATTATGGGGGATAATAATGTCAAAATCTTAAAATATATAATTAAAAGAAATATTATCAAAATCAAATATTAAGCTATACTAGACATCAAAATCCCAATTCGACAATTCGACCATTTTGACATTATTATCCCCCCATAATGCCCGGGTTTTTTATTCGAGATTCAACTGGCTATAACTTTTGCTCCCAAAGGTTCCCACTCATTTTTTCTTTTGGAACTTGTAGAGAAAGTACCAGGCTTCAATTGGACACTCATAAATTAGTGAGGACTTTTGCGGAAATAAAGATGTGACCTCGCAAAGGTCACGTGAGGTCAAATTTAAAGTTAACAAACTAGTAAAGTTTTATATCGTTTCTACCATACTTTTGGTCGCTGAATCCGAATCTAAAGTTATTTTTTACCTATCTATCATGGAAACCCGAAAACCCGAAAATTCAGATCGAAAAAAAAAACGAGTAAATTTAAAAACTCATTTTTCTGCATAAAATGACTATATAAAACCAAAGGAATTATAAAAAAAACACTTTGCACCTTAACTCCGAAAATTTTTCGGGGAAATGGCTGACTTGGGGAAAAAACCGATGGCAGATTCGGATTCAGCGTTAAAAAATACATAAGAATCACTCATAAAATGAATTTTTGCCGAACTGAAATTGATCTGAACCACTGTGCAGTGTTAGCCATGTGAGTCCGAGAAGCAATTTCACCCAGCTCCGTACAAAATATTTAGACATGCACGCATTTGAAACTGTATAAATGGATTTTAAATAAAAGAACAGGGACTCTGACGACCCCAAAGGCCAAAGAAACCAAGATCATCACGCACACCAATATGACCACAATTATTACTACATTTAATCAATTAAAAATACTTCAGTCACCCCATTTAGTTCGTGTTTGATTCCATTCCATTCACCCTTTTCCTCCCTGTCCTACCATCAAGAGTAGCTTATAATACTTAAATAACAAAAACCAACTGAGACTATTGCGCCAATGCCCAGACAATTATTGAATTAAATGTAATAATATCACTTCTATATGTTTGTGGTGCCAAATTTAGAGACGATTGTTGAACTATAATCATAAATTAAAGTAAATGAGACAGAGCAATAATAACAAGACAATATATTCGTTGCGCTACTGATCCTGGAAGTCGACGACTTTATCTCTATTTATAATTTCCTAAACATCCTTAACCGAATGTATTCCATCAAATATCCCCCTCTTAATACTTCTTCTGCCTTAACAGGCCTTCCACTGTAATTAGGCTGATTTTTACACGAATATTGAACTCACTTCAACTCTATCCGACCGACGACGATTTGTACAACAACAGGGCAACTATCAAAATTTGTTTTTTTTTTGTTTCCATGCAATTTAATTTAAATTACACTAACAAATTTTTTTCTTTAATCACATTAGTAAATTTTACTAAACACAAATGAAATTTTTCTATTAACTTGAGCTATAAATTTAATATAACACCACAAGTGTTTTTCGCATGAAAAGAAAACAAATAAAAAACTGAGCACCATTCTCAGTCAAATAATTCTCATTGACTTTCTCTAAATTACTAAAAATCCAAGTAAATATCAAGAAAATGTTATGAACAGCATACAAAATGAGATAGCAAATCAAAACAAAATATCATTCTCGACCGGGTGAAGAGAAAATATGAATAAAAAAGACGATCATTTGTATTGAATGGATTGATTCACGTAGAAGAAAGTTGTTTAGACAAATGAACATTTTACGTGTTAAATAGTTTCGTAACAGTGGAGTGAAAATTTGAATAAAAAAGACGGTCAGTTGTATTGAATGCATTGATTCACGTGGTAGAAAGTTGTTTAGAAAAGTGGACCTCTACGGCTTAAAACAGTTTTGTAATAAATAAATGGCAGCATATCTAGTGAATATTTTCGTTTTGTAAAGAAAATTTGCAAAGGGCTCTAAGGATACGAAATCGTCCTAGATGCAGATTTAGATTTTATAACGTTGGATGGGGCATTTGTAATGCAAAAAAATTGGGCAATTAATAAAATGTGATTTTCGTAGCGTTCGATGTTAGCTTCACCAAATTAAACCGTGATGGTGTACGTAAAGCAATTTTCCCGTTTCGAATCCTAGTTCCGTTTTCCAACCAAATTAACGAATTTTTTGTTAGTTTCAAATTTGTTAAAGTGAAAAAAATGATTTATTGATCAACTTTACTATTGTTATTAAATGATAATATTGGATGATCCAAAGAACAGCTGTGATACTAAAAGCCTGTTGGCGGGAATATGAAAAATAAAAACGATCTAATAAGATAAGAGTTTGGCTCAGTTCGTTGTGCAATTTAATCTCAGTTAGATGCATTGTATTTTTTTTTGTGTGAAATTTTCTTTTTCTTGGTTTTTCTATTTAACTATAATTTTGATATTTGATAAAATTTAAAAATATTTTAAAGAAAATTAGTGATGGTGATCAGTGAATTGTCATTTTGTTCTTGTGATTGCAGTTTCCAATAACTGAATCAAAAATAATTAAAATAAACTTTTTTTATAACATTTTACACTAATTAAATTAACAGGGTGGGTAGATTGTTAGAATCTTTTTTTTTAAATGCGAGGTGGTTTGTTATTTTGCAGTGGCTAAGAGTTGTGAGCTTAATTAACCCAATAATTCTGAGATATATTGATTCGAGCTATGTATTTTCGGTGTTAATTCCAAAAAACAAAACCCTAAGTTTAGATAAACTAATAGTTTTTCCGCGTGGAACTTCAATGGTAAGGGATCCTTGATGAATTTAAGCTTAGAAACTGGTTTGATAGTCGATAGGTGATTGTATTTTAGCATTTTTTTGTTAAAAATTTTATTTTTCTAAAATTTGCTACTGTTAAATTATTTAAATCCGCTGCAACCATACCTAATATTTGCCAACTTACATGTTGCCTAACCCAGAACCTAACCCTCAAAAGGTCGCTTTTTGAGATAATCGTATTTGTACAACTTTCGAAGTTGGCATATTAAAATAACGATTTCATCGAAATGCATATATTACAAACAAGAATGGTAAAACAAAATCATCTACGTTCCCATAAGCTTACTGTTCAGTAAGAACGTAAAAAACAAAAACTACATCAAATATCAAAGTATATTCACAGATTGGAGTGATAAAACTGAAATTTAATATTTAATTAGTGATTTTTTTAAAAATAATAAATCCCGTATATATTAATAACAATAAAGCAATGATTTATTAAGAGATCTTGATCAAATAAAAATAAAATATTATTTTTTATATTCACTTCCATTTACCACTTACCACTTACTTATTTGAAACATTATAAAGGAAGCAATGGATAAAATATGTAATAAAAATAAATCAACAAATCAAAATTAATTATTACTTAACCAACAAAATAATAATAAAAAATTTAACACTAATTAGCTTTCATAGCTATTAAAATTCATTGATACGCATCGAGTGAATATAGTTTGTTTTTTTCTGTGACTACATATTTGTAAATTCACAAGTAAATGTGTAATAGCAGTAATACTATATCTTGATACAAACTTTAATCTACATAAGTGAACATATTTAGGAACACAGTAAAAATATATACAATAAAAATAACTAAATATTTATACATATAATGTATTATACACATTGTTGTTGCTCTTCGTGATTTTCATTATTATTATAGATATTTACAGGATGGGACGTAAAGTAGGGAGTTGTTCAAATGAGATATTTTTTGCATGAGATATTTAGGTGCATTGGAAAATCTCTGGTGCAATCTCATTATTAACCTGCTAGACAATAACCCACAAACCTAAGTTCAACTCAATCATTTAATTTAAAAAGTAAATTTCAACAACATTCTAACGTATGTCCCACCCTGTATATGAATTTTAAATTTTCAAATAAAACCTACAACTAAAACACTATACTTGTGCACATGAATTTATAATATTTTATTGTAACAGATGAGTTTATGAATACAATAAATGAAACTTGATTTTAAGCCACGGATTTTTGTATTCATGTACATATGTTATGGGATTCGGTGATCGATTCAAGTTTAAGTATATAATTTAATTGTTTGTCAATATGGATTGTGAGTGTAATGATGATTCATTGTTATAAGGTTGATTTATTAAATTGATTCATGTTGATTTATTTTTACTTTGAAATTTTATCTTATTTGTTTTTTTTTTGTAAAACAAAATTAAAAATTTGAATTTAGTTTTGGAATTTTCTTTTATTTTGATATTTGAGATTGTTGAAATAAGCATTTATTAGAATAAAAACGAGATTTGATTTTTCATACCAAATAATTTAAAAGAATTTCTGTTCTTTTAGTAGCTTTGTAGTTGTCAGTTGACCAATGAGATTAAGATTAATCGAAATCAGTTTCTATGATTAGAGGGAAGAAAATAAATTTTGCTTAAGTGGGTCTCTGACAAAACCAGAACGTGCATTGCATATGGTTTACCAAGGTCTGTACCAAGTGTAAAATAGCACTCTCTCGCACTAGAGCGTAAGTTTTATTTAAAGAAGAATTTTCATTTAAAAATTTCAATCCAAAACAAAAAATTACAAAATTCCATAACGAATATGAATTAATAGCATCATATACTATATTGTAAAAGAAGCACATAATGATAAAAATGTGGAGCTTTTTATTTGATTAATTTTTTATGGCAGTCGGTATGGCATTAAAATTTCATAACGTCATTACGCACAAGTGCGTAACAAATTCATTATGTTATATCTACCTCGGTTATTTTGTATAATAAATAAACAGTAATAAAACGTGCTGAAAAAAATATGCAAACGGTTTTGGTCTTCTCTTTTAGTTAAAATGTCGTTAGCAAAGGCTTATAACAAGTTATTTCTCTTGATTGTAAAAAGCATAGGTGAACGGCTTGCCTGTTTTAAAAAAATTGTCAACTTTTATGTCCAAAACAAATTGAAAACATTTGCTGGATAAAAGCTCTGGATAACAAAATTATTCAAAATAAGCGATAACTACACAAAACCGGCTATAAATCGACAAAACTACTGTAATCGTCATTACAAAACGGAAATATAACGAATACTAAATATTCTGGTATTCCTAGACCGTTTTTTCGCTAAACCTCAAACTTTCTCACGGTGTATATTTTGGTCTCCTCTTTTAGTTTATTTGTCATTCGCCAAGATTGTAACAACTCATATCTCTAAATTTCAAGTCATATTTTTATTTAATAAAAAATGTTGTGTAATCGGAATTACTATAAGTGTCGCAACAACACGTAGATACCTGACCTAATTTATATGAATATAAACAAACAATTAAAGTTTTTGACTAATTTAAAATTGTTAGTTAAGTAAATTAAGTAAAAGTATTGAAAATACCATAACATTTATTACCAAATATATCAGCTCATTATTATTGTTACAGTTTACGCGCTACTTTGTTTTTTCATATCCAAAACACTGGAAGTTTTAAATAACGAATCAATTGTTTTCTACTAATTGTAGCACGTAAAAAAATTACTCGTTTAAGTAATTCCCTCATCTACATATTAATAAATAAAAATATTTTATTCTTCACATAAACCAACTTCGAATAATAATCTTGAATGCATTTCTAACAAATTCATTCCACTAATAAATCCATCCATCTACTTACCTAATCCGAACACCATCCCCCTCCAACCATTATTCTGTTTTCCTAAAAAAAAACTCATTCCTATAATATCAACTAGCATCCTATTAGACTGTAAACTTTTTACAATTCCAATGAAAATAAATATATACTACAAGAGTAAGTAAGACAAACATATAAACAACATCCAACATAAAGCCCAAATAAATAAATAACATAATATTATTATTATTTATTTATTTTGTTTTACAAATAATAAAATTATAACAAAAGTTTACTTGAAATAAAAAAAGTTGTGCAAAAGTAAAACAAGAAGTTAAACTAAAAAAGATACGAACGTAAAGGAAAAGAAAACGAAAAAAGTATGCTTAAGAATTTCAATGAGGAAATTGTGATTTTTTATTACCAGAAAAAAAATATAATTTGAAGATGTTTCGTTCGATGAACAAATTGGAGATTAATTGGAAATGTATGACGTATTGAGTAGTTGTGGGTTATTAGTCCGTAGTTCTCAAAAAGTGGTAGTTTGGAATTAGACTCTAGCACTTTTCCTTAAAAAAAGCAAAAATAACATTTATTTAGAAGAAAAGGTTTAATTAAACTAAATTTACACATCAGATTAGTATAGTCATTTTAAATAAAAAAATAGAAGGAATAATTAATATAAATCAAAACACTTATTTTCATTCTGTCGAAATTATTTTTATATTGGATAGTGTTGCTCTTCTAAAGGTTTTTTGTTATTAAATTTTTTTTTTGTCTTTAGTTAGTTTCCAATGAAAATGTGTTAGTTAGATTTTTTAGTTTGATGCTTTTTAATCATTTAATGTTTTAACATCAACTTATTCTTGACGTTTGTTGTTTGTAAATTTACACAAAGAGATCAAACACTGTCCTTGGAATATTCAGGACATTTGTTGTGGATAACAAAGGGTCAAATAATAAAAAACCAGTCACGACTAGAGGACTATGAGCATAACCTTAGTAGCCATGCCAAAATCTTGAACTTGTTATATGCTTAAAAATTGAAAATTACGGCTTTATATTTAATGACATAAATCAACGATAACAAAAATTATCTGTAGGTTAACTCGCTTCACAGCTCATAAGTCCTGTTAGTACTGTTAGTGGTCTAAAAATATCTCCAACATTTTTGAGTTTTCTAGAAAATAGACATCCTGTTACACTACATTAAACTGCAATAGCATTAAAAGAGCAGAAACACAAGATTTGACATAGAAATGTGGAAGTTCGAAGTCAAGTGTTTACTAAAACTCGTGAGTTCTTGAATAGAGACAAAATCTATCTATTTTTATACATTGATACACAATGTTCTTGTGAATTGAACACAATGCATGTTTGAGAAAAGAGAGCCTCGTAACTGTACATTGATTTTCAGAAAAAAAGACAAGGATTGCGGAGAGAAATTGCGCCTAGCATGTGTAGATCGTAGTAACATCTTACATGAAATGCAGAATAACCCACGGACGAGTATAAACACAAAAACACGAAATCAAGCAAAATAATGTTTAATCAGCAACAGTAGTTGGTTAGCCCAAAATTGTGTGAATTGTTTTTGAAATAGTTTTTGTATTGTGTATTGCGAAATACTTAAAATTAGAATTTAGATAATTTGAATTATTTTGTTTTGTTTGTGGCGTGTGGCTCCTACATGACCCATGTAGGAGCGTTGCCAATCGAATATTCACCACAGTCATTCGCATCAGCGACATAATTACCATGGCAGCCGTTTTTAAGGTAGTCTGTCTTAAGTGGACCAAAAATGTAGCGTTGGATCTTATGCTCAAATACAGATAAATGTGATTCGTCATTTTGTGTAACGGTCCACGTTTGTGACCCACAAATCACAACCGGTCTAATCCACTTCTTGTATAACTTGAGTTTGGTGTTAGTTGATACATATGGTGATCCAAGGAGAGGTTTAATTGAGTAGAAAGTTCGATTACCTGCAGCGATTCGACAAAAGTAAAGCTATGTAAAGCTTAGTCATAGTATTATATGTAGATATAATACGGTTGCTCAAATTTATGAAACGTAAAATTATTATTATCAGTAGAGACATTGTTTATTGAGATGATATATGGAAATGGTTGACTTGCATTTTTTTATTGATAGATATGGGGAAATTATTAGTGTGCGACGAAGAGTATAATTAAAAGGCACAAGAGATGGGGAATCTGACTATTTGTACTCGGTCATTTGTTCAATCGGGGAATATGTAAATTTGAATCAATAACTTGACTTGTGTTATCGTGCCACTTGTATTATTTTTAAAATAAATGTTGATATATAGAATAAAAATAAAATATTTGCGAAATAAAACAAGAATTTTTAAAATAAAATAAAATTTGTTTCGCCATGCAGTAACAGCAGTTGCAGTTAAGATTAACATCATGAAAATTGAGATGATTAACAATTTGAAGAGGAGCACCCTATTTGCTTATAATGTACGCTTTCTTTTGATTTTTAATTTATATAGTTTTTGTTGTTTTTTTTGTGTTATTCATTTTTTTTTGTATATAAAGTTTAAATTATTTTTGATATAAATACTTTGTGGTATATGAACAAGAGATGGCCCAGTCGGGATTCCCATTTGTTTTTATATAAAAGTCTGAAACGATTGGACTTTTATATAAAAACAAATGGGAATCCCGACTGGACAATCTGTTGTTCATATATCACAAAGTATTTATATCAAAAATAATTTAAACTTTATAGTTACCCATTTGTGACGTGTGCGTCAAAGTTCATATATAAAAAATCTGACTCCAAGGTCTAATATTAAATGACCAAGGTGTCGTGAGAGGTAAGATAATTAGACCAAGACCTGGAAGTCCTGGGTTCAAATCAGAGTGAGATCAAAAACTTTTGTTTTCAAACTTTCCTTTAAAGTCTTCAATAACCCACCATACCGGGGTAAGGAACTAAGCCTTAATCAATAAATCTGAATTAGTTGCAAGGTTCATATTTTTAATGTAAGGTTAGTTCAGGTTGCAGTGGAAGTCATGAAACGAGAAAATCATTATGACATCTTTTGTTTGAAATATGTCAGTTGTTATAAAAAACATCTGCTACTTCTAAAATAATTTTGAACTTTTAATAAACGTTATTAAAACCTGATTTTGACGTTTACCAAGCATTCTGGTTTTCCTTACAACTTCTGCATGCAGCTAGCAATCTCCCATTATTTCCGATTTAACTTATTATTTGTTAAAAAAACGTTTCATTTGATGCCCACGACTCACGAGCCGTGAAAAAATCATCCGCATTATCCAGGCAAAATTATTTAGAAGGATGACCGGCATTCAGATTTTCCGTAAGACAATGCATTCGGTTTCTAGACTGTAGTTTATATCTGAAAGTAATGTTAGTGTGTTGGGATTTTTGGGTATATAACGCCAAACGTTCTTAAGATTTATTTAGAAAAAGATTCAATTTTGTGTAACAATCTAACACGCCTAAATCAGCATAATAGTTATCTCCTATTCTCATCAATAATAAAATAAAACATTTCTATTATTTTTAAGAAAAGCTTCCCGATTTTTATAACATGCTAAAACTGCATAAATTTTTTTGAGCTTTTTGTAAACTTTTTCTTAACTCAAACAATTTTGTTTGTTAGTCGTTCTACTTATCAACCGGCTATAATAATTCACAATACATTTATTTTTAATATTCAAAGCTTATACAAGTACACAAATAAGAACAGCCACACGATAACTTAAACGAATGAAATGGATAAAATGAAAAGCGAAGTAGTAAAAAGTTTGAGTGTATTCATTTTGTTCAGAATTTAAGTTTAAAGTGGAATAAATATTTTGTTTTTTTTTCTTTCTGAATCGTGTGAAATTATTAACTTCCGAAATATTTTATGTTTTGATGATTTGATGAGATTTGACATGTTGTTGATAGATTAATAGAAAATATGTATAAGGAACTTCACTATCTATTTTGCTAACATTCTTTTTATATTGATTTTAGATATTTTTTTATAAAGTTTTTTAAATAAACGATCTGAAATTTTTGAATGGTAAGGGAGAAATGGACAGGTGGAAAGAGGAACGATGGTTGAGGAATCATAAGAAAACAAGAAGTCGTAGAAGCTTTTCTTTAAATCAAGCTATAAGTATTCTCACACAACAATGTATAGAAAATTCCACCCCTTATCTTCCTCCCTAAATTATCATAAATCTTCATATAATCTTTTATTTTTTACCGTATTTTAATTAATAATAAAAACCTTAGCAAAACAAAGGAAAAAGAAAATGAAATTGATATTCGATTAAATTTATTTTAAAATCAACTTACAAACAATTTTCTTCAACTTACCTCACCGTTCCTCTTGCCAAAATAATTCCAGAATTTTATTTACCTGATTTTATTTAAACATTTTATCAAAACAACAAAATACGTGTCAAATCCAGAGTTTTCGTTTCTGCTTAGTTTTCATTTAAATTTTCAATCAGTTTGAAAACATTGTTGTCTGGATCGATATGGCCAGTTGTGTATATTTAATATTAAATTGAGTGGTTACACAATTTTTTATGTTTGACCAAGTGATAAACTTGTTCTTTGGTACCAAAAATTATCGCTTATTTTATTTTATTGATTTAATCTAGAATCTAGATGTTAAATCCTTTAATAACTCAAATCGATTAAAAGATAACAACAAAATTTAAAAGATTTTTTTACGGTGAAGATGAAAATCAAGAGAAGAATAAATATCATCATAATATCCTTTTTTTGTTTCTAATTTAAGTTTTTTTTTATCTCCTTCACGTTTGTCTTGTAGAATTATAGAGAAAATATGCCACACAATAGAAACAGAAAAAAAGCAAGCTAAAAACGAGAAAGCTTTCATAAAGGGCAAAATGAATTCGTTGAAGAAAAAAAGTTATTTAGGTTGATTTTTATTTTATGTGTTTAGATTTCACAGTTGATGAATTTTCTATTTAGAAACCAGAAAAGTATATTATTTTGGTGGGTGAACGTCAGGGTGAGATGAACAATTAGGTATTTTATAAAAGAAATACGTGATGTTTTTCTATGTACCGGAAAGTTGTACTTGCATATCAATTTGTTTAGAGGTATTTTTATTAAGATGCCGGTATGGTATTTACATATTTACCAGAAAGCTGCACCATCTCGATATTGCCGACTAGTATATTGTTATAGGTATATTGTATATAGGTATATTGTTATAGTATTTATGTTGGACAAACTGGTCAGATTTTTAAGGTATATTGTACATAGGTATATTGTTATAGTATTTATGTTGGACAAACTGGTCAGATTTTTAATTTTGTTACTTAGAACATTTGCGTATTTGAAAATTCGGATTATTATCTCGTAAACCACTCATAAGGACTAAAATTACTATAAAAGTAGTAATTTTTACATAGAAAACGATACTATTTTTTGTGTTATAGAGTTTAGAATACGTGTCACAACAACACACAAATACCTTTTAAGACATAGGTTCCACAACAACCTGCGTTCCAAGGTATTGATGAACGCTTTTTAAACCTCTGCGGATCGAAGCCACCTGAGACAATGGATTTCGGCAAATTATTCCATTTGAATGCAGTTCGGACAAAGAAGTCTTTCTGCCATCTGCCAGTATGACAGCGTGGGATCTCGACCGTTTGACTGGTTGCGGTAGCCGATTGCCGAGTGGAACGGGGTTAAGAATAAGTTTGAGGCATGGTGCTGCTGATTTCATCTGAGCATTGCTGATGACGATATTTGTAAAATACAACGAGGTCAGCAACAGTGCGACGATGTTGTAGGGAATTATGTTTTGATGTCAAAGCTCGATCACACACAAGATTAGCCCGCTTTTGAACAGAGTCCAAGAAGGCCAAGATGGAAACAGAAGCAGCACCCCAAACTTGACAACAGTATCACATGCAGGGACGAATATATGACTTATAAACATGGAGCAATTGGTATGGATTGAATTTTTTTTGCATCTATTTAGGAGGCCGAGTTTTTTAGACGCGCTTTTTGCCATCGCCATTACATGATCGTTCCAGAGTAGGTCATTTGAAACTGTGACACCCAATAAACGAATGTTTTTACATTCACCCATTGGTTTTTCACACATACTGAATAAAATATCTTTGGGGAGCTCGGTCTTTGATCTGGAAACAATCAACAGCTGTGTTTTGGTAGAGTTGAAATTGACCAGGTTTTGGTCACCTCAATCGGCGACTTTTAGGTCTTTATTCACGTTTATGGCAGCGTCTCTCCGGGCAGGATTAATTCGTTCGTGCATTTTACCTTTTGAAGGAAGGGGCTCGAACGACTTTTGCAAAGTTCTATCATCTGCAAAACTATTTATTGGGTTGCTGGTGATTTTCAACAATTCGTTGATATAAATTAGAAATAGGGTTGGGGACAATACTGAGCCTTGAGGTACACCAGCGTTAATTAGTTTAGACTCAGAAGAAAATCCGTCTAAGGAGACCGAAATGTATCGGTTGGTTAGAAAGTTTTGAATCAGCTTCACAATATTGGGATGAAAACCATACGCAACGAGCTTGTTGATTAAGTTGGCATGCCAGACTCGAGATATGCTGCAATTTCTAAACTGGTTGTTCGAATAAGCTTAAACTTGAGCATGGTGCAGTGTGTATTTAATCCACCAAGATTTGTGACAGTTCAATATTCTGAATTTTAAAAAGATCTTCTTCACTATTTTTGAGAGAAAGAAATTGAAAAACTATGCTGAAAGGAATCTCTGATTATCCATGTAATCAAAAGTTGTCGAAATAAGACGATTACTACATAAACTGGTTTTAAATCGAACAATTGTAACTTTTTCCACACAAAACAAAAATATGCTGTCATTCATAGACCGGTTGTTCAATTAAGCTCAAAACCTTGTCTCTGCTTGCAGTGTATATGTCATTCGTCAAGATTGGTGCCAACGCATTTCTCTGGGTTTCCAAAAGCGTAGCTGTTCTTTTTCCTATATTGCAATTCGTTGTCGATTGTTTTGTCGATAAAAAATTGAAAAAATATGCTGAAAGGAAGTTTTGGATATTCATGTAATCAAAACGAGTTATAGTTTTAAACTACAAAGAGACAAATAAAGTCGCATTTTTTTGTCATATAAAAGTTGACGCTCGAGCACTCTTATTGCTCGATTTAATTTTAAAATAAAACGCTGTTCTGCTGGTTTGAGCTCTTGAGTGCGTTTAATCTTGAATGGGAAGATGTTTTATCAAAATCAACAGCCATGATTTAAAGTTATTGCAGTTTTAAATAAATATTGGTTCGAAAGACTCTTATCCCTTTCGCCCCATTTTCTCTTATCCTTTTCGCCCCAAATCTTTAATACTATCAAAACCTTTTTTAACAAGTTTCATCAAAACCAAGTGACATGACTTTAAGCAGATTTTAAAATGCTGCTTATATTACTCGTTCACTCAAATTTCTCAGACCAAGTAACTCAAAAAACTATAATATTCCCAAATACAGGAGTGAAATTAAAAAAATATCGTTTAAAATATTTTCTTTCAAATACTCAAACATTACATTTTTGCTTCAAATTTGATGCTTTCCTTCATAAAAATTAAATTATTTTTTTGAATGGTTTGTTTCAACTGATAAAATTTTGAGATATTGAAGCTTTTACATCAAAATCAAATAATATGACCTACAGTTATCGCAGTTTTAAATAAACATTTGGTCAAAGTCCTAAACATTTGGTCCTTACCTCTTTTGTCTAAATTCGCCTGAAAGCTTTTAGAACTATAAAAAATCGCAACCAGGATTATATAGTAAATTTCATTCAAATCGACTGACAAGACTTAGAGTTATTGAAGTTTCAAATAAATATTTGTATGGGAGCCTCACCAAAACGTCCAATTTTACCAAAAAAATGCTACACTACGGTAATCATGTATTAAGCTTTTGTAATGAGTTTCATCAAAACCAAGTGACATGAAATAAATCAGAGTCTAAAATGCTCCTTATATATTTTTTTTTTCTAAATAAAATTACACATATTGTAATTCCTACTAAAAGTAGGAATCACAATATGTGTCACAATAACACAAAAAAACCTTTTATGACTAAGGTCCCACAAGAACATACGTTCAAGGGTGTTGATGGACGTAAATCTTTTTTTGTTTTTTATATTTTTTGTTAAAGAATGGAATAACTAAACAAAAAATCCTATCACTGACAAAATATGACATAGGCCAATATTTTATGATAGAATAGAGAAAATAAAAGTAAATTAAAAAGAAAATAGCAAATTTTTACAAAAATTTGTTGAAACAAAACAAAAATGTAGTTGCCAATAATCCAGCCGGTTGCATATTCCTTGATCCTGTGACGCACTGTCTTTCTTAAATATTAAAGCCCACACATAATTATATGAAGGCTCGTTTCTTCAAAGAAGCAATAGCGTCTCATCATCAAGGATTATTTCACAGCTAAGATTGAAGGTGCTACCGTTGACTGAATACAGTTCATCCGCCACCACCCCTAAGATGTCACCTTGGCTAGTGATATCTCACTGCTATTGCCAGTGGTATGTGATATATACTAGATATCTCAAGTTAACTCGTATGTCAATAGCAGGGACTAGAGTACTCGGGGTTGTCACACCCGTAGTTATCAGTTATCAAAATAAAAAAAATAAAACAATAAAAACGGAGGGATCAGTGCGGAAGAATATTACTTCTTTATTCCGATTTAAGACCGAGTAACTAAAAAAAATATAATAATATTCCCAAATACAGGAGTGAATTTTAAAAAAAATCGTAAAAAATGTTTTCTTTCAAATACTAAAACATTTAATTTTTGCTTCAAATTTGATGCTTTCCTCCGTAAACATTAATTTATTTTTAGCAGACAGACGGACAATTTTTTGGTCGCAATCAAGAAGAGGGAAAGTAAAAGCGTGGTTAAAAAACCGTTTTTTTAATATGTTTTAAATTTTTTACCATGCCATTGCGGAGTCCATGCATAATCCATAAGTTTCTATATGATTTTCGCATTTAAGAATTCACCGTTTTTGGTCAAACTGGTTGATTCGAAAGTAGTTTTGTTCAACCCAAACGCGTTTATATTTTATAAAAAAGCTCGCAATATTATCCATTAACTCGAACACATACCTGAGCTGAACCTAACCTCCACGATTCGGTTACTTTAACCTATTATGACAGAAACTGTTCCAATGTTCACGCTTTTATTACAAAATTATCAAAAACTCATATAAATATATCATCACACATATTATAACTGTGTTTACAGTAACATTAAAATAAAACAGTATTACTATTATTATTTAATAAATAAATTATACCATAAAGAAAAGTTAAGAAAAGTATAATTATATGTATCTGTTTAATATTGTCATCACAATAATTAAGGCCACATAGTAAATTATGGGAACTTTATTTTTCTTTTTGCTTGGTAAATGAATATTTTATGGTTCAATTATTTTAATTGTAATAACAATATGCTAATCGCAATGACATCCAATATACAACAATTTCGCAATGGTATATTTTTGAGAAGCATTCGTTGAAGCAACCATATATTCCTGGTTTCTTTCCTGGTTTGAGTCGGCGACTATGAAACGTTGCTATTCGTTACGAGTCGACATATCAATTTATAATTATTTATTACTTATTTCATTTTATAACCCGTGGCCGTTTTGAAATAAGAACATAATAATATTTTCCCACTACGCTGTCACATCACACAATCATATCCAAAAACAAACAAATTAAATGCATTTGAAAAAGAAACAGATTGGGGAGATTTTCTTTGGTTTTTCATTTTTATGTTTGTTGTTGTTGTTGGTGTTATTTTTCTACGTTATCGTTCGGATTTTATAAAAAAAGAAAGTAGTTTCGATACTGCGCTCGTGAGTATAGATATAATGAAAAGAGAGGAAAACACCAACAATGTTTTGACTTATTTGTCAATATCATATGCTTGTAATCTACCTATACAATTGTACATTGTTGTACTGAATCTAATCGTCTTATGAATTTGTATACATACACAAATATTGTTTCTTTTCTTGTATTATGAATCTTGTATTAAAAGAATTCATTTAAGATGTGAAATAAGAAAACATAAAATAATTGAATTGATATTAAATAAGTTTTCTTTTCTATTTATATAATTTTAAAATTATAAATAAACTGTAAATAGAATTACTGAAATAGATTTCTAAATAAATGTGTACGAATAGTAGAGAGCGAGAGAGAATGAGAGAAGAGAGATGGGAGAAAATAAAAGAACGCCAACTGTATAAAAATAGTTTTAATTAAATTAAAATTAATATCAGCTAATTAATATGAATTTTTGTTTTGTTTTGAAGTTAAACAAATTAGTTCAGGAGTGGTTAACCTTTTTGTTTTGCAATTGATTGTAGGGTATTGGTTGCTGACACCGCATATTTTCTAGTTTTATTTATGGATAAAAAAATGATAATGAGAGTTGGCTATGATGTTTCGTTTGTTGTGATTGGTGTTTGTTTTAAGCCATCAACTTTAACCGTCACTGCTTTCTAGGTAACAAAAAAGTGGGGCATTTGGTTCATATTTGATATATGATTATTATCGGTTATATAAAATACGTTTTTGCTATATTTATTTTAAAAATTTAATTAAATTATAAATAACTGATATTCGAGTATTAGAACTATAGTTATTCTTTTGGATAATAGGCATTTGTTTTGAAGAACATAATGAAATAATGGAATCGAAATTCGGTTTAAAATAACGACATAAAAATTAAAATAAAGATCGAATAGTAAATTTAAATATTCAATGATCAAAACGGGTAAAATATTTGATTATCACATTTTCATTGGGAAATAACAAAAATTAAGTTAAACACATCAGATTAGTATTCAAATTGTAGTTTTCTGTGGTAAACAGCCTTAGGGGGCTTATAAACAATCAATTACGAATGTCAAGCTTGACTGATAAAAATGTTTAAAATTTTATCAGTCATAAAATTTGACTCGTTCATTCTTAGTCATACACATACACAGTCAGTCATGAATATCGATCACGTTGATTGTCATTCAAAACTGACCGTGTATGATTGTCATTCAAAACTGACCGCCCTTTTACGCCACTTTTAATATTTGAAAAAATGGTGATTTCTTAATGTTTGGCGTTTTTTGGCCAATTTTATCAAACAATCGTGTTGTTTTGACTAATTTTGATTACATGGATATTCAGGGCTTCATTCGAGCATATTTTTTTAGTTTGTATTATTTGTTACTTGTTTATTATTACTTGCTTTGTTTTTCATTTTTTTCACATTCTTCACTGGTTTGGTTTATAAGAATTCAAAATAATCAACATCAAAACCAGTTTGTCTGTTTTTTAAAGCGTTTTCTCCACACCACAGCCCACAGGTGAAGTGATTTTAAAGTGGTTGTGATTAAACTTTGATAAATATAATTAATCAAAATGAGAAGGATTATATTAGCTTTTGGCATTTATTGAACAAACTAGCAAGGTGATATTACACAATTTTTCATTAAATTCAATAAAACATGTCAATAGGAAAAATCTCATCAGTTTTTAGACGAAATTGAGCGGGTATACCGAGAACCTGTTTATTTGAAACTCCAATAAGTTTAAATTCGGATAATTGATAATTGAGTCAAAGAAAAAAATTTTACTCGCTGTTCATTAATACAACGATCAATTTTATTGAATTTTCCTGGATTTCTTTTCAGTATCACTTCATTTCACCAGTTCATCATTTGTTAATATCCCAGTTGTCACAAGAGCAAGTGCAGAACATAACCCTTAAGCTACAGTTGTTATCTTACATACCATTAAATCATTGGCATTACCATTTCGTCATATTACAGCTGTTATATTTTATGTCGAATTTATTTGAAATATGAAATCGACCATCATTATTTAAACAGAATATATGGGTCTGTGCTGGATCAAGGCATACTCTTATCTCGACAGTTAATTTTTAAACTGTAAATCCTTCCAAAATGTTGGGTGTTTGGTGAAATTTTTTTTTAAGTAGATTAAGTATTGCAACGAGAATTTCCACACGTATGTATTATTGCTGATGTTACGCAGAATTGGTGCTGATGTTCGGATGAAATTTTACCTTTTGTTTGATGTAGCAAATCGAAAACTTCGAGATCCAGAAACCGAACTTTCAGTAAACGAAATGGAAAGAAAAATCAACTTTATAATTAGCAAGCTATTCAGTTAAAATATGTAGCTTGAAGGAAGATGAGATCGCTAAATTGTTGAAGAAATTTCCAACCTTAACTCAAAATGCGAGATATGATCACCCTGTTACTCATTAAGTTCAACATTATATCGAGACAAGTGGAAAACTTCCGTTTTCACGTCCTAGACATAAGGCAGTTCAGGATGAATTCAGGCTAATGGATGAATTAGGATTATCTTATCCATCAAAATCTCAAGCGGCATCCCTTCATTTGGTCGAAAACCGAGATAAAAATTGGAGACCATGAGGAGACTATACCGTCATTTAAGCGCTATAACTGCGCCGGACAGGTACCCCATACCTCACATACCGGGTTGGCCGTTTGTACTATAGTTTGATACGCGCTTACCATCATATTCCTACAGCTCAAGAAGACATTCATAAAACTGCCATTACTACACCGTTTGGCCTATTTGCGGATGCTATTTCGGTTACGCAACGCGGCCAGTTCATTTCAGAGATTTATAAACGGAGTTTGTGATGGCCTAAATTTTGCTTTCATATATAAAAATGATATCCTATTAGTGAGCAAAATATTTGCGGAACATATTCAACATCTAGAAATACTATTCCAAATCTTACAATTAATCATGGGTAAAATCAATCATTAACGTCAAAAATTAGATTTTTTTTGTTCACGAAATCACAGCAATTGGAATTAAACCAACGTCGGATCGTATAACTTTCGTTCACAATTTTCCAACTCCAAAAAGCATCAATCAAATTCAATGCTTTGTGTGAATGATAAATTATTACAACAGATTTATTCCTCAATTAGACAAAGTTTTGTCACCAATCCATTCTCACCTCACTAAGCTTACGTCAAACAAACGTACAAAGAAAAATACAAAATTTGAATGGTCCGAGGAATGCAACATTTTATTTTGAAAAAACAAAAACTTTATTATCCGATACCACTCTTCTCGTTCATCCAAACGATAACGCTGAATTTAGCATAACATCTGATTCCTCAAATATCGCTGTCCTGCAACAACGAACACAAAATGCTGATTGGATATTTTTATAGCTGTTAGAGAGTTCACCATCTTTACACAGACCACAAGCCAATCATTGGTGCGATCAATTCAAAGTGAGAACGAAGTTCTTGAAAATCTCGACAGTTGGATTTCATTGTTCAATATATAACGGATATATATGCCACATACACGGGAAAAGGAACGTCGTTGCCGATACTTTTCACGATTACACGATGCATGTTTTGATGATTGAATAAAGTTTATTTTGACCTGCGTTGAATAATAGTGTCGTCTATATCTTAATTGTAAACGCGCGAAGATTCAACGACATACTAAGTCGGGTAATTTGGGAAGTTTGCAGTTTGACTGGTAATAGATTCAAACACAAACGGACGCTGGTCCTTTGCCAGCATTAGAAGGAAATCAATATGTTTTGACGATTATGGATCGTTACACACGATGACCTAAAGGCGATATGCTGGCAGAAACCTGTACAAAAATATTTGTAAGTCAGTTCAAAACTCGATTCGCCGTGCCAAGTTGACTCACGACCAACAAAGGTCGACAGTTTAAGTCAAGACAATTTTTTGAATAGTAGCTTTGAATATTAGGTGATGTGGTAGCCCTGTATATTTGTAAGAAATTCATAACAATATTTTCTAACAGAAAATAAAATTTTGGAATAGAATAAATCTAGTTAATCGCAAATATGTATTGTATTTTTAAATCATAAATCTAATAAATAAATCAGTTCGATACAATTCGTAAAACACTGAATGAACTTAAGTATAAATCCTTCAAGCGTAGGCTGAATACTATTTAATTATTTAAATCAATATTTAAGACTAGGAGTACAAATATCTAGCTCATGGAGTTATGTTAAAGCATAACAATTGCAATTTATCGAATGTAGATTTTTTCCTAAAATTTGTTTGGCTAAAAGAAAGATTCGCGTATTACACAATTCCACTACATATTTTAACCTAAACAAGTAAGAAAAGAAAATCTTAATCTATTAACATTTCTCGATTCTTTGGGGTATAACTCATACGGAGTCTACATAAGCAAAAAGTGTGTCGTTCTCCCGGTGAATTGGAATTTTTTTAATATTTGTTGGTGTAATACAGTGATTTTAAAAATCTTAGGACTCGGTCACTGAACTGTAAGTGTGTAAACAAAAAAGTTTTCATTGCATTTTTCTAAGTGGTAAATCAACGTGTTCGGTATTGAATCCAACCCGCTACCAGCAAATTCATAGCAAACTTGTTGACTCTTTTTTTCTACTATTCATCGCCACGGTTGATTATGAACCAAGTCGTAAACCACACACAATTTGAAAAATGTACTGGAAACGTAGCCATCGCTTAAAAGTTAAAATAGAACTCACCACACTTGTATCACAAGGTTAGTTCTATTACACAAGAGGTCCTGTGTTAGAATTAATTTATAAATATCAACAAATTTAATTCGATCAATCTTTTGAAATCATTAAGGAAATTACTGAGTCTTAGTGTTGACTTATCGAAAATAGTCACGTCCAGCTAACTCCTTATTCTCTTTTGATAATCTCACCGCATGATCATTTTTTTTGAAAAACTTCTGCACCTCCACGATTTTCTCATTTACCACAAATCGGTACGCAAACAAGAAGAAATCACCAAGTTAAGGTTAAACTTTTATCCTAATACTTGTTCTCTTATCTGTCTTATTTCACTCAACAAGTTCTTATCCAAATGACATCTCTCTTTGATTTGCTTTCTTTCACACTTGTTTCTATGAGTCTGCGCTTTCTTTTAATTTAATTTAATTTTGACGATTTGTTTTTTTTTTCTTCTTTCATTAAAGAATTCAATCTCAAAATAACTCAATCTGAAATATTAAGCACAAGAAAACAAAAACAACAAAATATGTACATTAATTTGCACATCTGAAACAAATCCCCGCTCGTTCCAGATATAATCAATTTGAAAATCTTAAACATAAACTTATTTTGATAGTAATCACTGACCAATTAAATCATCAAACATAAATTTAATTACTACCGGAACACCCTTCATTTAGAATTCACATGAACTCTAAACTGAAATACAAAAAAGATTAAAAGAAAAAAGTTTCAAATTGTATAACTGTGTGAGTGTGTGTAGAAGAAATATTTCTTATATATATAAAAAAGAAGTGATAAAGTGCGAGTGTTGCTTTTTTTTTCTTCGTTTTCTTTTTTTATTTATTAAATGCACTTGGTTTTTTGTTAAATTTATTGTTATTAGTAGGTGGGCTATTAAGTTATTGATACAATCTACAACAGACAGTGAGATAAAAAGCGGTAAAGTAACGACTTTAGTAACATGTAGATAGATAGTAACTTTACATCTTAGTTTTATGAACCGCTCCAGGAATTGTGTTAGCTGTTGTTAGCTACTTATCTCCTCACCCTTGAGTATTATTATATTTATTCTTTTCGACATTCTGTTTTCTTTAAGTAAAATCATTTTTTTATATTGTTAATTATTTTATGCGATAAACGTAACAATGAAGTCAACGCGCGAACGAAAGAGATAGACGAATGTAATTTGATAATAAGTATAAAACGGTTATGTTATTTTTGTTTCACGGTATGTTACGCTTAAATTTTTTTAATTTAATTTAATTTTTTTGCCAATTTCTTGATTTTTTTTTAACTAACTAAAGGTAAATTATGGATCTAACAATTTGTTTAAATAAAAATAAATATTTAATACAAATTCTGTTTGTGTTATATTTTAAAATGATATATATCACACATGGCCAAACCGCGGCTCGCGAGCCGCATGCGGCTCTTTAAAAGAATAAATGCGGCTCTCGAAAAGAAATGAAAAAATTAAATAATATTATTAATAATTCATAAAAATTGTAACAAAATTAGAAATAATACATATAATTTATAATGCTGTTTAATATAATATGAAAATATAATAAGTAAAATAAAATATTTAAAATAATAATATAATATGATTTAATGCAATCATTTTATTATATTTAGGTCCGTCCTGTCGAAGTTACTACTATTGGAGTTTTTTGCGACTTTGTTTCAGTTTGATACTACTTTACTTCGCGAATCAAGTTTATAATCCGCTGTTATAAATAAATTTAACTAATTTTATTATTTAAGGTTATACGTTTAACATATTCTAGTGGGCTAAAAATAAAATCACCTGTATTTGTCTCAAATTAATGCACAAAAATCTTTCTCAAAATCAAAAGTCTTTCCTTTTGGATTCGCTTGTTTTTCTATGATTATCTTTTTCTGCAATTTTTTTATAAACAATATTTTTGATATTTTATTTTTAGGCAATTTGCCGATGTTAAATTTAATGTATCCTTTAATATTCCAATTAAAAATTGAATAAGTTCATAATTAAATAGAATTAAAAACACGTGCAAATCCGACATATGCTACCTCAACCGCTTCGACATCTACGACAGTAAGATATTACCCTAAACCAAAAACGAAATTAAAAACTTAAGGAAATTGCAAGAAAAAAACGCTGATTTCATCTCTTGTTGCGAAATATAATATTTTGCGTGTTTTTTATGAATACTCCGTTTTTTAATTTAACTGCTAAATAGTCAGACTACAAAAAAAGGAGATATGACGGATAAAATCGTAGCATCAGGCAAGAATGGGTTGAAGCATACGCATTCATCGATAAAGGGGGAAAATCTTTGTGTCTTATGTGCAATGAATCACTTGCCCATTATAAAACCAGTAATTTAAAACGGCATCACGAAAAAAACCATAGTAAATTTTTGGATAGTTATCCGTTGAATACCAACATCCGAACAAATAAAATAAACTCTTTAAAATCTTCATTAAGTAATCAGCAAACATTATTATCATCTTTTAGTTCAGAAGCGGATAATACTACCGAGGCGAGTTTTATGATCGCTTGGAACATCGCTCGTGCTTAACGACCTTACACTGAGGGAAAATTTATCAAAAATAATATGGAACAGGTGGTTAAAATGCTGGATCCTTTAAATATCAAATTGCACAGATTAATTAGCAATGTTCCAGTATCACGTCATACCACTGAGCGACGTATTACGGAAATAAGTAAAGATATTAAACAGCGACTACAAGTAGATGTAAAAAATAGTGTAGCTTTCAGCTTAGCCCTTGACGAATCAATCGATAGACAAGACACCCCCCAGTTAGCTGTATTTATCCGATACGTTTCCGAATCTTTAATCGTAAAGGAAGAACTATTGGATTTGGTAGCACTTAAAAATACTACTCGAGGTATTGATACTAAGAGTGCCCTTGATAATATATTGTCAGATACAGATATTCCTCTGAATAATTTGGTAAGTGTAGCAACTGACGGAGCACCTGCAATGTTAGGAAAAAATGTAGGCCTTATTGGTCTATTAAAAAATGATCCAAGAATACCCGAATTTCGGCACTTCATTGCATTGTTCATCGTGAACATTTAGTTGCAAAATATTTTAAATACAAAAATGTAATGAAAACTGTGCTACAAACTGTGAACTATATTCGGACGAATTCAAAAACCCATCGCCAATTCAAGAACTTTATTGAAGCACTGGACTTTGAAGATCATCCTCAAGATATAACATTTTACTGCCTTGTGCGATGGTTATCCACCTATAATGTTCTAAGCCGATTTGTTGATTTAATGGAACCTATCAGAAATTTCCTCAAAGAAAAAGAAAAACACTATCTGGAATTAAAGGATGATGAATTGATTAATGATTGTATGTTTTTGCTTTTCAAGAAAAAGATAAAGTTATTACTGATCTTATTCAAACGATTCTGAGTTTTATTAAAAAAATTCAACCTTTTCAACGAGATTTAACAACAAAAGTGTTCAACCACTTTCCTCGTCTAAAGAACAGACTCTCTAAAATTAATGATAACAAACTGAGTGAATACGACATTAAATTAGCAAAATTATTAAAAGACTTTCACTTGCGATTTATTGATCTGAATAATTTAAATATTTCTCTTAATTTACTTGTAAATCCATTCGAAATTAACATTATTAACGAGGGCTTATCGATTCCTTGTTATATTTTGCATGACAGTGCCTCAGTAGAAATGGAATTACTAGAGCTACAGGAAGATCACATTCTTAAAATGCATCACAAAGCCACACAATCTCCAAATGAGTTTTGGAAACTAGTGTCTCAATCAAAGTACCCCAATTTGAAAAAAGCTGCTGCCAGATTACTGTCTATATTCGGTACAACATATTGTTGTGAATCACTTTTTTCAACAATGAAGTTTATAAAATCAAACCACCGTTCACAACTTACAAATGAGCATTTAACGGAATTAATTCGTACTGCGCTAACAAACTATGAACCAGATTTCAGAAAATTCACGGCCAAGTTACAAACAAACATGCCATCTACCAGCAGGCATGTCATGTAACAAACTTTAAAGATGTATTTGTATGTATTTATAACCATAAGTACATAATTGTTTTTTCAATAAAATAAATATTTCCAAACAACTGATACTTTTGAAAATTTTTTTTTTTGTGGCTCTCGAAACGAGAGATTATTGTACTGCGGCTCAACGTGTAGTGAAGCTTGGCCACCTCTGATATATATGTTGATAACAATTTCTTTAAGGTTTTTTATTCTATTTTTACAATTATTTTTTAAAGGTTATCAGGTGATTTTTTCTATAGATAATGTTTTATTCGAATATTATTAAGGCTATTGTGTGTGGTGAATTGGAATACGATTTATAAAAATAAATAAAATTGTTTCCGGTATCCCTAGTTTATCTATAGTTGTGATCTTATACCTGATTAACATGGGAAATAAATAGTAATGGATTTTTTTTATTTAGGATAGAAAACAACAATCGTAATTGTTCACCACTAACAAGCTTAGAAGCTTCAATGGGACCGGCATATTAGCGCTGACCAGAGATTTTACTAGATAATGTTTTTAAATGCTTGCTTAAAAGCCGAAGTCGAAGAGCGGCAAAGCAGTTCTTCAATTTTTCATTTACCGCATGTTAAATGATATTATTGTTATTTTCGCTAAGTTTGTTATTTTATTTATATGTTTAATGCCATTTATATGGACTAGGAGGGCCCGGCGTGCTTCGCTACGCTTATAAATAAAGTTTTTGCGTAGACATTTTGTTGACGTAGAAGCAATGATTTCAAAAAGTGGTAATGAGAAATGCTAGCATATAATTTTTAATTTTTCTTTTTAAATATATGAATGATAAATAATCAGAACTCTAGCTGATCAGTTCGGATATATGACAAATTAGCGATCAAATAAGGTAGAGATCAAATAAGCTTACTTGAAAACTTATTTGATCGCTAATTTGTCATATATCCGAACTGATCAGCTAGAGTTCTGATTATTTATCATTCATATATTTAAAAAGAAAAATTAAAAATTATATGCTAGCATTTCTCATTACCACTTTTTGAAATCATTGCTTCTACGTCAACAAAATGTCTACGCAAAAACTTTATTTATAAGCGTGGTCTACGCAAAAACTTTATTTATAAGCGTAGCGAAGCACGCCGGGCCCTCCTAGTAATGATTGATGCATTATTAATATATGTGCCATGTACACTGTTTGGAGTTATATTTGGCATTGAATTCTCTAATAATGGAATTGGTAATTTGAAAACATTATGCAAAGTTCGCCCCCCAATCAAAAGAGTTGATGCAATACCACTGAAGGCAGTTACAATACACGAAAGATTTAGTGAATTAAATTTATGAATGATTGCCGTTTGAACAAAAGTTTTGCCACAACCTGCATGAGCTGTCAAGAAAAAAAGCTAAAGCATTCGGAGGAACATTCAAACCACAGATAAATGCAAATAATTGACGAAACTGTTTTGGTGATTGAATTTCTGAAGCTTCAAGTAAACATTCACGCTATTCATTATCATTTGTTGCAATACCTCGAGCTTCACATGCTGCAACAAAAGTAGGGTAGGGTACATCTTCATACATACGTAGATCAAAAAAAGATTTTGGACCACGAACATGCAACAGAAGTAAACGCATATGAAACAATTCTATATCTTTTGGAGTAACCATATATAATCGAGCAACAACTTTATCAGCCCCACGTTGTCTTCTTTTCCACGATTTACTTTGGTCATACCAAACATAATTAATTCTGTATACAAAAACTCATTAGCTAAATTATCAATGGAATTCAAATGGAAAAATGCTAACAATTTTGTTCTTGATACATTTGCGACTGTGCCAGCCACATTACCATTCCTGATATAAACATTTTGTCTATTAGGCAAATGACAATCAAGTCGAATAATTGTATGAGATTGAAAATGCATTGGAAATTCAAATATGCGCCAAGCAGCTTCAGTCGAACCAACATACCGTCCATTCAAAAAATCTTGAATTTCATTTCCCACAATCGCATCATCATTATTCACTGCATTCTCTCCATTCACTCTCAATTCAACATTGGCAGAATCATACTCTTTATATACATACTTGTAAACATATTTCACACTTTTAACAGTCGTACATATTTCCACGTTAATATGACAATTGAATTTTGCAAGAAGATAAATATTATACGGAACAACATATCTATTATCAAGAGATGCACCACGTACATCAACACTCATACCATTATCACGTCGACGGTACAAAGGATAACCATTCACATATTCTTTAATATTTTCAGAAAAAGGTTTTGGAAAATTATTACTACATTTACCACTCTCATACAAACAGAATTGGGATTTAGAGCACCACATGGTTCATGCATCATATGACGTTTCACATATTCATGTAATTTAGGAAAAAGAATGGGATCAGGGATTTCAGTACATACAAATTTATTAATCATTTCATTTCCATCAATTCTATCTTCATCTGACAAATTTAACAAAATTCATCATTTTTAAAAATAGCAACCACATCAGTTTGAACAGCATCATTAAAACGACGAATATCACATTCTCTGTTAACTTTTATAACCATTGACACATCAGCAGTAACATTCTCAGGTCTTTCACAAAATTCATGCATTGATTTAAAAGAACGAACAAAAGGATTCACACGATCTAACTCAAAATCTATCTTACGCATAAGAAAAAATTCGAAATGAAATTTAAAACATAGAAAAACAATATGTACGTTTATTCACATTCAAAGAAATAAATATACTAACAGCTGAGAAAAAATTAAATATAAAAAAGAATAACAAAATAAAGTTTTAAGTTTCGTTTTTGTTGTTCGTTGTTCGATAGCAAATATATTTTTATATGTATGTAAACTTATAATGCATATGTATAGAAAAAGTTTTCCGTATATAATAACTTTTTTATTTATGATCCGATTTGTTTGAATCCGGATCCGAATATAGGTTACACTAATATCAGTTAGCTGTGAAAATTTCAAATGAATCCATCTGCGAATAAAAAAGCCTAATGCTCCACAAAGTTTTAATCTAGCGTATTAATATATAAAACAAAGATATGTTTAATCTCTTGAGTGATCTCATGCTGGTCAAAGTTGTCGGTTTATATTTTCTGAAATCTATTGAGAGTATAAGTTTCGCGAACTCAGAAAGAGACACAACTTGGTTATAGGGGTAATGGATGTCGTGGACCAATTTATATATATAATTGAAAATGCTTATGTTTCAACCCAACATTATTTTTACATATATTATCACTAAAAATAACAAAAGTATTTATGTTTAATTAGCACAATTTATTTCTGTTTATTAAACTTAACAAAATATTTTAAACAACAAATCGCCGAATAAATATTAACAATTAAATATTGGGAAATTCAGTTTAAATAAAATTTTCTTATAATTATTTAAATTGGGTTAAACAACGAATTCTGCGACTTCTTCCTATTCTAGGATGAATAGGACTTTCTTGTTTATCTTCAGTGGTGAATAATAATTATCAATCGTTGCATTAAATTTTTGAGTGCCTATTCATAATAGCATGGTCGGGCAGAAGTTGATGAAATTTCGTTCAAGTAACGACGTATGAGAAAACCATCTCTTAAATTTAGAACTTCCCGGGTAAGAAAAAGCTAAGGGACCAAACCTGGGCCACGCCCGCGCAACAGCTTTTAAGGTTTGTGTCAAGTTTAACATTTTCAAATGGTCCAAGCTTGGACCAAGTTTGAACTGATGTCCTGCGACCAAGTCTGGTAGATAAGACTTGGGCCAGATCTACCAAACTAGGTTTTCTTCCCAGACCTCCTTTAAATGTGTAAAAAGAGGTTGTGGAAAGAGTAACATATATAAAAATAAAGATAAAAATAATATGGCTTGCACATGTTTCCAATGCATTAGACTGGTTAATAACGCGTAATATAATAAACTGAATTTTGGTGAACTCCGAGTTGAAGCAAGATTCTTGTTTCGTCGAGGAGGTTGGGGATGACGGAACAAGCAGGTATTCGATCGTGTTGGTTATTGGTAGTTTCCCCCAATACCATCTTACTCTGCGAATCTTTCGTTAGGCCCTGGGTCCTCGGCAGAACGGAAACTACAATATTATGCTCATTAATAAAATGTTTCTTTTGTCTTCAACTTTCGGTCCTTAGAGCACAGTGTGTTAGGGTGTTATTGGGTGTAATAGCCGTCCGTGATCGATAACAGAGATGTGACCATCTGTTATTCGTGTCACCGTCGTTCATCAAAGGCAACACTAACACTAACAACTTCCAACATGAAAGGAAAATGCTAGCACTTGGCTTTCTGAGCCATAGCTAGATCACATGTGTATTTTTATCAGACTACTGTCATCACTATAAAACAACCTCTTAAAAGCCCTTTAGTTAATTTTGCTTGTATAACCAGCTAGTTTTTTTGGATGGGTTGAGCTGTCTGCAACAACTCTTCCCTAATTTTTTATTGAAAAGTTTTGAAATAACTTTTTAAAAGTTGTTGTGTTTTTGGAAATTTTTTTAATATAAGTTTTACATTTTTGCAACTTAAAAATATTTGTTTGCAAGTTTTTCAATTTAAAATCTTTTTTGTAATTATTTAAGTTTTTGTAAAGTTTTAAATTTCTAAAAATTTGTTTATGTTAGTTTAAAAATTTGGATATATTTATTTGAATACGTTCTCGAAAATTTACAATTTTGTTTTTAGAAAATTTTGAAATTTTTTGTTAAATTTAGGTTTTTAGAAAATTTGGTTAAATTATAAGAAAATTTTCGATTCTGTTTTTGAATTGTGAAATTGTGAAACCTTCTCTTAGTTTTTCTTCTTTTTTCAATGCCTTTTCTTACGGTTTTCTTTGAGTTACTATGCCTTTCACTCCCGAAATAACCCTGGTCAATAGTAGGCCTGTGTGCAATGTGTGCTCCAAAAAAATGGATGGTTTAAGTGTGGGCATAATTATTCCGTGTGCTCATGTGTTCTACAAGTACTTCTTTATGAATGATCCTTTTTCTCCGATTTTTGCCCAACTTGCCAAGTTCCAAGTGACAGAAATCTATTGTTCCTGTTGAAGAATAACCTAAACGGTGAGATTCGCAAGAACTTGATGTTCATACAAGTGTACAGCCTCTCTCGCGACAGAAAGAAGCTTGTTGCAGACGGTAACTTTCGGTACCGAACATATACTTTCAGGCCTGTATGGTTATATTGCATTTTATTTTTTTTGTTTAATTTAAAAAAAACTAGCTAGAAATTAACAAATTTACACAAAAAATTACCCAAAATCCTTAAAAATTTACAAAAATTTACTAAAATATCAAAATTTTTAATAAATCAACAATTTTTCAAAAAGTTCTAAGTTCTAAGTTTCAAAAAATTAACAAATTACTAAAATTCAGAAAATTAACACAATTTAAAAAATTAACAACCCAAAATTTCAGAAAGCTTACACAATATTAAAATATTTTTTAAATAAAATAGCTAAATTTAAAAACTAGCAAACAATTTTTTTTAAAAATTAAATATTACAACTATTAAACTTAAAATTCTGAAAAAAAATTTTTATAGAAAAATTTACACTAAAAACTACAAAACATAATATAATAAAAACTTTAATAACACACAATAAAATTAAACAAATTTAAAAAAGTTTTTGTGTTCTGGATATAAAGTGAGCTAATATCCATCAAAAACTGTAATTAAAGCCTAACCAATGTTATAGATGTCGCGTAGTTCTAATTATAAAAATATTAAAGGAAGCAGTAGTATCCCAACAATCATAAATTCTCTCGTTAAAAATAAAAAAATTTTTTTACCGGAAGTGAAAAACCGGAAGTTGGGATGCAGAACTGTTGTGAACCGTACTAAATGCTTATGTACCAAGTTTCATCTAAATCGATTATCAGTTTCAAGTGCTATTGAAATTTAAAAAAAAAACAGGTGCTCGGGGGACCCCGCACCTTTTTGTTCACTATCGTTCAAAAATCAATCAGTTGCTTGCCATACATATTCGCATCTTTTTCCAAAGTGTCAAAATTCATTCACGAACGAATGTTTTATACTCCCAACAAACATTGAACAAATGGTGATACAATAAACATATGTGTTCGGGAGGCTCCACCACTTATCCCAATATTGTCCAAAAACTAATCAGTTCTTTGTCATTTAAGTCTCCATCTTTTTTAAAAGTGTCACTAAAATTGATTAATGAACGAATGCTCCCAACAAACTTTAAAACCCAAGTGTGAAAAGTCAGCAGTTGTATGGTAGACCCCCGCTACTTTGATCAATGTGTCCCAAAAGCTGATAATTATCTTCTCACACTAATTGAAACCTTTTTCATAAGTTTCATCATAATCACTTCATTATTGTAGGCTGTAGTGTGCATAAAGACACTGAAAAAACTTCCAAAAATTACAACAACAAATTTTTACCAGAAGTGAAAAACCGGAAGTTGGAATGCAGAACTGTTGTGAACCTTACTAAATGTTTATGTACCAAGTTTCATCCAATTCGATTATCAGGTGCAGATGCTATAGAGCTTTAAAAAAACAGGACCCCACACCATTTTGTTTACTATCGCTCAAAAACTGATCAGTTCCTTGTCATACATATTTGCATGTTTTTCCAAAGTGTCATCAAAATTCATTCACGAACGAATCTTGTATGCTCCCAACAAGCATAAAAAACACTGTGGAGAAACCACTTATTGTTTGGTGAACCCCCAACCTTTTATCTAATGTACTCCAAATGCTGTTAAAATCTTTCTCATGTTACTTGAAAGCTTTTACCAACGTTTCATGAAAATCGATCGGTAATTGTAGGCTACAGTAGGGATAAACACTTTTTAACCGGAAGTGAAAAACCGGAAGTTGGCATTCAGAAATATTGGAAACTGTACTAAAACCTTATATACCAAGTTTCAATAAGATCATAAGCCGGGATTAGAAGTTATTGAGGATTTTAAATTAGAGGTGTTCGGGAGACCCCCACCATTTTGTCCAAATTTGAAATTAATCCAGATCTTTCATTTTCAAGTGAACCTGGATCATTTGCCAACGTTTCATCAAGATCATATGCAAAAAGGTCACCCCCCACCCACGCACCCACCCACCCACTCACACACAGACGTACACCAAAATTTTTATTGGCTATTTAGATAGAAGATGGCCCAAAACAAAAAAAAAACAAAATTTGGGTTATGTAAGATTTTTTTTTCTCGATAGATTGCATTACTTCACACAATTTATAATTGTGGTGAAGTAAAAATTTAAAATCTCAAAAAAATATACAACATTTAAAACTACATGTTGGCGTCTCTAGAGCAACAATGTTTGGGTCTACAGAGTTGTTCTAGAGACAACAATTTTTTTTGTATGTTTTTAATTTGAAAATATTTGTTTGAAATTTGTGTAATTCTTTTTGCGTATTATTAATTTTTTCTTCTCCAAACCCACTGCGATTCCACTGCTCGACCATCTGAGCTCGTATTATCCCAATATAGCCAGTGTGTAACGGTCGGCTTGGTTTGAAAGTTTATGGAGATCTTCTGTAGTCCTAAGTCATTCTTGTGATAAGTTTGAGATAATCCGAAGAGTTTATACAGACCTAATAACATATTCTATTTATTGAAATTGAAGATAAGTGACATTCAAACATTCAAACCTCAGATCATACGTAACATTTAGATGTTTTTAAAACAACCTTTATATCCGTTTAAATAACAAGGTGCTTGATTTAAGACAGTTGGTGGTTTTAATACCCTAATAACATTTAGAACAGATGATTTAGTTGTATTGGTTAAGATGACGCCAACGAGAAATTTATTATCATCGAGTACAAGCAATATTTACTCTGCATCCCATCCTTAGAAGAAATTCAATTAACATGCTTTTGCTTTAGATTAGAATTTTAATTGTAGAAGTTTTTAACAACTCCATTCGCTCCATTTTTAATCACAAAAGTGGAGGAGTAATCACTATAAAGAAAATTTTAGAATAATGTACTTTAAGTGGAAATATCGACTTTAGTATTTTTTTTTGACATACACCGAGCCCATCGCGAAACATAGTTTAAGAAACAAATTTTTTTTTGAAATATGTATACATATTTTACGAAACATATTATAGCGGTACAGCTACCGAGCTCATCGCGAAACATAGGTTAAGGAACAAAATTTTTTTGAGCTATACTTATTTCACGAAACACATTTTAAGAAACAAAATTTTTTAAAATGATACCAGTAGTTTTCGGCCGTGGCGCACAGCCGGCAAAAATACAGATTTTTTGCTTATTTAGAATAATTATGACCTAAACCCTTAGAAATGGGTCAGCAAACTAATTTGAAATCTGCATGTTAATAATTGTTCTAAAAAAAGTGTGAAATATTTTAAATATTCTAAATTCTAGCCTTAAACATTATGTTTTGATTTTTTATCATTTTTAACAGTAAAATATTAACCCAATTCCATATTTTATTGATCAATCGCAAACAGACTTTTAGTTCTTCAAATTTTAACACAATTTTTATAATAATCTTGAAAAAAATTCCTATATCATTTCACACAATTATGCTCCATTAATCTTAAGAAGTGAAACAAAAAAACTTAGATTACAAAACTTGAAAATAAGTAAACATTTAAATCGAGATATAAGAAAATATAATCAGAAACAATAACTCTTTTCATCAAAATTAAAACGGAAAACAACAACAACAAGTAACAACAAAATAAAAGCAATCTATGTAACCTAAAAATTTCGTAAGATAGAAAATCAAAGTGTAGCCAAGTAAGTGTTCAAGGTTTTTGTTGTACGAAATATTTCGATATATATTTTTTTATTACTATTGGAAAGTTACTTTGTATATCTTCTTAGTTTACACTTTATAAAATGACATATTATTCAGTTTTATTGGAATTGGGTTGATTTATAAGTTCTTAGCTTGGTCAGTACTCAGATTTCTTCTACATTAAAACCACGGTCAACAAATGCCTTAATTCAACGACATCAATATTTAACTCTATTCTGTTCTCATTTTATTTTGTACTTATGTTTAATATTTTCCCAAAACATTTTAACGAAAAGAACCAAATGAAACTATATAATAAAACCAACAACAAAATAAAACTGAAAATCATGTCTGAGTTTTACAACCATACAATATACCCAACCAACCACATCCACCTTCAAACCCATTTCATTTATGATAAACTGAAAATACGTTTTTCTCGTTTATTCTTGCTCGTTAAAATACAGAAAACCCAACTAAATAGAAAATCAACTCATTTTCTATTTACAACAAAAAACACAAAGTTATAATAAATATCCTTTATACACCTCTACTCTTCCCCTCCTTATATTTCTCTCAGTTTTCTCGTATTCTCTTTTTATCTCAGTCGTTCTCAATTTTCTATGAAAATATTATGAAAATATTCAAAATTATCTATTCAACCTTCCACCCTACAATGTGTTTTGTTTAAATATGATATTGGGGTGATTTTTGGAAAAAATGAAGAAATTTTTTTTTGAGTGAAGATGAGAAAAGTTTATTTGGAAAAGCTATTTCAACGGTTATTTATCGGTTAAAATTGTAAAAAAAAAATATTGAATCTCAAGAAAATGGAAAAGAAAAAAGACGACGATGATCAGAAATGAAAATGCAGAGTGGCTTAGAGGGAGACAACTGACGACAATTTAAATGATGATCATCATCAGTATTTTGTTTGATGACTATAAAGACTACAAATAGAACAACAACAACAACGTTTCGATGACGAGCTTCCACGACGGAAAAACGACCAAATCAACAAACTCAAAGGAAATAGAAAAGGGTGGATTGGGTGGATGATGACTAGTGGGTTGGGTTTTTTAATAAATATATTTTTTTTCGTATGATGTTACTTTATTTAAGATTTTCTTTCATTGAATTTTTATTTTGCTTTGTTTTTCCTTTGTTTTTCTTTTTATTAAAGTTATGTCGTTTTCGATATGATTTTTGTTTCGAAATTCGGTGTTGTTCCCATTTTTTATAACAACGAGAATTTTTATTGAAATTAATTATGGTAATTTAATATTGTGTGATAACAATTATGGGGTTGTTAGGCTATAATATCAAATGAAAATAGAAATGAAAAAGTAGAACACACAAAAAAATTAAAAAAAAAAATTGAACTAGAAATTGTATGATATGGACAGTAATGATTTTTTCGATGATCCTTAACGAAGGATGGTGTGAGAAGAAAAATTGTATATATTGTTGCTGTGCAGGGGTTTCAGATATTAACAGTCTTTGAAGACGTTTATATAAGAAATTTAACAAAATTTTACAAGATATAAAATTGGGTGTCTTCTTTGTGGTATCTTATATATTGTTTCATTTTTTATGGTGTTTGTGGTTTTGTAAGTTTCAGAATTAAAACATTAAATTCGATTTTAGTTTTTTTTGTAAACTTATTAAACAAACCAAACTTAATTGTTAAAACCCAACACACAACAGACGAGAAATCTCTTAAATGAATGCCTAAAAATAATTCTGTCTTTAAAATATCTTAATCAACTCATTATCTTAAAAAATATAAACATACATAATTATATAAAATAAATACTGTTCGGATTATCGTTTTCACGAAATCCAATTATAAAAGGAAAATCTATTATAGCAATCCGCATAATGTCACAATAAATTTAAAAATAAAATGCCACTGATACAGTTTGTCACACATCTTTTGTTCACTTATTTCACACAAGATCTTTTATAATATATTTTCCTCTAATCTTGTCATAATTTTCACCAACATTTCTTTCATTCCTTTTATTATGGTTTTGCTCTTCTCTACGGCAAAACGAAAGAAAAAAAAATAATAAAAATAAAAACATCAAATAAAAATTTGTTCTAAAAAATCTAATATTCATTTCGATGAACGACTTCAGAAAATTTGTATTGAAAAAAACCAAAGAAAAATAAAATAGTAAAAAAAATCTGATAAAGAAAACCAGCAACAACATCGAAACACACATAAAAAAAATCCATCCTTTTTATATCCTATCTACTTTAGACACCTAATATTCTATTTACTCATAAAAAATACAGTATCAGAACTCCACAAAAATATTCAACTCCTTCTTCTCAACCATTTCAAATACCGAACATAGGAAACAAAACACGAAATGAAAATCTTCTCATTTCAGGATTTTTATAAAATTCTCATACCAAAACCAAGTCAGTTGCGTTTTCCTTTTCTTCATATTTATTTCGAAATTGTGTGAATAAAGTAAAAACCTTTTTTTTCTTATTCCCAATTTTCCTTTATTCCGTTTTTTCGTAACGATAAAAAAAAACAGAATAAAAAGTTTTATTTTATTTTTCCTCTTAAAAGAAAAACTTTTCTCATCAGGTTTTTTGTTGTTGTAGTTTAGATTCTGATTACGAAAATGTAGTAAAAAAACAAGGTGTTTTACAGAATCAAAATTATGGTTGGTGTATGACGGGGTTTTTGTATGTAGAATATTAAAGTCGTATATTGAGGATCGTGTAAGTGTGTAGGGATCCTATCAACGTAAATGAAAATTTATTTAAGAAAAGAAACGTTTCAGTATAATTTTGCTTTGTTCTTTTGTTTATGTTACTACTTTTTGTTGGTATTGTTATCGTTTAGGGATGAAAATGGCCACAATGTGATAGTAATTAGCTTTAGTAGAAAATCACATCAAAAATGTAAGTCAAAAATGACTTTTTGATGTTATTTTTGAAAAAATATGCTGAAATAAAATTCTGGACTATATGGAATCAAAAGAAGTCAAAATAGAGCGATTACTTAACACTTAATATACTGCCATTCCTAGACACATTGTTAAATTAAGCTCAGACTTTAGCACATTGCTTGGTTTAGTCTTCCTTTTCAGTTTATGGGTCATCCAACTAGGTTAGTGACAACTCATTTTTCTGGCTTTTAAAAACCATAGACTAACCTCTTGTCTATTTTGGTAGTTGTTGTCTAAATTTTCGTTCAAAGAAAATTTGAAAAAGTATGTTGAAAAAAAGATCTGAATATCCATATAATAAAAATTATTCAAATTAACATGATTACTACATAAAACTGGCCATAAACCAAAAAACTCAAGCAATCGTAATTTTTTTCAGAGAAAACGAAAATAGCCACAAAATATGCTCCAATTCCTAGACCTGATGTTCGATTAATCTTCAACTTCAGCATGTTGCATGTTTCGATCTGCCTTTTCAGTTTATATGTCATTCGTCAAGATTTGTTACAACTCATTTCTCTGGACTTCAAAAATCTTAGTTCACTCCTTGTAGGGCATTCAATACGCAATAAAATTTCAAAAGCAGTTTTGCATTGTGATGAAATCAAACAAACCCGATATATCGTTCTAACCGATCGGTGTGCGTAATTTTTTTAAAATGGGAAAACAAACTCATTTTGTCGTAGGAAATCAATCTAAATTAAAGGTTACCGAAAACTACTTTAATTGATTTATTCCTAACATAGATACGCGTAAATTACCAAAAGCTTCTCAATGCAAATTTATTTCATTTTAGCTCCTAACATTCGTTTTTTATATTTGAAGCGAGGCCACTTGAAGCCAAGAAAAACAGTTTAAATTGATCTAAAATCAAATTCAAATCTACAGGTAATAAAAATGATTCTAACCTTCTAATAACATAAATCTAACATTTCTGTCGTTCACATAGCATCTTAAAAATCATACGAAAAATGGTTACAAATATATTCAACATTGTAAGTAGTTTAAGTCAAAACAAAAGTAAAACCAGAGCAAGTATACCAGTTCTTTCGACAATGCGTTTGTCAATACGTAGTATTTCATATTATTTTAACCAAATCCTCGATGGTGGTGCTAAGCTTGCTTTTTGAGGTAGAGCAAATAACCGAAAGTTAGAGAAAAGTATGATCACACATTTTTATTACAGAAATGGACAGTCTGATTTGTGTTCAACTTCTACCGAATTTTACACAAGCTCGAAAGGTTCAAAACCAATATACATGTAATGTAGGGGAAAATGTCCGAAACCAGAATAACGTTTGCTTAAAGTTAATGTCCATTAACAAAACTTCTCCTCAATCAGACTCATGTTTCATATATCACGAATTGCGCCGAATTGGGCATCACGATTCCTCTTCATAGCGCTCCTACTGCTAGCCTCGAGTCATCTCGTAAGCCTATCAATTATGATCAATATGCATGTGTACTTGTTGGACGGTGGTAACGGTCCGATGAGATCCTTATGGATATTCTCAAATTTTCCAGTTGGCATGTACAAACGACCCACCTCGAAACGCGCATGACGTGATACTTTTGCTGCCTGTCAGGCAAGACATGATTTAGAATAATATCTCGTGTCCAGATTCATAGAATCTGAAATATTTCGTCGAGACTAGCTTACGAGAGGCAAATACTCCTGGATGTGATAAATCGTGATGTTTCTGGAATACTTGCAAATGCAATTCAGGAGGAATGTATGGTCTGTTCGTTCATAGGGTTTTATTCACAGCTGCCTGGCATTTCCCGTAACCACGAAACCATTCCTGGTGACCACGAAAATGGTGTCTTCTTAACTTTTCGTTTTTGTAACAACGAAATTTGGGTATGTAGTGGAGCAAGATATTAAGCCAAGTGATGGATGAATCGGCGATAGTAATTGACCATACCTATAAAGCGCTGCCCTTGTCTTACAGATGTTGGTCAGGGGAAGTTGTGTAGGGTCATGATTCTTTCATTAGATGTTTGAATTAGATTTTTAAAAATTACATGACTTAGAAAGTTGAGCGGGAGTGCACCGAACACACACTTCGAGGTTTTTAAAACGATTCCGAAGTACGTGAATCTTTGGAAAAGAATGCGAAGGTGTTCAATATATTTTTACTTTGATCCACTTGCCACCAATATATCGTCGAATTATGCGAAAACAAAAGGCAACTCCTTTGTGACTTCACGCATACAACGCTGAAAGGTCTATGCTGAATTTCGCAGACCAAAAAGCATTCGCATGAACTCACAAAGTTCAAAAAGAGTTGTGATAGCAGTTTTAGATACATCTTCTGTAGCGACAGGTATTTGGTGGTAGGCTCGAACCAGGTCATGCCTTTGAAAAGATAGTGTAACCTTGAAAATGCAAGGAAAAATTGTGAATATGTGGAAGTGGATACCGATGTGGTACTGCCACTTTGTTTAATCTCCTGTAATCCCTGCAAGAATACCAGTCATTTCTGTTGCGTTTCGGTACTAAATGAAAAGCAAAGAAACGGGTGGTGCTTATTGTCTGCACAACCCCAATGATGACATGTACTTAAATTCACTGCTCACTATTCTGTGTTTTTGCGGGTTCAACCGGCGATAACGTGCGTATAAATGATGTCCCTCCGTAACAATTCGAAGTAACCGCTTATGTTCTAAGTCTACTATGATCCTAAATTTTGTCAAAAAACCAGCACCTATAATAGGCCTGGTTATTGAACACCTAGTTCGATGCAAAGTAAACTAACACCGTAGGTAATCATTTCTGAACCATTTGCAGCGTAGAAGATATTGCCCGAATTTCGCGATTTATCTTTATAAAGAAAGCAGAAAATACTACTGAGATTTCAGCTCCATTATCTATGAGGAACATAACTTTTGTTTTGGGATATTTAACAAATAAACGACGTTTTGGTGGGTCCCATTGCCCGTCACAATAACGCTGCGACATCTTAGCTTCCTGACCTATCATCGTGTTGGTCGTCGTGTTTGATACAGGACTTGTTAAAAGAACATTTACCACAGCAATGCCTTGCATCCGCGCCGAAACGAAAATGATACACCATAAACCCGACTTTTTAAGTGCATTGCAGGAAAACGACTTCAAATGTGATCAACTTCTAAAACGGTGTAGCATAGTACGCTGAAATCTTGAACCAGATCGGTTAAAATGACGCTGCAATTCGTTGATTGCTAAAGCAAGGGTCTCATGAGCACGGGATCTTTCGAGTTATCTTTTGTGGCATGGTGGAATTACAAATCGATGATGTAGATGGACGGTTGTATTCCCTAATCTCATCGGCTAATGCCAGAAGTTTATCAATTGATTCAAACTCAATCACTACAATGTATCGAACAGAGTCCGGCGATCGTTGGAGCCAGATTGAGATGTGGATATTGAAGCAGAAGGAGTAGCGGATTTTTGGAAAATTTTGTTACAAATAATAAATCTAAGAAAAAAGTTTTTCTTTTTTATGTATATATGTATCCCAACTATACCAAAGAAAGAAAATTATGTTATTGTAAGCAGTGAAATAACACATCACAGCAGCCTGTGCTTAATTTATATAACAAGAAGAACTGATATGTCTTAGCGACTAACTTTTGTAAATGTTTCCCTATTCCATCTAGTCACTGTGATTCCCAAACTTTCGAGTTTTTGCACATTGCTTAAGTCAGTTTCTATCGTGGTATAACAATGTAAAGATTCAAACAGTCCATGGTTACATTTAGAATCAGAAAGCTTACATTGCTCTCTGCAAAATTTAGTTCATAGTGACTCAGTCAATATAAATTAAAACTTTCATGTATAAAATCTCTACCAGACTAGTCCCTGGGCCATCATCTATTTAATTTGATGATTACAACATATTTTCTACTTCGTAAGGTGCTTGTCCTTGATGAGTCCTACAACTTTTAGGTAGATTTCATATAAAAATCTACCTATTGCAATGGGCTTCATCTCGGAATTTCGGAAAAATTTTGATGCCAAACGACTTTATGTGATAAGCGGAGATGGAAAAACAAAAAAAAAAAAAAATTATATATATATATATATATATATATATATATATATATATATATATATATATATATATATATATATATATATATATATATATATATATATATATATATATATATATATATATATATATATATATATATATATATATATATATATATATATATATATAACGATATGAGGTATAACGGAATTGAGCGGCACTCTCACGGTCGCATTTTTCGACCTACACCAAAATAATTTTCTGTGTATGTTTCGGCAAATAATGTCTTGGACAAGTTCGTGAACTGGCCATATCCGGGTACCGGTTAAGCGGCTAGAGCCTAAAAAGTCGAATAATCTAGGGCGCTATAACTTCCGTTTGAATAATAATATTTTAATAAAATTTAAAAATATTGAATATTTGAACCTTTTTTTATCATTTTTATCCAGTTGACAATTTTGGCGTTTCAGGTTCCTCAAAAATCAGCTGTTTTAAAAATTTACTAAACTTTGCTGCCCTTGATCTAGCTGAAATGGCCAAGCACATATTTGAAAACTTTTTTTCACGTACTTAAAATATAAATCTTTCCAAAATTTTCAAAAATAATAGTTTAAGTCTAACGGTTGAGACCCTAGGGCTGTTGAAATGAAAACAAACGCAAAAGGCAATGCTTTCATCATGTTTCAGTTTATGTTATTTAAATTCATTTTAGCTTTTAAACATACTATAACTTCAACTATAACTTCAAAAAATTTCAGATTTCTAACCCAAAAGGTTCCATTTTTATAAGCATTATAATGCAACCCTTACAAGAAAAATATCAACCCATTTAATACCATAGAAAAATTATCAAAATCTCTTTTGTTTTTATTTTTTTTTACTAAGTAACCGTTTGAAAAAAGATTAAATAAGAACAAAAAAACACAACAACAAAAGATGATTTTGAAATAAAATTGTTGGATAATGTTTGATTACAAATTATGTGTGATGGTATAATTGTAGTTGTGACGTAGTTCATTTGATCTTTGGTGGATTTAATATGTTATTAAAAGTAGTTTAAACCAACTTAAATAAAACTGTTCCGAAATTGTATTGATGGAGTTAGTTCGGATAATGTATTTAATTTGGTTCGATAATTTTTTTGAATTATTCTGTTTCTACTTATATTTTTTATTTAAACTAATCTGACTTATCTAATTTTATTTGGACACAAAACCGTCTGACCCCGAAATCTACCTATTTCTAGTGGATATACCTGCCGCTGGGATTTTTTTATCTGCCATTTTCCTTGATTCGGCCGCTTTTTCCCTCGGAAACCTCCGAAACATGGCGATTTCCCGGGGTCTTGTATATTTGTTACCATAATTTTGTTATTTATTAGAGGGAGTGGAAATTTGTTTTAGAAAACGAGGGTAAATTTGTCCGACAAAAAATTGTCTGCTTTTGTCGAGTCCGACAACTCAAACTCGACAAAATACCGGGGTACTGAAAATTAATTACCATAAAGCTGATTTTCACAGGATTGTTTAACAAAAGTTGGTGAAATTGACGGGTCATATTGTCCGACAAATTTTCGGCCGCGTTTTTCCAGTCCGAGGACTGGAAGTCGGAATCCTGGCAGGGTATTGTTTATTGATTGCCACAAGTCTATTTTTTTTATAGATTTCATTAATATTATTTTATTTTGATACAGTTGTCCGACAAATTAGTGTCCGCTAACTATCGAAAAATCGAAAAATGTCATAATTTCAAAGACGATAACGTACGCTCAATATCATCATCCACGATATATCAACATTAGTCAATAATTTTAGATATTTGTTATTAAATATTATAAATTGATGAAAATTATAAATAATAATAAAAAGCTATTAAATAATTTCGTAATAATTTAATGAAATCATTATAATAATCAAACTGTAGTCATTACTATGTAGATTTTTAAACGTATCTCTGTAACCCATTGGTTTAGTTTATATTATTGTTAATTGTAATTCAAATTATAATTATATTTTACTCTCTCGTTCTCTCTCTCTCTCTCTCTCTCTCTCTCTCTCTCTCTCTCTCTCTCTCTCTCTCTCTCTCTCTCTCTCTCTCTCTCTCTCTCTCTCTCTCTCTCTCTCTCTCTCTCTCTCTCTCTCTCTCTCTCTCTCTCTCTCTCTCTCTCTCTCTCTCTCTCTCTCTCTCTCTCTCTCTCTCTCTCTCTCTCTCTCTCTCTCTCTCTCTCTCTTTCTCGCGTTGTCTGGGTTTTCCTCTTCGACGAATACCAGCTGGCTGTTGTTGTGACACTTTTTTCATCATTGGTAATCACCTTGTTGAACACCAGATGTTATATCAAAAGAGTCAAAAGCAAATTTCTCTGGGAAACCAAAGAATATGATCGGAGATAAAATAATATCATGTGCTTGCTTGAAATCAACGTAAAGCTGTGTCGCAATCGACTTTTATTATAGATTACAACGGTATCTGTTTACCAAGGGTTTAAATTTAAATTTAGCTAATAAACCATCGTACGGTTTTTCGCTGTTAAAAACGCGAACTCTAGCTCCAACAAAAGACCTCTAAGTACAAAGACATATTTAATTTATATGACCATGATGGTCTTAAACAATTAAAGAAATTAAAGAATTTAAAAAATTGAATATAAACATGCATTTATCTTACTTTAGTTGCATGCAGTTTGATGTATTGATAACAATTTATTTTTCCATTTATTTTACACCTCTCGCCTTACTTCAGTTAAGTACGAACATAATCTTCGGTTTCTTGCAGTGCTTTACCTTTTCAAAAGTAAAGCACTAATATATGATATGCATTCGATCCTCTGGAATCATGCTGATTTTCTTTTTGGTATATGTCAAAACGTGCTTTTTCCTATTATTTATCAAGAGCACGGTTGACCAAAAGACGATTAAACATGCAATGACGTATTTGTGGAACAAATACTTTCATTTTTTTCCTTATATTTCCCTTTTTTTCTCATTCACCTTTTTTTGCAGGTATTTCAACACAAAGGACACGAAACCTTATTAAACTTATTTTTATTTACAAATTTTTATTTACTTCAATCAAGGTATCATATTTATGAAATTTTTGAAAACTCAACACAACCTTTATTACCAATAATTTATAAAAACCAACGTAATTATTCTTGTTATAATTTTTTTTTATTTTTAAAATTTATTTCACAATAATAAATAAAACTGCTTTCTACACTTACAGGTGGACAGACACAACATATATTTTCTTTTTTTTTGTTCTATATTATAATTTTTTTTATTATTCTATTTCGTTTGAACATTATTCTTTTAATTTTAAATTGTAACTCACAAAAACAATCGAATAATATTCATAATTAAATTTTAAGTACTAGTACAATAATTTGGTTTTAATTTCGGGTTACAACTGACCAAGTTCATAAATTTTTTAGTATTTATAGTATTACAAACAAAGTAAAAAAAGAGAATTATTGATTGTTGATCGCAATGAACTCTCCCATTTTCGTTTCATTTAGCAAAGAGATAAGATATAAAAATTAAATTCGAAATATTTTAGAGAGAATACAAACATATAAAAAAACTATCACGCCTTTGATGTTTTTTTACAGGAAGTCCGACGATTATGTATACTGATTGTTTGGTGATAAAGAGTGTTAATGAAAAAATGTAATGCAGCTGTATTATACATTAAAATGGAAATGTTTGGTGGTTGAACAGGAATTCAGTTTCTACTATTAGTTTATTGTTCTAGAGTTGGTGTAGATTTTTTATAAAATGCTACCTGTTAAATATCGCGTAATTTGGCGGGCATAATAGCTGGTGAATGTTGATGTTAATCGCTCAATATTTTTCTAGAATCATTCTTAAGATAGAACATTGATCTGCGGTTGGGACGAAAACAACACTGATAGTTACCCTTGATAGATTCGGCGAACGGAATGAGTCTAGCAAGTACGTCATTAGCTGGTATTTTGTATGCAGTGTTCTCAGTGCGACTCCATGATAATAAGCACACTTTAGTCGGCCACCTTTCTTGTATTTCTTATTATTTTCCAGTCAGCAGGTTGTTGTTTTTGGTCCCAGATTGCAAGAATCAGGTCGTATATACTACTTTTCAGTTCTCGTGGCGAGTAAAAGTATTATTTATATTTGTATACTCTATCGGTGCATATAGTTTTGAATCTGGTAAATAGAAAAAATGGCAATATTTTTTCCTTCTCAATCTTTTCAGTTAAAAGTGTGTAAACTGTAAATAACCTTCTCAACTTATACAGTGCCATCTGTAAACGATGTTCCTTTAAAAAATGTTACGGTATAAATGTATACATTAAATTTGTTCATGAATATTAGCAATTTTAACAAAGAAACAAAAATAATCGTTCTCCTAAAAAATTTTTCTCATTTTCATGTCGGACTGGCCGAACGCGGCTATATTTTTGTCGAACAACTCGATTTTTTATAATAACAAATGGTTTTTTATCGTGTTTCATTTTTATCTGACATGTGGTAATCAATAAACACTACTCCGTTAGGATTCCGACTTCCAGTCGTCGGACTGGAAAAACGTGGTCGAAAATTTGTCGGACAATATGACCCTTCAATTTCACTAATTTTTGTTAAACAATCCTGTGAAAATTAGTTTTGTAGTAATTGATTTTCAATACGCTGGTATTTTGTCGAGTTTGAGTTGTTCGACTCGACAAAAGCAAACAATTTTCTGTCGGACAAATTTACCCTCGTTTTCTAAAACAAATTTCCACTTCTTTGATAAATAACAAAACTATGGTAATAAATATACAAGACCCCGGGAAATCGCCATGTTTCGGAGGTTCCCGAGGGAAAAAGCGGCCGAATCAAGGAAAACGGCAGATACAAAAGTTGTAGGACTCGTCAAGGACAAGCACCATACGAAGTATAAAATATGTGGTAATCATCAAATTAAATAGGTGATGGCCCAGGGACTATACCATTTCGTTCTTCAAATATTTTTGTATAAATCTTAAAATTCGGCAACCAAATAATTTAAGTTTTAGAAAATTTCGTTCATGAGCTAATTAACATGAATGACTGACAAATCGATAATATATTATTTAATTTATCAATCATTCAGATAATAGAAATCTTTTACGTGTTTGTACATAATTCATTCACAATATTGCCAAAAATATCCTCCTGGACAAATTCAAAGTATACATCAGCGAAACCAAAATGTTGATACTATTTAATCTATTTAAGATTACAGAAAAAAAGCGAACCAAAAAACAAACGGAACAGTATTCCCTAAATAATTGTAGCTTCTTCATTTTCCTCCCTCGCATAAATATAATCTACATAAAAAAAAAATAAAACTCTCATATACCATGCGACGCCCTTTTATTTATGTTTTTAATTTTTTTGACTTAACAAATTTCCATTCCACTTCTGTTGCTCATTCCAGATATCGAATTTTATTTTCTTATGATTATTTCTTGTATTTTACATAATCAACAGCCATCATATCATAATCATTTTGGATAAAATAAAAAATTCCCTTTTCTTTTTTTATTTTTCATTTATTCTTATTATTTCTTTTTTGTCTTTTCCGTCGCCTCATTTCTTTAACATTTATTCTATTTTACTTTTTATATATTTATGCTTTAGTTTTTTGTGTTCGCCTTTTTACATTTTTATATGGTTTTCTTCTTCTTTTTATTTTTAATCCTCGTATAAATAAAAATATTTATATGTATACAGATTTCCAGAGCTTTTTGTGTACTCAGTATAGTGTTGAATGTTTTTCATGGAAAGTATGTGAGTATATGTTTATATATGTGTGCGTGTGGGTATATATTTTGTATTAAAAATAGAAGCAATAGAAAACCGTTGTGCTTTTATTGTTTCGGAATTGAAAATATGTTTGGAGCGAAATGTTTTTAGGTGGTTAAAGGTTAAAGAATTATTTTATTTACAGTTTTAAGGGTTTGATTTTTATGCAGAGGTGGGATAATGTAGGGGTTACTATAATAACCTGGTAATAGTCTATTCCTTTTGTTTGTTTGGTATTGAGAAAGGGTTTTCATGTTAATATGCCCACTTTGAATAATTAATTAATAATTTGTGTTGTATATGTTCATCATTGCTTTTAAACGTTTTACGAAAACAAATTACAGCTCGTAAAATGCTCGAGGATGTATATATTTTGCCAAACATCTGGGCTTGCAAGTTTTGCAATAATAAATATCAATATTACTTTATAATATATATTAATAAAATAATATTTCTTAAACAAATGTATAATCAATCCATTGAGTGTGGTAAGAGCTAATATGAGAGCTAATGAACTGCGAGGTTATTATGTTTCCCTTTTGTACCATATATTTATCTAAAATTTCGTTTAAAGATTCTCGTCGCAAGTATATTGAATACTTGAACTGCTTGTAAAAAGTAGTATTATAGTAGTTTATATTTTTTGATTTGTTTTTAATTTTGTGAAAAAAAATTTAACATTTAAGGAGTGAATGTTTTTTTTGTTAGCATTGAGAGGACCTGTTCAAGTAGTACTGCGACCTGTAGCTCTATTGTGCTTAACCTGGTTACTTTCTTAGTCAGTCGTCGTCGATGTCGTTATTAGTTGTATTCTGCAATCTAAGTTGAGGCATTTAATGAATTAATTATGTTTTTACCGATCAGATGCTATCAATGTAAACTCATATTATTCGTTTTATTCCTTATTGTTGTTTTTAGTTTTTGCTTTCATTGAATTCTACGAATATAAGCATAGAAAGTTCTTGATTCGAGACAGTTCGTGAATATATCGTGAAAATATCAAATGATTAAAGAGCTTAAAGAAATATGGTTTAATTTTTTTTTAAACTGTAACAAGTGATGAGGAACTCATTTAATTTCAAATACTAAAATTTGACTTTCAATTTTTTTTAATTAATTAATTTTTTTAATTAATTAATTAAGTTAATTTTTTCTATTTTTTGATCCACGGGTGTGACAACCCCGCGTACTTCAGTCCCTGCTATTGGCATATGAGTTAACGTGAGATATCACATACCACTGGCAATAGCAGTGAGATATCACTAGCCAAGGTGATATCTTAGGGGTGCTGGCGGATGAACTGTATTCAGTCAACGGTAGCACTCTCAATCTTAGCTAATAAATATTCCTTGATGCTGGAACGCTGTAGCTTGCTCGAAGAAACGAGCCTCCATATAACTATATATCTGAGCTTTAATCATTGAGGAATATACTGCGTCCATAATCAAGGATTATGCCATTAGCTGGACTATTGGCAGACCAATTTTAGTTTTGTTCCTGCAAATTTTTAAAACAAATTTGCTTTTTACCTCTTATTTTATTTTTATTTTCCCTATCCTATCACGAAATATTGGCCTATGTCATATTTTATATGTGATAGGATTTATGGTTTAGTTATTCATTATTTAACAAAAAAATATTAAAAAAAACAAAAAAAAACAGATTTGCGTCCATTAACATCCTTGGAACGCATGTTGTTGTGGGACCTTGGTCTTAAAAGGTATTTATGTGTTGTTGTGACACATATTGTAATGCCTACTACACATCACATTTTATTTAAAAAAAAAAAAAAAAAAAATCAACATTTTGTTTCTAAATAATTTGGAAGAAGCTCATTCGTTAAACAATATTTGACAACTTGATTATATTAATTTGAATTAAAATTCGGTAATTTTGTGAAATAAAATTTAGATTTAGCAGTTTAGTACAATTTAGCAGCTAATTGGAACCCAGTCTTAATTATGTTTTAGTACTATGTTTTGTTTCTATAGATTCTTTTTAGTCGTGAAGGAGATATTGTTTTAATTCAAACATTTAAATAATCAATTTTCAAAATTTGGAATGGGCTTGAATAAAATTGTAAAAAATGATAAAATAGGATGATCAAAATATTACAGTTATATATGCGCAAGGAGCTCTCATGAGTAAATTGGTGTTCTGAACGAACCACATCGAAATTCGTACCAAACTATTTTTTATTTACTTCATACTTGATATACTCGTAGCATACGAAATTTTTTTAAACCGTTTAGTTTGTGGACAGGACGGTCCGAAAGATTTCTGGCTATTCAACTTCTGGGTAGCTTTGAATTCAAATTGCAAGAGAAAAATCACGCCATATAAACTGTTTTATGTCCGTAAGTAAGGTAAAAGTATAATACACTGTAAAGCTTTGGATACCGTTAAAAATACTAAGAAGCAAAATTTTAAAAAATGGTGCTGATGCCATTGGTCAAGAATTCTTTTAGATTTTTTCTCAATATGAAAGTTCGAACCTTGGCCTAAAACATCCCAAAATTTAGAGATAGATTTTTTCCTACAATGGATATTATTTTTAAAAACGTGTATCTCAGAGCAGCAAAAACATTGGTTGTAAATCTAAAATGTCTCCGTTCTCTATAAAAGTTTTCGTATAAAATATAATTGCCATAGAAATTTTCTCAAATAAATTAAAATAAGTTTTTGATTTTTTCTAAAATCTATGAACATCATGCTTTGCTATAAATAGAACAATAAACATAAACCAAAAATGAAACACGTCATAATAAAATAACAGGTATAATAACATGCGAGGACGATAATCGAGTTTACGAGTAATAATTAGCACAAATGTATTGTTACGATTACAGAATAATCTAGACGATTACAGAAAAATCTACACGATTACGGTCACTTCCAGGAAAATCAAATCAACAAAATACTACAACAAATTAATGAAATGAATATTGTTGTTGTTGTCTTCTTCTTAGAATTAGGGTCAACATAAACGATTTTATGAATCAAATCAACATAACGTAAAATAATCGAATATTCTAATATTTTCTCAAGGTTTCTGGAAATTGACGTCGAATTATCTAGAAGTATTGCAGAAAGCATATAAGAAAATTACCTCTTGTAGTTTTAAATTAGTTTTATTTTAAACAATCGCAGGTGAAGTTAAAATTATAAAAGTGATCTTTAAATAAGTGAATAAAGTTTTAAGTTTTATTGAGTAGAAATATTTTGTGTATTATTTTGAACGTTGTGAACTGGAAATTTCTACAATAAACCGTTGGAGTTTCGAAGCTGTTGAAAGAATATTCTAGTTAGGAAAATTGTTTGCTGTATTGTTTCCCTTTGTTGTGGAACAATTTAGAAATTGAATACTTAATAGTTAATAAAACCTGGTGTTTGTGCTTACTAATCAGTGATCGAACTCTGAAGAGATTTGGGAATTGCGTTTATCGATATGTGAATTAGGCCAATTCGAAGGAAGCGTGGAAAAACGTAACAGTATTTTAGTTTAAATACATGAACAGGAAGTGACTGAAAAGAAATTGAATAAAATTATTCTAGTAAGGTCGTTCAAAAAATTTAGTAGCGCTAGTGCTCAGTGATATATTGAAATGTGGCGCAGCCAATATTTGTTGCAACGATAAACAATTTGCTTCGAGTGTCAACTACCAGGCGGGACCGTAAGGAGTGGTTATCGTATAAACCTGTACGATGGATATCAGCACAATATCAGCGCAACTCCTATATAACCAATAAGGGATCCCGAAAACTTCTCTCGTCTCCCACTAACCATTTCCATTTCTTTCCTTTAACCCAAACTAAGATGGAACACGTGTGTTAAGGGATGTGTGGTCAGAGGGTGCGTTTGACCGTTAGTACGGAACTCTGGAGATCCGACGCCCTTCAGATTAAATCAATGCCTTAGTGCAACACAATACGTTGTTGCAGTGAACCAGTGTACTTCCATAGTTTAATTAGCTATTGTATGGAAATGAACAAAATTTTAAATAAGAGCGATGCTTCTTCAAAGAAACCTATATAAATCAATTAGGAGCTCTACGCAACATATCTTCATCATATCTTAAATGGTAGTGGCAGAATCAAAATCAAATGGGGATGCACCCCGGTGGGATGGTAACTTGGAGATGAACAAGAACAAAGGTTTCAAGCTCTTTAACAGAGCTCACTTCCCGGACCCATTAAAAATGAGCACAAAAAATAATACCAACGAATTCGAACATCCAGTACATAAAAGTATTGCAGATCAATTAGCCAACACAACACATTTGTGGTTCGTTCAGAACACGAATTTACCCATGAGAGCTCCTTGCGCATATACAACTATAATATTTTGATCATCCTATTTTATCATATTTTACAATTTTATTCAAACCAATTCCAAATTTTGAAAATTGATTATTTAAATGTTTGAATTAAAACAATATCTCCTTCACGACTAAAAAGAATCTATAGAAACCAAACATAGTACTAAAACATAATTATATACAGATTTATATCCTACAGTTTAGGTTTTGTGAAAGATGTAGTTAATTAAATATATTGGACAAACTGGTAGATCATTTAAGGTAAACATCTTTTAGCATGCATTTTTTTGTAATTCCTAGTTAGTATAGTTTAGTCCTGTCAAAAAAATTGAAAGTCAGTTTTTAGTATTTACTCAACCTCCTCCCCCGCCCCCTCTCCCGTATGGGGATACGTTTCGAGCGCGATTTACTGAAAAATTTAAAAATTCTCGGAGGCAGTGAGTTTGATAAATTTTTAACGAAAAATAAAGCTAAGTGTTAAATAATTCTATTTCTGTGTTTTACGTAAATGGGAGTGGGGAAGCGTGAAAAAAGTTTTTTGACCCAAATTAGTAAGGTGTCACTTGAAAGAGCACATAATTTAAGAAACATTGCAATTTTTTTTACAATTAATTTTCCAGTGCACAGTTTTTAAATTATTGTCAAAAAAGTGCAATTTTTAGTATGTTCAACCACCATACTACCCCTCCTCCTTCCATTTATTGAGTCAATACTTTTGAAACCCCTTATAATTGACTTACATAAGCATAATTATTTTTAGACTATAATTTACGAACCATTTTTTAGACACAATTTTATGTAAACCTTTTTGAAAACCCATTCTAGTAGCACAATACACTATTATCAAACATAATGAACATAAACTGTCAAAATCAATAATATTAATCAATTCAAGTTATTTACAAAAGTCAAACATAAAAAAGAATTAAAATAAATGAAAAATGTAATCGCTTTGTTATATTGTGGATTAGGATTTGCCACTTGATCAATAAAGATTATGGTAATATAACTCTGAAATGGTTTAAGAGGTTTATGTAATAATAGCAAGATTTTAAAAAGAAATAAAGTTGTAGTTTTACATCATTAAAAAACTCCTCAAAAATATGTTTGATCGCTAACCTGACTGCACTGTTACACTCATTACGGAAAACGTTTAACATTTTTCTCGATCTGGATTGAAAATTGCATCACTCAATCTCAATTCTTGTTAATAATTTTATTAGACGAAGGAAAACTCATCTTATTTTCCTCTATAATTTTTTATTTAATTTTTAAGTTTTCATAGATGGAAAATGTCACATAGATAGATAGATATTGTGTTCATACAAAAAAAAACAACGTTGTGACAGTATGATGGAGTAGAATTTAGTTATTAAAATCACAGCATGTCATCATAAAAATCAAATTAATTAAAAATGAAAAGAAAAAAAAGCAAAATTGAGAATTTATGTTAGAAGAAAAACTTAAAGGTTGATGATGTTTTGATAGTTAGAAGTTGTTTTTGTTTTGGATATACACAGATTATTCATTTGGAAGTTGAAAATTTTTTCTTTGTATTCATGGTGGATGCTGTGATATGAAAAATGAGAATTTGTAAATTAGGCAATTAAAACAGTGGGTGTGTGATACTGTTTTGTAGGCTGGCTTTCTGTTTGTTGGTAAAAAGAGTTTCAATATTTTGATATTAGACACATAGTTCGATATTCCTGGTTAAATGATTCATAAATTCTCTGTTTAAGGTCAAAATTTTGACAAAATGAATATCTACCGTTATTTGTAAAACTTTAATGAACGTTTCAATTTCTAACTAAGTTTGGTTTCTTGAAACATTAGTTTTTGTGTCATTAAATACATCCTAAACTTGCTTGACACTAAACCTTGTGGTTATATTCGATTTATATGTAAAAATAAAGATTGCTTCAGCTCTTATGTTTTATGTAGTAATTCAGTTTTATGTAGTAATCGTCATATTTTGATTACATAGATATTCAGAGCTTTCTCCAGCATATTTTTTCTAATCTTTATCAAAAATATCGAAAAAACTTGCAAGATGCGACCAAAATATGCATCTTGAAGAAGTTTTAGATTCTAAAAATTTAAAATAAATAAAATAAATAAAATAAATAAAATAAATAAAATAAATAAAATAAATAAAATAAATAAAATAAATAAAATAAATAAAATAAATAAAATAAATAAAATAAATAAAATAAATAAAATAAATAAAATAAATAAAATAAATAAAATAAATAAAATAAATAAAATAAATAAAATAAATAAAATAAATAAAATAAATAAAATAAATAAAATAAATAAAATAAATAAAATAAATAAAATAAATAAAATAAATAAAATAAATAAAATAAATAAAATAAATAAAATAAATAAAATAAATAAAATAAATAAAATAAATAAAATAAATAAAATAAATAAAATAAATAAAATAAATAAAATAAATAAAATAAATAAAATAAATAAAATAAATAAAATAAATAAAATAAATAAAATAAATAAAATAAATAAAATAAATAAAATAAATAAAATAAATAAAATAAATAAAATAAATAAAATAAATAAAATAAATAAAATAAATAAAATAAATAAAATAAATAAAATAAATAAAATAAATAAAATAAATAAAATAAATAAAATAAATAAAATAAATAAAATAAATAAAATAAATAAAATAAATAAAATAAATAAAATAAATAAAATAAATAAAATAAATAAAATAAATAAAATAAATAAAATAAATAAAATAAATAAAATAAATAAAATAAATAAAATAAATAAAATAAATAAAATAAATAAAATAAATAAAATAAATAAAATAAATAAAATAAATAAAATAAATAAAATAAATAAAATAAATAAAATAAATAAAATAAATAAAATAAATAAAATAAATAAAATAAATAAAATAAATAAAATAAATAAAATAAATAAAATAAATAAAATAAATAAAATAAATAAAATAAATAAAATAAATAAAATAAATAAAATAAATAAAATAAATAAAATAAATAAAATAAATAAAATAAATAAAATAAATAAAATAAATAAAATAAATAAAATAAATAAAATAAATAAAATAAATAAAATAAATAAAATAAATAAAATAAATAAAATAAATAAAATAAATAAAATAAATAAAATAAATAAAATAAATAAAATAAATAAAATAAATAAAATAAATAAAATAAATAAAATAAATAAAATAAATAAAATAAATAAAATAAATAAAATAAATGAAATAAATGAAATAAATGAAATAAATAAAATAAAACATACATATCAAAGATATGTAATGTATTGTTCATCTCGGGAGGTCTCTCTTCCTCTACACAAATCATTGATAAAATACTTAATAACATAAAGACTAAATATCATAACTCAATAACATAAAGAATTTATTCGGTTATAGTTTGTAGTTGGTGCTGTAGAGATTTTATAGTGTTTACCCTTTTAATATTTATAGAAGATTTGTGGTTGTGATGCAAAATGGAAATTAATTTGAAAATTAATTTTAGGGGTTAGTTGTAAAATCATTTACCTGAATTACAGTTTGATCTTTATTGTATTGCGGCTCAAAGAAGAATTTAACATAGCTGAGGAGTATTGGTAAAGCAAAAGTCTCTAAGAGCCATTAGCAATACACCAAAATGAAGAAGCAAATTGCCCAAAAAGTAACCAATTTCAACCCGGATGTACACAACAAATACAAATATAATTTGACATATTCAATTAACTTAAATAAAACTCTTCCTACCTCCAACACAATTCACAAAATAAACATGTACATTCCGACATAACCCTAACCAATATAATAATACATAAAGGCACTACTAATTCCTTTTTATCTCACACCAGACAACAAAGTTCATCACAACAGATGTAAAATCACATATTTCTCAGGTAAAAATTTCAAAGAAAAGAAGAATCACGTTAAAAGTTTATGAAACTTAATTTCTTAAATGATTTTTTCCCAGTGTTTATTATATATTCTACAAATTTTTTTAAAGACCTCTCCAATAACAAATCTTTTATGTAAATACTAAATATTATATTATAAAGCAGAACAGACGCACAGACATATTTTAACAAAAATAAGTAAAAGAAAAAAAATTTTTGTTTTATAAAAATTAAAATCAACAAAGCGGGAGATCTTTTTTTTATTATATATAAAAGTTAATAATTTTTATCCTCTTGAACAAAACACACAAAATGATCTCGTTATACATGAAACTGAAATTTAAAATAAAAAAATAAAACTTATATGTACATGAAAAAAGGTGAATGAAATGAAATTGATGAATGAATAATGGTTAGAGTGAGGCACGATTTTTATGTTAAATTTGATAGTTTTGTGTGTTGTTAGAGACATGTACAAGTTTTAACTGATATTGACTTATTTCAATTAAACCAATAATTTTTTCTGTACAAAAAATTGCATCATATTTCTTTTTAAATGTTGAACAAGTTACATAACTTGGATAATTTATTGCATTTGAGTTTTTTAAACTGAACGAATATGGAACACAGAATCCATGCAGAAATCAGTTTTTGTTAATTTTTGATTAGTGGCACAGTGATCATATATCCATTGAAATAGCATTTAAGGAACTAAAATCACACCAGTTTACTGTAATACAACATGTCATTAGAGATGCCTATAAATCATGATGAAAACGTTCTACCGTTCCGTTTGATTGCGGATGGTAAACTGTTCTGCTTATTTTATGCGTTACAAAAAGATGCTATAAATCTCACAGAGCATGAGACTCTTAATCTCAGGTTGTGGGTTCGAGTCTCAGTTTTGGCGCCCAACGCGGGGCTATAGAACGATTGAAAACTAGGGCAGAACTAAAGGTTTTAGAGGCGCAGGGTTTTGGAAATTCTAATTTTGTTAATTCAACATAGTTACAATTATCTAAATAAAGTTCTAACAAGCAGAGGTGAAGAATTGTTTTGAAGTGAATTCTAGTCACCGGCAAACTTTGTGGTTTTCCCATATTGCCATTACAAGGTGTTGCACTGAAATTTGCTTCGCAATTCTCTGTTTGCTTGTTTCAATTAAATCATATTTTTTATTACATTGTCGATTATCGTGTATTTTGGGAACATTAATGTACCCAAATCTAACCTCTGCCATTCATTTAGCATAAATAAAATGGCCTTTTTTTACCTGAGAGCTACATTTAGTCTTTTTTTAATACCAAATAAGTTAATTTCGTTAATTGAACTACTCGGTGTAAATGTTTTTTTCACCTGTGTTTTGAAAGTCGGTGAGCACGATTTTTCAAAAACAGTTCAACTAATCGGTTTGAAATTTAAAAACAACAGTCTCAGATATATTCTTAAGGCATTGATCGAAGGAATAAGATTTCCGAAAATTATTTCTATATTTTAAACATTTTAACGAAAAAATTTTAATCGAAAAGCGGGGCCGCCATTTTGTTAAAAATTTAAATTTCCACTATTCCATCGATCAATGCCTAGTCTATCTACTACTAGAATCTTTTTTGGTTTTTTTATTTTAAATCATCGCCATTCTACCTTATTGCAAAACCTTTAGGAGATCGTCTACTGGAGCACTGTAGCTCAATAGTTTTAAAAATTCCGACATAAAGTTAAAAACTACCACTAAATGTATTAATACTGCTTATATCTGTCAAATAAAATCCCTTTTCAGAAACAAGCCGTAAATAAACAACTTTTTTTTACTTACAACTGCACTGTTGAAAATTTTAGTCTAAAATTGATACTTTTTTAATAACGTTCTGTTTATAAAGTATATGTATGCGAAAAATAGTATTGAATTTTATAAAGTGCAAAGTATTCAGATAATTTATAAGTTGAACTTCCCAATTTTACACCAAATAATATAAGCTCAGGCAAAAGCATTGTAATTTCAAAGTGCCGCGCCGCATTTATCAATGTTTGGTATACAATTTATTTTCTAATCTTATAAAGTTTGGAGATTTATAAATTCAAAATAACCATTTCTATACCAAATTAGTACAAGATGGCAAAAATTACCGCTCTTTTTATTGCGTTAAATGTGTTTGGTATAGAAATTGAATAAAATTTCATTTCTGAGGAGAGATTTGTGCAGTTATGTTGAAAATAAAAAGCGGAATTTTCATTACATTTTTGCACGCCATAAATGTACGCGTACTACAAGTAAATAAATTCGGTAATACAAACAGCACTGCGGATTTGGATTATTTCGATTTTCCATATGCAGGTAAGAGTTTTTTATATAAGTGGAATAAAGTAGTCCATATCGTAATGTCAAACAATATCGTCGGCTACAAAGCATTTACGTGTATCTACATTTTAGAAAAAAAAAGAAGCTCACAAAACGATTTATTGCGCTTCTAAACAAGCTTGAAAATAACATTTGTTTATCAATAAATAAAAAAAACAATTTTTTTTAATTATTGATAGTAACTTTTTTTAAAAAGCTTGTTACTGCCCGGTTGCTTGAACATTTAAATCTCCGATAACTTTTTTAATTCTCCATTTAACTAGTTTTGCGTATTTTGATTGCAATTGGACCTTTGAATAAGGCTAATAGATTCAAGATTTCTTATCTTGTTATTCAGTTAAATGTTTGTTTGTTTTTGTCAAAAAACGGCGTGAAAAAGGTTTGAGAGATATTTCTTATTGACGATTTAGCTAAGTCTCATTTAATAAATGTTCAAGCAACCGAGTATAGAGTCGCTGTAAATCGTTTTGTGAGCTTCTTTTTTTTCTAAATTGTAGTTGCACTTAAATGCTCTGTAGCCGACGATATGTGATTCGGTTTAATTTTAAAGTAAACATGTACTTGATCCATGCTTATACGGGTTGTTTTTTCTTACGTGTTTCAGGTTACGTGAGTGTAATAATCGGCGGGAATGTTAAAGAGAAAACACGTACGAAGATTTTTTTCTTGAGTGATTAATGAATGAAACTACTTGCGATTAGCTAAAAGTTGGTTTCTCAAAAATTTTATTTTCATTTGGATCTTATCGTCAAGCGCATGTTTGTTTTCCTACGTAGGATCAGCTAGAGTTCTGATTATTTTTCATTCATTTATTTAAAAAGAAAAATTAAAAATTATATGCTAGCATTTCTCATTACCACTTTTTGAAATCATTGCTCCTACGTCAACAAAATGTCTGTGCAAAAACTTTATTTATAAGCGTAGCAAAGCACGCCGGGTCCTCCTAGTTTCCAAAAATGTTTTCAATAATATTGTCTGGATTGCCAATCAAATTATGAGGAATTTCAATGATATCTGATCCAAACTGTGGAAAACTTTGCATCACCATTACCCAGTCTTCTAAGAAATTCTACAAATTCAATTTCATGAGGGGGAGCTCTCATGTTTTGATTTAATTTCAAAATTTTAAAGTTAATAAATTCTTGCCAAGATGTAATACAATTTTCAATTAAAATAGAACGTGAGCCATGCGGTATAACTGAAAGAAATTGGCGAAAGTCCCCGCTCAGTAAAAGAGTTTTACCGGCAAACAGTTTATTTTTATTTTCTTCGTTTGGAGTCAAATCTCTTAACAAACGATCAATTAACTTTAAAGCATGAACAGAACACATTGAAATTTCGACTATAATAATGATTGATGTATTATTAATATATGTGCCATTTACACTGTTTGGAGTTATATTTGGCATTGAATTCTGTAATAATGGAATTGGTAATTTGAAAACATTATGCAAAGTACGCCCCCCAATCAAAAGAGTTGATGCAATACCACTGAAGGCAGTTACAATACACGAGAGATTTAATGAATTAAATTTATGAATGATTGCCGTTTGAACAAAAGTTTTGCCACAACCTGCATGAGCTGTCAAGAAAAAAACATTACTTCCAGTATCATGGAATTGAGCTTCGCGCAAAACAATTGATATTGTCACTACGTTGCTCATTATTTGCATTTTCATACGTTCTATTGAAAACTATTGCTTCTTCTTCAATATCAAAATGACCTACATCGCCAATCTGTAAGTTATATTGTGGAATCGGAAGACCAAGATCACCATATGAAGTATTATGTGTAAGAAGAATTTCATTAATTTCAATCAAGGCTCGATTAATGGACATATCTTCATCGTAATTTCGTAAAAAGTCTTCAATCATACTATTTCTAAATTCAATCCATAAAGCTAAAGCATTCTGAGGAACATTCAAACCACAGATAAATGCAAATAATTGACGTAACTGTTTTAGTGATTGAATTTCTGAAGCTTCAAGTAAACATTCATGCCATTCAGTATCATTTGTTGCAATACCTCGAGCTTCACATGCTGCAACAAAAGTAGGGTACTCAACACCTTCATACATACGTAGATCAGTATAAAAGATTTTGGACCACGAACATGCAACAGAAGTAAACGCATATGAAACAATTCTATATCTTTTGGAGTAACCATATATAATCGAGCAACAACTTTATCAGCCCCACGTTGTCTTCTTTTCCACGATTTACTTTGATCATGCCCAACATAATGTAATGGTAATTCTGTATACAAAAACTCATTAGCTAAATTATCAATGGAATTCAAATGGAAAAATGCTAACAATTTTTTCTTGATACATTTGCGACTGCACCAGCCACATTAACATTCCTGATATAAACATTTTGTCTACTAGGCAAATCAAAATCAAGTCGAATAATTGTATATTAGCAGCAGTATCAATCGAAAAAAACGGGAAAAATTAAAATGAAGAAAATATAGAACAAAATTTATTTATATCAAACAATTAATTGAAATAACAAAGTAACAAAGTTTTGCGTTTGTGTAAAAAAAAAAATATATGGTTTGGGCAACTCCATTTCTTATTGTATGGGGGAGTTCGCTTAAATTCAAAAATAAATTTAATTCGTTTATAACTTTTTTGTTTATGATCCGATTTGTGTGAAAAATCTTTAAAATCTAAGTTACACTAATATCAGTTAGCAGTGAAAATTTGAAATGAATCCATCTGCGAATAAAAAAGCCTTATGCTCCACAAAATTTTTCGTTAGCGTATTAATATATAAAGATGCTATGCGTGGTGAGTAAAATAAAATCATTCAATCATTCGTTCGAATCCTTTTATAGTTCAAATACAAAAGTACACAACTGACGCCTTTCAATGTGGTTTATCTCTGGAATGCGTTGTAAAATTCTAAAATAGCGTTTTGAGCTATACTGAAAGAGAGCGTTCGCTACTATTTGACTCGGTCTAGGAATAGCAGCAATTTTTCGTTTTCTATGTAAAATTACTTGGATATTTAGAGCTTTCGGTCAACATATTTTTTCATTTTCTTTTGGAAAAAATTTCCCAAAATATGGAAGGGGTTAACCTATCCTTTTTTTAAACCCCGAAAATGAGTAGTCGTAAATCCTGTCGAAAGGTGGAACCGTGCATGGAAAGGTGGAAAATGCACCGTGTTGAATTTAATCGAGCAACGGGTCTAGGAATGGCAGCATATTTTCGGATTGAATGTAAAATTTGTGAAGGTCGATTTACGGTCAGTTTTTCGTAGCAACCGTCCTATTTTGGCTAATTTTGATTACACGGATATCTAGAGCTTCCTGTCAGCATATCTTTTCATTTTTTTTGTTGAAAAATTTGGCAAAATATGCCTATCCTTTTTTAAATCCAAAAAATGAGTAGTCGCAAACCTTAGCGAGTGACATATAAACTGAAAGGTATGATCATTGCTTGCACCATGCTGAATTTAAAAGCTTAGTCGAGCAACTGATCTAAGAATGGCAGCATATTTTTGTTTTGTTTATAAAATTTGTGATTGTCGATTCTTGGCCAGTAATTCTACATGGATCCATGGTTACATGGATATCTTGAGCTGTCTCTCAGTATATTTTTTCGTTATTTTTTTAAAAATTTAATTCAAAATTCTGTTGGATGACGTCAATTCTGTCGACAGAAAAATAACCTATCATATCCAGGCTATAACGAATAATATATCTGAAAAAGGAGACCAAAATATGTAACATGATGAAGATTGAGCAATCGAATTATGAATTCAAGAATGCCGTTTTATCTCGTCTAATTATGATTACATGAATATCTCGAGCTTCTTTTTGAAAAATTTTCCTCAATTTTTATGTGGACAAAACCCAGTGACAAAAATTTTCGACCTTCACTGTTAGGTTTTTTTCCGATGCCATTTTCGACACGAACTTCAACTCGACTCATCCAAGTTCAGAAATATAATCGTTATCTCATTCTTATTTTAATAAAATTTAAATTATCAGTTTACCCCATTAAAATGAATCCCCGAAATTTTTACTTTTTGTAATAAATACCACAACAAACCTTAAAAATCCTTTTATTCTTTTCTTTGCACTTTTCCACATTTTCTCTTACAGCTTTTCATTAATTATTCCAATCATTAACGAATATAATAACAATTTCAAAATCCTTTAAAAGCAAAGTTAATTCAACAACGGTAACAAAATTTATCTAAAATCCACACAATTAATTTTCATTCTTCAAACAATTTTTTGATACTTCGTTCCGTAGTTTAAGTAAAAATTTGTTTTTTTTTCCTTGTAACTTTTAATTAATTAAATGTAATTATTTTTTCAGTTTTGCTTATTATTCGTTATCATCATTTTTTTAACGTTTTGTTTCATTTCACATTCACAAATAACATTAAAAAATAAGCATATTTTGTTATCGTTACAAAGAAGAAAAGAAAAGTGAAAGTCGAATTAAAACTTAACAAAAAAAAATACAAAACAAAAACTTTCGTTCAAATAATATATAACAAAAATATAAATAAACAAAAATCTTTCTCTTATTTTTGTTTTGTTATAAGTAAATTATTTCATATTTTCTTATTAAAATAGACAAATTTTCTTGATATATAACTTGTCCGTACTTCGGCTTTCCAAGAAAAAATTAAAAGCCCTTCAAGGCTTAAGCAGATTTACTAATCCAACTAAATGACCCACTGATGGAAGCTTAGTAGACAAGTATTAGGTGGTACTTAAGTGTTTTTATGAAATAACTGTCCTGACGCCATGATCACCATAATAAATATGAACTGAACACCGCGAAAAAGAGGGGAAAAACCATTCATACCAACAAGGTTGGATTCACAAAAATTAGTTTAAGAGTATTCACTTCAAACAGATTACGTTGTGGTAGAGTGGAACGGCGAAAGTATCTTCGGGGCACAGTAAAAATTCTTCATACGGCTAAAACTTGGTTGAACTTATTTTAAAAGATGGCGAGTAGTAGTGGAAAAGGACAAAGAAACGAGGAGTTTGAATTTGCCAAAAATCTGGGACTAGAGAGAGTTAGATCAAACAGAAGTGAGAAAAACGGAGACAACCTCACTCTATAATATAGAATTTGAAATAAATGAGTTGTTTACTCAATTCAGCAACGATTGGCTGACATAATGCCAAAACTAGTCAGCCTTACCGAAAACATAGATATCAAAATGTAAAACAAAAAATCAAAACGACGAGGGTACATGCTCCAGACAAAAATTCACTATTCAGACATAGGATAAACAACAGTCAGATGCTGCTGTTATCCCACAGCTGCAATAAAGAAAAGAAATAAGTGAAAATATGACTGAATCAAAAGGAAGTGCAACTAAAGTGACTAATGAAGCAGCCGTACTAAAGGAGTGGACCTAGTCAGTGGGGGAGAGGAAAAAAGGAAAGGTAACGAGAAAGCGAGGCTAAAACATAAGAAGAAAAGCCAACAACATTAAGAGAACCAAAGCATTGGTAATTCATCTCTTTGGCAAGGGGTCCGATGAAATAAAAACTGGTCTCTCAATCCACATCAACCCGTTTGGCGGAGGTTTGAGAGTAAAAGCGATGAAAAGCACGAGAGACAATGGCATTGTGTTGATTACCTTAGTTCAATGCTATTATTGAAAGAGTCGTTGAGAAATGTCGGTTTTCTGAAAAGTCAGCCCAAGAAACGGAATCTACGTCTTGACAGACAAACAACAGTGATCAAACCTATCTTTAAGATTGGTGGAAAGCTGGCGTAGATATTCGTTGGATGATGGAGACAAACGTGGAATGTTAAAAGCAAATTCTGAAAACAAAAAAAAGATTTACGTGGAGTGCGCATAATGCATAGTTCAGGAGTATGTCAGACCCTCCGCTGTTACAAGAGTAAACGCTTTGAACATATGTCTAAACAATGTATACAAGCTGAACAGACCGGTCGTGGTCGCTGTTCAAAAAGGGGGGCACAGGGAATTATATTGCCCAAATAAAGCATCCTTTGCAGACTCTGTAACTTGTAAAAAAAAAATCAAATAGCAAACCATATGTCCACAAGGTAGGTGGTAACACCTGGCACAGCCATAATCATGAGCTGGAGCGCATTCAGAATAGAAATCTCTATAAATAGACAAACCAATACAGTTTCGGGATCGAATCTGAATCAATCAAATTTGCAACACTCAGTGCACGAGATGCTAGATACTGGATATGATACTAACCCATATAAAAGGTCCAGTAATAATTGTTGAAACACTCGATTGGAAATGTGGTTCGACCATATCACTAACACCAGAGGCAACAAACTAGAAGATTTCATCTCACGATGGAGTTTCTTTAGGGTAAACGAATCTGGGAATCTAAGCCCATATGCAGACAACGGCAAGTCGTCAGTAGACGTCACTTTAGTGTCGCATAATATGGTAAAGTGTATAAAACAATGGAAAGTTGATGTGAGCTGGAGAGCTGAATCATGGTGCAATCTCATTAGAGATAACTGATTTTCAGAGCCTTTTTGTCTGCGTCTCCCGTGCTAATAATTCCAAAAGCAATACGTTCAAAATCGATGCTACCAACTGAGAACTTCTTAACCTAAATCTAGAACTAAATATTAAGCAAGTCAAGAGGCAAGCTGAAGAGTTCTGCTGTTCTGCGGAGTTTGAAATGCTAGTTGCTTCTCTGACAGAGGTTATACTAAATATACTTGTGAAGCTGCCATACCGCGCAAATCAAATTGCATTAAAATAAATGGAGCAACCTGGAGGACCAATGATCTAAAATAAAATACAAGAACCGATTTAATCCAGATCTAAGGCTGCTTACAAGAACCTAAGAAACATATGCGTGTGATGCCTTATATATAAATATCAGACAGGAAAGCTGGTACAACGTAGAGTTTAACCGTGGAGGGGAATGGAATCATCTCTTCGAATGGAAACAATATGCACTCATGAAGTACCCCTAGCAAGGCGTTGCTTCACACCATGCTACCAGATGATACAGTGGACTCACTTGAGCATGTTAAGATCACAACGATTCTCATGATGTCTCATAGTTCACAGTTGATGACCATGAGGAGGCTCCAATGAGTATAAAGCGTGGGAAAGCTCCTGCTCTGGATTTAATAGAAGTTGTTATTATTCAGCATGTCTTGGAAGGATTTAGTTCCTACTTGCTTAAAACTCTACAACAACTGCCTCCGATTTTATATCTTTGCTAAAGAGAGGAAGATTAGTCGGTTCATTATAGTTCCAAAAGCCGCACCTTGTCGACTCCAAATCTTATCGACCAATCATGCTTCTTTCTGTTCTGCGTAAAATGTTCGAAAAACTCATAAACAAATAGCTTTTACTTTTTAGGGATGGATAAAAACGAGCAACTTTTTTGCGAGCAAACAGACAAATAAATGTTTTAGACATAGTGCCTCGGCCGATCGATGGCTAAGCTCATGAACATATCATGACATATCGAAAACTCTATGAAAGTTGTTGAACTAGGAGCAGAGGTATATACCAGTGATGCCAGATTTTCAAAAATGAATTACCCGTTGACATATCGAAAATACCTGATTTTTCCCGTTTTTTTAAGGAAAAAATCCCTCAGAAACTCCCATCAAGCTTTCAATAAAAATATACATATGAATTCAATTATTTATTGGAAAAACTTCAAAAACCACCACAATTATAACAATATTTATCCTTTCGACAACTATAAATTTCTGGTTTATGTATTGTTAGTTATGGCTAATATTGGTTGGTTATGGTCTGGTTTATTTGTAAATATCAGGTTTATTTCTGTTTTTTACAACTATGTTTTTGTACGTTATTTTATTAGTCTTAATAGAATACAACAAACAGCTGTTAATTTTATTCTGTACCGCGAATGTGGCGGAACACAATAAAACAATTTATTCGATTGTATTGAATGCTGAAATAAATTTGATTGCATTTTATAAAAATTTGATTGCATTTTATAAAAAAATCAAAAGCAAACATTTTCGCTCTGGTTTTATAAAAAACAGTGAATTCAAACTGATGCGCCTGTCCCTCTCTCGAATATCAAAAAGGGCAAAGGCTACTATGATTAAATTGAACTAAATTTCCAAAAGGCGAAAAGATTGTTTTTTGGTTTCTTATTAGTATAAAAGTTCATATCTTTCATTGTAGTTCTTTCCATTTTCAAAATACAAATAGGTGTCTTTCAATTTCCAAATAATTAAATTAAATAATTAATAAAATTCATTGTTTTTCTTTATTCTATCAACAAATTTTAAAATAATTCGTTTTAAATTAATCAATGGTATTCTATCGGAAGGATAAAACGTTGTATTGGGTTCGTGTTTAATGAATTTTACTCTCTCAAAAATTTGTAATGCTCGCTCGTGCCTCGCTCACATCGTAAACTTCTCCTTGAAAAATAAAATAATGCACTAAACACTAACACAATAAATTACTATTGTTTCGACTTTTCATACAACTTGTGGAATAAGATAGTATTGCTAATGGAGCATTACATCTATTAAAATTGAGAAGGACATTTTTTAAAAGAAGTAAATATGTCTTGATTTCATGATTTTCAAAAAATCTGATAATAAAATAGTATAGATAATACAATAAAATAGTGATGCAAAACATCCCATTTTTTAATATGTTTAAAATGCATGGATACATAGAGAGCCAACTTGTAGATCCAGGTGATTGTATTTTTCATTTCACAGGGTCAAAGATTACTGAAATTCAGATAACATGGTGGTGCTTTGGGGTTTTCGACATCAGAAGCCTGAAATTATGATATTTCAACATCAGAAAGCTGAAATTCCATCGCAAATTTGACAATACTCAAACCAAATCATTTAGGTAAAATTATCGGGTGATCGACATCTTTCTAAAGACTGGTAAAAAATTGGTTGGCACAACCATTTCAAAATAAGTTTTAACTTAAAACGTTTCTACTATTAAATGTGGAAAATCCCGCACTTTCCAAGTTTTTATCCGTTTTCCCGTTTTATATGAAATATGCCGCAAACGGGAAAAAGTCCCGCAATCTGGCAACACTGGTCTATACAGATCTAGATGTGTGTGAAATGAAATATCCAGAACTTTCTTCCCTCATATTTTAAAAAAAATTTTTACAAAAATCTTTAGACAAAAGTTAACCTACGCTTTTGAAATCCAGAAAAAAAGATTTGTCACGAATCTTAGCGAATGACATTTAAGTTTTTGAACTAAACGTCTTATTTTGACTAATTTTGATTATACGGATATGCAGAGTTTTCTTCCAACATGTGTTTTCAAAATAGGCAAAGAGTTAACCTATGACGTCTTTGTGACAGACAAATCCAATCTACATAGCATCTCTTTCAGTGAACGAGTAGTAATTAAATAAGTATGAGCCACTTATCAACCAAAGTTTTTTACCGAAATCTGAAGAAAAACAAAATTTAAACCAAGCTATAGATTTTTTTTTAATATAAGGGTTTTTAAACGTCCCCCAGCTTTATTTACTTCTTATTGTTATTATTTTTTGTTAAAAGTTATTGTTTTGCCCTTCTTTGTAGTTTTTAAATAACAAAAAAAAGTGAGTATAGTGAGGTTTAGATGTCGATCGAATATATTTCAATATTTTCGTCCAGAATTTTTAATATTTTTTCCTGTGATTGGGAACAAAAGGAAATAGTTTTTGTGTTAAATTTTTTTATTATATTACTTTGAACACATACAGTATGGAAAGATGTAGTTACTCGGAAAACGAGGGTAGATTATATATGAGAAAGAGAATATAATTTTTTTTACTAAATGTTTCAACGAGCTTATATATGTACGTATGTTAAAGAACTATAGTGAGACAGATTATATAACATGATAATATTAGATTTAGATTTTTATTAGTTTTTTATAAGTTTATTGATTGTTTTATGTTGAACTTAGATTAAGTGAGAGAGTTATTATAAATTGGATTGTGATTGTTTAATTTAACGGAATGTGGAGTGAGTCATAAACGAAGAATGTTGAAGTTTGATTAAAGTTCTATTTAAAAATTATAAAAATAAATTTAAAATATTCATTCTATTAGAAACATCAGTTAGTGATTTTTAACACAGGAAATCTTTGACTTTTCAAGTATTTTAATCTTTTGTTTCAGATTAGAGTTCCATATTATCTAACCAGAGCGTTTACAAGCCTCTTTAATAAAATTTCGCACCATGCCGCAGCTGGGTATCAAAGTGAATGATCACTTAAACGTTTAACTGCATGATGTTCAAAACAACATAGCATTTATTTACAAATTTATTTCGTTACATATTCATTTTTTCAAACTAGAAGAAATTGTGGATATGTAGAAAGCGACAACAACGGTAAAAGTGTCCCCGGCTTTAATACATGAATATTTTAACAACAACTAAAGCACGAGCCTTTAAAATGTGTTGAGAAACTCCACAAAGAACACGAAAAAATAATTATTTATTACAATCAAATGAGTAAAGAGATTACCAAGAAAAAGAAAAAAGATAAAGTCACTTATCTTCCATTATATCAACAAATCCACCGTACCAAAATAATGGAATATTTAAAATAACAAAAAAAAATTTCAAACAAGCGTTTAGAGAACTTATGCCAAGACTGTTACAAATTTTATGTAGAACAAACAGGAACCTGGAACCTCATATAAACAAACACACATTACTGAGGTAACAATAACATACTTATAAAAAAAATTAGAAATACACTAATATCAAGCAAAACGGAAATATAATTCATAAAAGTGATATGGCTAACCAGTAACTAAAGAAGGAATAATAGCGTATTAGACGTTCGTAGACCATAAATAAGTTTTTTTCAGCGTAGTGGTAGATTGCAGTATATTTAGTGAAGTTTAGAGCTATTCAGAGCGAGTCATATAACCGGTTATGTTCTATGGGTGAATTGAATATAAGAGAATTTCACCTAAGCTAAGGTGAGACTAGTGCGCTGAAGACTAGTGGTCGAGGAATAGCTTTACTGTTAACAGAAAAACATGTTATATGTTATTCCTCCGTTATGCCATATCTGGGCCTTCTATTATGTCAATAACCAGACCAGGAAAAATTACGATCGTTCTACTTTTGTCGATTTCTGGTCAGATTTACACAGCAATCGTCTTATTTCGGCTAATCATCATTGCATGGATTTCGAGGCATTACTTTTATCAATTACTTCCAATTCAAACGAAAGAGAGGACCAATATATCTATTGTGCTAAAGTTTGAGTTCGATCAAATGACGGGTCTGCGAATGCCAGCATGTTTTGTGGCTATTTTCGTTTTGTATGGAAAAATTGCGATCGTTCCGCTTTCGGTTAATTTTATGCAGCAATCGTCTCATTTCGGCTTATTTTGACTACATGGATGTCCAGAGCTTTCGTTTGGCATCTATGCTCATTTTTTCGGAAAAAAAAAATCGTTAAAAAAACTGCAAAATAAGCAAGGGGTTAACCTGTACTTTTTAAAATCAAACAAAATGAGATGTCACCCATCTTGGCAAATAAAAGAGCAGTCCAAGATATGTAACGTGCTGAAGTTTGAGCTCAATCGAATGACGGGTCTGATTATGCCAGCATGTGTTGTGATTCAGAAATTTTGGTTTTGTATGGGAAAATGCCGATCGTGCCAGTTTTGGCAATTTACGTCCAGTTTTATGCATCGTTTTATTTCAGCCAATTTTAATTAAATGAATGTCCAGAGTTTCCTTTTAGCACCTATTAACATTTTTTTTGGGAAAAACATCGTTAAAAAAACTGCAAATTGCGGAAAGGGCGGAAAGCCACAATCAAAAAGCACCAAAAGAAGTGGTTTAAAAATTTACAAGATGAAATTAGTGATGTAATTGCCCTAACGTGGGGACAAAAGTTATCATGTTTAATCTTTAAGCAAAACAAACAAATCTTTGAGTCAAATTATCTTTTTCATTCGCCTTTATTCTTGACATTCAAATGTGACTCATAAACTCAAAACTTATTCAAGGTAATCTCAGAGCTTTAAAAATAAACCACAATCAAATAAATTTAAATAACTTCAAGTCTGACTAATCTAAAACTCAATCATTTCGAAACAATCAACACAATTTTCAATAATAATAATAACATATATAACAACAAAAAAAATTTATATATTTTTAAATCTTTGAATTTCTACCCCAATCAACAACTGTTAACAAAAATCCAACTCAAAATATTATGCCATATAAATTAAATAAAACAAACAATTAATGAATAAAATTACAGTTAAACCCATTTAAATATGTACGACAGCAAAAATAAAAAAAACAAGAAATATCATTTTCTCATTCCAAAACATTCAAGCCGCCTCTATATGTATGTATATATACACTTATGTTAAAATGAAAAATTTCCCAATCTCATCAAAATGAAAACGGAATGAAAATTATGTGAATTCGACGTATTCATAATATAAATGTATGTCTTTTCCGTTAAAACAACTTGTTACAAAATTTATAAGAGAAACGAAATAAAAAAAAAATAATATTAATATTGTCAAAATAACGATGGTATAAAAATTATATTTTATTTATATATTTATTTAGATGGAAAGCCCCACGCAAATGTCAAATGTTTTACACAAAAATTGGGAAATAAGATATGGAAAAGAAAACAGTCAAGAAAATAAGTGATTCTAGACTACTACGATTTCGCATGTTTCGACAAAACAGACAAGTACAAACATCATTTTTGTTTTATTTTTTCTACGAATAACGAATTAGTTGAGTTTGGGTTAAAAATCGACCGGAAAATTAACTTTTTTTTTCAATTTTTATAGTGGTTTTCACAATTTAAACAAGGATATGTGAATGATTTAACTCGAGCTTCAACCAAGTTACAGTGACTAGTGAGTAATGACTTTATTAATTCTTAACAATTGCCAGTTATACTTTATAGTACAGCGATATACATAAACATAATATTTCTAGAATAAAACTTTTATTTTAAGTTTCACTTTTATTTTAAAATTCGGTTTACATTATATCATGTTCAGTATGCAATTGAGTTCATTTCACAAGTTGACTTCCTTTGATGTAACAAAATTAAAATAATCAATAATTTTTTAGCATAAAACCAAGTTCCTATTAACTTTTTTTAATTCTATGAAATTTAAGTTGTTTTTGGTCAGTGTCGTAGCTAGCATGGGTGGCACCCGGGGCTGATATTGTGGTGTCACCCCAAAAATAAAAACTGTCAATAATAATAAAAAGCCGATAAACGTAATTTATAATTTTTTTTAATTAATACAAATGAGCATTATTATTATAAGCCCGCAAGTAATTTTTAACTAATTTTAATTTGCTGAAACTCCTCTCACACGAAGCCACTAATACGCAAATAGTCATAAATAGGGCAACCAAAAATATGCACTAGCATGTTTTTTTAACAGCACTTAATTAAAAAATGATTAAGCTTGAAATCTGTTTCAGGTAAAACTAAGACTTTTAAGCCCTACTTGTTAGAGCATATTTTTGCATATTTTACTCTAAAATGCATATAAATGCATATTTCACCAAAAGGACATATTTTTGCATATTGTGCAAAATTATGAGATTTTTTTAGCTTTAATACATATTTTTAGGGAATATTATTCCATACTTCACCAAACGTCCGTATTTTTGCATATTTTCAAATAATTTTCAACCAGTTTTTTCTTTCCAGTTTTTTCTTTCAACCAGTTTTTTTCTAGATTGATAGTGACAATATGCACAAAAATATGAGCATCGAAAAATTGGGTACATTATATCATCGCGGCATTAATATTTAGGCTCTTGTCTTTTGGAACATTTGAACAATGGAACACTAGTGCCAAGACTTTGGTGTTTGCTGGACCTTTACAATATGTTTTCTGAGCATCTATATAGGTCCTATCAACCTAAGGTCTAGGAACGGCTATAAAAAGCTGTTAATCCTAATTTTGTTTTGTCCTAGTTTAAGCAGCTTAGTAATCGTATAAAAAATCTAGCCGCTTGTTATGCCATTGAGATAGGTGTCATATGAAAGATTGAGCTTTTTGGCTGTTGACACATTACCGAAAATGTTTGTGTTGGGTTGTGTGCGTTCCATCCCCTCAACTTAGAATTCCATAATTTGTAGAATCTCATCTATAAAAAAAACAGTAACCTCCTAGAAATTGGAAGTGAAGATTGGAATAGAACTCTGTTTTGTGGGGCAAGGGGTGGGAAGCGGTCGAGTGGAATGTCATGTAGAAGGTTGATTTTTTTTAAGGAAGATTTCTATTATTTTATGTAATTTGAATAACCCTTGGTTTCGTATATTTCTGAAAATGCGTTATTTTTATTCTGATTTAACTCAGAACGTAATTCACCAATCAATTATATAAAATTTGCGCTAAAAGTAAATTGAATTTTAAACGAAAACCACCACTCTGAAATTTGTTGCTCTGTGTTTTGATGTGCTATAGGCTGCAAATGGAAAACGAAATTTTCGTTGACTCGTTTAAGTGTCAAGAATAGTTTAATATTATAAAGCATTCCATTTGTACGCTGTACGGACAAAGAAATCTCTCTGCATTTTTTCGCTATGACAGTGAGTGATCTCTACAGTTTAACTGTTTGGCATTTTTGTGAGCAATTATGATCTCGAGTAACTTAGGAAATAGTTTGAATTTTTTCAATTCAAATGTGTGGTTGAATTTATCTCAGAGAAAACGCGGTTTTTCTCTTTTGCGTATTTCGGTTGTGATTCGAACTCTTATCCTTAGTAATGCCAATGAGTTCAGATCCTTTGGCAGTCGCGCTATTCACGAATGAATGATATTTCGAAGTTGCATCTTCAACAATTACACTATTTACTCAAGTTGAATTCTCAACTGATATTAGACTATTATCATTGAAAATATGTTTTTTGATGTAGCAAATTTTTTTAATTTTCTTTGATTCCATGCAAACATTTTGATGAAACTTACACAAATTATATGAATACTATGGTATTGCGAAAAAATTGGAGCAGTCCATTTATATGCAGTTCTGGCAAAGAATCTTTTGGGGCCAAAGAGGCATTCGGGGTCATGAGCAACAGTGTGAAGATGTTGTAGGAAATCAAGATTTGATCCTAACTTTTCGTCATCTATTCAATTCGTACAGCATGTTTTTTAACGGACTCATAAAGAGCCAGGCAGGAGTGTACCAAACTTGACAACATTTATTTTTTTCACATCTATTGAGGAGATCAAGTTTTTTAGAAGCGCTCTTTTTCATCGGCCTTTTGGGATCGTTACAGAGTAATTCATTGGAAATTGTGACTCACAATAAACAAATGCTTACACATAATAATTGAACCATCGTTATTTCAGTAACTGTGGAGTTAAAATTGATCAAATTGTGGTCACAACATTTTTTAGGTTCTCGTTTCATTTACGACATGCATTTACATTACCATTTATTTGTTCATGCATTTACCCTTTGAAAATAGGAGAAAAATGACTTATGCAGTGTACTATCGTCTGCAAAACTATTTATTGATTTACTGCTGATTTCCAACAGTTCGTTGATATAAATATAATAGAATGATAGACAAAATTGTACCTTGGGCTATTGGTGTATAATTTGAAATATCACATTCCATTCCTTTTTTGATTACGAGCTGGACATTGACCAATAGCATGAAAGAATAATATCATATTTATAAAATTTGTGGAAGATTTTAGTTTAAAACGTGAAAATTCTTTTGAAAATGTTTTTAGAATAATATGTGGGATAATGATACACAGTTGAAAAAGTTACTGAAATTTTTAATACAAGCTTAGCAATATGGGTTATGTATAGCAAGTTATTATTAAATTGCAAAGCAAATGTTGCATTAAAACTAATTCTAATGCAACACTACAAATTTTAGTACAACACTACCATCATAATTTATTTTTTATACTAATGGTAGAAGTTAGAAAACAACTTGCTACGCTTGTTTGTAAACAACTTGGTAATGCAAAGAGCATTAAATTTATTTTTAAAGCAAGCTTTGCATTGTGTTATAATGGAGACTTCCGTTGGACCTATATGTGTAGCAATTTCCATTACATGTTCAGCTTATTTTTAACTGTGTATGGAAACTTTGGTGGGTTTTCAATCTTTTTCGGTTTGAAAGAAGTTCTTTCATATTAACTCCTGAAGACAAAACTTAGAGTACTTCTTTAGGAGTTTTAGTACGAATCACAGCGTTTTGCGAACAAATTATCTTTCCTTGCAGGGCCAGTGACGATTATATCAGCGTCAATTTAATGCAAATATTTTTGTTGGGGTTTAATTTTTGAAACGAAAATTTATTAATTCCGAATTGAATGGTTTTGGCAAAGTTTTGAGCAGAAACATTCATTTACATCGTCGTTGTAAAAACAATAACGGATAAAATGGATAACTTCGCAAAATTTTGAAAATTTTTTTTAGTAACAATTTTTGAGAACGAAAGAACTTACGGGATTTTGGCAGTTTAGATTTTAGTAAAAAAAATTTAATTAACTGCTGTAATTAATATTTAATAGTTGTCAATATCTGCAGTACTACCATTACTGACACTCGCAATATCTCAGGTCTGCAGTATATGATAGCGGACAAAAGCTCAGATATATACCTCACTATCTCAGGTAAGCTAGTTCCGTAACTATGATCAAAGCACAGCGACCTCTTAGGAATCGAATTAAAAACAAAATTCTGAAAACATATATATTTCCCTGTTTTCTTTCGGTTTTAAGAGCATATTTTAAATGCATAAAATAGTTTTTTTAGAGCATATTTTAAGCGCTTAAAATCGTTTTTATAGTGCATATTTTTGGTTGCCCTAGTCATAAATAACTTTAGTGCGACCGTAAGATTCGGAAGAAATTCTAAAAAATCCCATTCTACGATGAATTTCAAAAAGTCTAGGTACACCCAGTTAGAAACTGTAACATTGGCCGCTTTTAAATGCCTCCTCACCCTTTGTATCTCTATGGGGAGTTCTGTTGCCAATATCGCATCATAAAAACCAGTAAATTTTGATACCGATAATTTTAACTCTTCACTGTTCACCAAAAGCTAAGGGTTTGTCTGCACAACCTCGAACAATGAAGCTAAATCTTGAACTGACTTCAGTATAGTTCAGAGTTCAACACTGAATCGGTCAAGACATTCCAACATGTCCTTTTTAAGTTGAGCTCTCAGTGTCAGTCCAACATCAGGTGCAAACTCACCACCCGTTCGTTTTTTGCGTTTTTATGACGAATTCGGCTTTCCATTGGAATGTCATAGTCCTCCGATTTTTTCGCAGCAAGATCTATTGCCTCTTCTACAATGAGACTTCGTTATGAATTGACTCTATTTTTGTAGCTTATTTAGCGTATGGTTTTTTTTGTGACACACCAAAAAATTAAACTTAAAAATAGGTAGACTCTTCTATGAAATCTACCTAAAACAATACATGGATACACATTAAATGAACTTACAATCGATTTGATTGCGCGTCTTTTAAGTAAAATTAAAAAGTAAAATATTTGAACATTGAGCAGTACATTTGAACATTAGATGTTTACATCGAGCGAGTCTATCCATGCTACTACATCGGGAGTTGCCAAATGGATGTCTGAGATGTTGCCATTGTAACGTCGAATTGGACACACAGTTGCAATGTGTTTTATAGTTTGTTGTGGAGCGCCGCAGTCACACTCACGGGACTCTGAAATGCCCCACTTGTAGAAAGAATCAGCACAACGTCCATGATTCGTTCTTATTCGGTTTAATGTAGTCCAGGTATGACGTGGCAAATCGAAACCAGGTTGGGTAGAAGTCGGGTTAGTAATAGAAAGGCCAGTTGTGTTGTAATGTTGCCAGGAGGTGTCCCAGGCATCCAAGATATTAAAATCAGTTGCCAGCAGGTTGCTGGCAGTTTTATGTGGAGGCTTTCTTGACTTCAATCGACAACAAGTGTGGTCACCGTAATATTCGTGCAAGGGTAACGTGGTGTTGTTAGTTACCTTTTTATGTTCACGCATGAGAGCATGCGAGCGTCTGAGTGCAGGTGGAGCGATATTGCTTAACACAGGGAGCCATGGTAAAGGGGTGGATCTGATAGTACCACTTATAGTACGCATCGTAGCATGCAGCTGGCAGTCAACTTTTTGAGTATGTGTGCTATTCAACCAGACTGGTGCGCCATACTCAGCCACTGAGTAAACCAGACTTAGAGCAGTTGTTCGGAGGGTAGCTGGAGAAGCACCCCATGTAGAGCCTGCCAGTTTGTGCAATATATTGTTTCTCGTTTTAAGTTTCTGTGACGTATTTTCTAGGTGGAGTTTAAAAGAAAGAGTTCTATCGAGAGTAATGCCCAGGTACTTTGGCTGTTGATTGTATTTAATGACAGTGCCGTTAAATAACACTGATAGTTCGTGTTTTGCCAGTTTGTTGTTTAAGTGGAAACAGGAGCTCTCGGTTTTACTTAGATTGGGAAATAAACTCCACGTTCGAAAGTAGTCATTCATTATCGCTAGGTCAGTTGAGAGCAAATCCTCCAAAACACCCATGTCTTTGTTTTGAGTGGCCAGGGTCCAATCATCAGCGTAACCAAATTTCTTTGATGTTGTGTCAGGAATGTCATGAATGTACAGATTAAAAAGTAATGGCGCCAGGACGGAACCCTGTGGTAAACCATTGTTAAGCATTTTAGACCTACTGCAGGAATTATTTAGATGAACTTTGAATACACGATTACTCAGCATGTTGTTAATTAAACGCGAGATGGTGCTACAAGGTTTTGCATTGAACAGCTTATATATAATCCCAATTCGCCAGACCGTGTCATATGCTGCAGTAAGATCGATGAATACTGCGCCTGTTTTTAGTTGTTTTTGATACCCAGCTTCGATATAGGATGTTAGAGCGAGCAATTGGTCAGTGCAACTGCGATTGGGACGAAAACCAGCTTGTTCGACTGGGATCTGGTCATTCAATATCGGTGCGATACGATTGTATATGAGCCGTTCTAGCAATTTATAGCAGGTGCTCAAAAGGGCAATCGGGCGATAGCTTCCTGGTTCATTGGATGGTTTACCTGGCTTAAGTATCGCTATCACTTTCGTAGTCTTAAAATGTTTTGGTAGGTTGCCGGTTTCTAGGACATTCGAGAAAAATTTAGTTAGCCACTGTTTTACATTTTTTCCAGCATTCTTAAGAAATTCTGGAAAAATGCCATCGTAGCCAGCTGCTTTTCCGTTTTTTGTTTGGGATAGAGCTGATTCTAGTTCTTCGCTACTAAAAGAGTTCGCATACTTCGATGGAGACGAGCAATTGCGCTTCATTTCTCTTAATTTGCGTTTAATTGTTCTCTTATGAAGGCGATTAATAGAAGCACGAGACATATTTACTATATGATTTGCGATGTCCTCTGGATTTATTTTATTGTTAGTACGAGTAATTGAGTTTGAGCCACCCAGTTTCCGAAGAAGACTCCATGCTTCCCTGCCTGAATGGGAAAAATCAATGTTTTCAACAGCCTTAATCCACTTTTGTTTTCTCGCGGCGTCCAGTGAGTATATTAAGTCATCAGCCACGTCTGCCTCACCACTACTAAGGTACTCCTCATATAATATATCGCTCTCTTTACTCCAGCCCGGAATATAATCTTCACGAAAGCCTCTTGGGATGCATTTCTTTGCAGTTGAGATGATGGCTCCAACAAATCTATCGTAATTTTTAGGAATGGGTTGGATCCAGCGAATTACTGCATCCAACTTCATCCTATATTTATCCCAATCAGCTTTGTTAAAATTCCATCTAGGTTGAGGAGTAGAGTTAACGAGTGGAATTTGGATTCCTACCTCAAGAATTACTGGACGATGTTGAGAGCGTGGAAAACCTTGTAAGACAGTCCTAGATATTGGAATAGGGTTACGTTGTTCGTTTTTTGTGGAAAAACAGAGGTCGGGATTGTAATCACGTCGCCATCTTGCAGATCTAAAGGTTTTCAAGTCTTTCGCATCATATACCAGGAACATGTTGTTATCATCCGCCCAGTCGGTCAGTTGCACGCCATTGGTATTATTATTTGAGTAGGACCACTGAGTGTGATGGCTATTGAAGTCACCAGCATATATTGCTGGATGGTAAAATAATGGTAGAGTAGCAGCTGGCCATCCTGTATTTGGAGGCTTGTATACGTTTACAATTTTCGTGTCCGATATATCAACAACAATAAGATGTATATCGTTGTCCGTCTGTGTAAGTACGTGCGTGCAGTTCAGGATTTCTGACTTAACATACGTGGCAGATCCATATGATTGATGGTAAATAGCACTAATTAATTTGTAACCAACAATGTTTCCTCTAGAGGTAAGTTGCGCTTCATCCGCTGCATGCGTTTCTTGCAGAATTATAACGTCGATGTCGTAATCTTTTAATAATCTTTGTAAATGTTCAGTTTTTGACTTGCTTATGCCTTCAATGTTCAATTGCAAAATACGGACTGAAGGTCCAATATTTTTTGTCTTATGGTGCTGAAAAGTACCGTTGTTATTGTGATTCTGATTTTGGTTTTGGTTCATATTTATTTTTTTTTTTTTGTTGTTGTTTTTTTTGTATCACAGCCAAGAGTTCGAAATGAAATGTTTGGCTACCAAGTTGAAATAGACTATTTGCGTAATCCAGGGTGCAGCACGAGGAGCTTATCTATTTCACACACCCCATTTTTGTAGCTAATTGATCAATATTCAAGCCCGTGCTTTGCAATCCAATCTGAGCACAGATGTTATTTCTCTTAGAATATCATTCCAAAACAAAAGATAGCAAAGAAACGAAAAATCACATGCTGCATTGATAAGGTTCTGTGCAGCGCGCCGCTAGTGTCTACATTTTCTTGTTGATCACTTAACTTCTCAATTTCAGCCACAATCCCATCAAAGTTTTCGGCCAATACTTTTACTGCAGCACTCCAATGCGCTGTTAAGAGTATTTTAACAGTTGCTTTGTTGTGTTTAGCAAGTACTTCCCAGCGGCTAGGCGAAGCAGAAAAACATGTAAAAATGGCTTCCACTGACGAGTGTTGGCCGTATAAATTAATTGAATGATCTTTGCAGCCCACAAAAATTGCTTTGTTATTTTTTGCTTTAATAATAGCTTGCACTTCTCCATGTATACTACTCATAACAGCTGCATTATCATAACCTTTGGGAGCGACAATTCATAACATCTATACCATCATTTTCAAGATTTTACACTGAAAAAAACATGTCCTATTTTCAATCGAAATGCAGTTGTCTCAACCTCACCGTGCGGGCAGATATGGCGAATCGAAATACGAGATTGATTCAACAACCGTACAATGATAAGCCGATGCAGTTGAGACTATTACACTGGCCCTGATACGGAGCCACGTCTGTTAGCTTGCCACTTTATATCGCGGCTTGGACTTTTATACAACAACTTAAACCTAATATTATAATGAGGTTTGTAATATTATTATATCGGCATTTAAAATTATACAGAAGATCTTGATTTGGGAAATCTCTTATTATTAAGTAACTTTTTACTCAGACATTTTCCAAATTGCCAGAAAAATAATTTAAAGCTATAGTGTTAAAATTAACAGAAAAATTTACATTAGAAAAAAAAATCAAACTTACAGCTAATATCTTCCGTTGTTAAATAAAACGGCTTCTAGCTCCCTCCAATCTTGAATAAACCTTTGCAATTCTTTAAACTTTCCACGACAAACACAATTTCCAGCTTCCCAAATAAATTCTTTCAAACTGCCTTAACTTCCCAAATTATACTTTTCGGCTATACCTTCAGCTTCCCAAACAGATGCTTTCAAATTCCTTCAACTTTCAAAATTATCACCATTCAACAAAATAAAGCTACCACCCTGTGGTATTTGGGTGATTTAAGAAGAAAAACCAAACTGTATATATGTAACCTGTATGCTTTTGTTAGAACATTTTTATTTGATTTAATATACATGTTAAACATCTTAATTACTCCTTATATAACAAAATTTTAATCACATATCTGTTTTTCTTTCTTTTCAGGTTAACTTAAAAGCTTTTATTTTTGGAAAAAAAATCTAACACAAAACAATTTATGATTTTTTTATTAATCTTTTTGTTCGAAAAAACAAACTTGGAGATAATGTTTTACTTTCTTTAAAATTCAAAAACGGAAAGAATTTACATATCAATTTTTTTAAAAACATCGACTTCATTTTAAACCAAAAATGTGATTTTTTCATTGACATCTTCTAATGAAAATCAAAATCGTGTAACATCGAGATTCAGCAAAAGTTAGGAACGACATCTGTTCGTTAGAATTGGAACGTTCGTTTATTTTTTCAGTATATTCGAAATTTAACTAGCCGTTAAGTATTAGAAAATTTTAAAATGATTATTAATGTAAAAAAAAAATGAACTGAAACTAATGAAATACATTTTTATTGAATTAGAAAAAGAAGATGAATTGGTTTTATTATTGTTCAGGTGAATATAGCGGACGTTACAAGACAATCACATGAAATATTTATGTGAAAATAAAATATAGTTCAATTAATCTCAAATACTTAAATTTTAAAATGAAAAATTCATGATATAAGGCCAAAGAAATATGTTTTCATGGAAATAGTTATTAACTTTATTCAACTACTGTTATATTGGATAGCACTTTATATTTTAATTACACCTCATTCTGTTATCAGGAAAATGTTACTGAGTACTGAGTAGTTGTCCCAATCACGGTGAAATTGTTTGTAAATATCTTTTCTTTGCATGAATAATGCATGCACTTTCTTTGCATGAATGAGAATTTCATCGCTTAAATCAGCGGCTTTTTTCCACGTAAAGGAAAAAATCCAAGGAATACTTCCTTGATTTCCACTTTACTACCATCAATTTTCACACAACGAATCACTTCTGACATTTGATCAATATGCGATCAGGTGTGCTATCAAACATAATTCCAAAATATTTAACCGATTTAATGTCGTTGACAAGCTTAAACTTTACGTGGATCGCTAAAACATTTATGAACTCATTTTGTATATCTGGTGACAAATATGATACTTTTGGTGATTTACCATGCTCCAAATTCAAAATGTGTTCTTTTAACACTACATCATACTTTGACAATAGTTTGGTTAGTTCTAAGAAATTGCCTTTATTTGAAGAACTTTGTCCTTCATCATGTCCATGAAATGCTGGGTTTTGTTTAGATAAAAACAAAGTTATATCCAATAATCTTGATAAAAGATGTTTCCACTTCTGTTTTTTAATATATATTAATTGCAAGGCTGCGTCTCGTATCGTTTTATGAATTGTTAACTTCATTTCCAAAGTTTTCCAGCTTTCAAAATTCTCCAGATGTTCATTTGAGGTTTCATGCTCGGCCACTTTGGGATTTAGTTTCCACCGCTTCTGATATCCAGTAGTAAATGTTAATTTTGTATTATTATTATTGGTGACAGCAAATACACGACAACAGAAGCAATACAGGACGCAAGTTATTATTTACAGGAGAATAAACAATCCATTACCAGTAGAATTTTTTCACCATTATTCATCATCATCATCGAACATCACCTTTTATGTCTAACCCGTGTCTTGATACAGTAACAAACGACAGTTCACTATTTTGAAAATGTTAACTTTTTTTTTTTATGATTTCAATGCGAACATTACCAGAGACGAGTATTTTCCAATGTGATACATCTCTTAAGTCCTGAAGTGATTCACCCATGCAAATACTGTCTTCGATAGTAGAAGCATTAGCGGCATTATCACTGTCATTTTCATTATTCCTTTCTAATTCGTCATCATAGGTTATCATTATTAATTCTGTATTGTTGCTGTTACTTTCCGAAGATGAGCCAATATTCTCTGAAACATTCGTTGCATCAACGAGATAATCAGTTTCTTTTGATGAACCTTGGATATCATCGGGTTTCGTAACATATTTATAGATTTGGTCTTTCTCTGCTGGAACCAACTTTTTCTTTAAAAATTATGAACTCCTCGTGGCATATTTATTTTTTGGGATATTTGCTAAACGAAATCTAAAAAAATATTTTTAACTATAGTATAGGTATCAGCAAAGCATTAATTCTAAATATATTTGTAGGATACATAATAGGTACATAGTTCATAATAAGTACAATGTGTTAACGACTAAATACACCGCCAAGAAAATTAATTTATTTAAATTTCCTTGTAACAACTTATATTAAATAATATTTGATAAAATGGAATATACAAATCATAGCCTAATATTATAAGGAACTATTTAAAAAAATATAAGTATGAAATCCTAAAAGATATTTTATATAAAGAATTGAAACCAAAATTAAATATCCAATTAGAATCATGCTCAATAATTTACAAAATTGAATGTGATTTTTGTGAAAAATTTTACATCGGGAAAACCGGAAAATGTTTTAAAGACTGATTTAAGGAATACCTGCCTAAGAAGAAAAATAAACAAAATTTAAAGTTTATTTTTGCAAACCATTTACATAGTTAATAACAATAGCTACACCACTTTTAAAAAAAAATTGAAGGCTTTACATTTATGTAGCCAAGGATCTTTAAAAGAATCACTTGATGAGTTTGAAATTTCCAATGGATTTAAAACCCAACAAAATGTAATTTTAAATGATAAACTTTCATTTAATTCAAATATCTATATATATAAAATTCTCGTGTCACAGTGTTTGTAATTAAACTCCTCCGAAACGGCTTGACTGATTTCCATGAAATTTTATGTGTATATACGGTAGGTCTGAGAATCGGTCGTAAACTATTTTTTATACCCTTAAGTGATAAGGGGGGCCCTCCCCCCCAAAATTTTTTGTATTTTTCGGACAAAATTTTTTATTTTTATTTTTTTATGATTTGACATTAAAAAATACATATAATCCTTAATTTTCCCCCTTCTACCACCAACCCCCATTTTTTAATGGCGGTATTAGTACTGTAATACTCTTCAATTACTCCTCCGAAACGGCCTGACTGATTTCCATGAAATTTTATGTGTATATACGGTAGGTCTAAGAATCGGTTGTAATATCTTTTTTACCTTTAAGTGATAAGGGGGGCGCAGTTGACATGATGTATGTGATACATATATAAGTTTCAATAGTTCAGGTTGACAAAACGCCTGCTAGAGGACATGTGAGAAGATTCAATGCTCGAACAATAAACGAAGTGACATGTAATAAAGTCGGCAATAAATTTCAACCGGGATATATTTTTGTCAATAAAAGAAGGATTAATTTCCACATTTGGAAATGCCTTCGATTGTTTTACCAATACATGGTAGATATGTATGCAAAAACATTCGAAACAGAACGTTTAATTTTCATTCGTTTAAATCAAACCAAGCTTTTCTCTGAAGTACCAGCTTATTTGCGAGAGCCAATTTAATATGACGGTTATCCACAACACAAAATCATCTCAAATGCACGGCAAATATCCGATGCCAGTTTCGATAAAGATTTGTAGGAAGTTGTGACGAAAAATATGTAACATGAGCTTTCCAGAACACTGAATCCACTAAATCCAAAGTACGCAAAGTAATATCATCAAGGACATCAAGGTTACAGGAACTTCAGTTACATGAAACGATGATTATCCTTTATATAAAAAAAGAGCCGCAGCAAATGGCGGTAAGGTAACAACAAATAGATATGCGAAACGGCAACATGAAAATAGTTCCTTAAAAATGGATGGTTACTCCATATTAATCCTTTGCTACAAGGAACATACAGATCGCACATAAACTTGGAATACGGTATATATGCCAAATCAGTCAAATACGTTAGTTAGAAAGTACATTAATAAAAGCAACATCTCAGTTTTAGCGTGTTGAAGCAGCACTGGGATGTATGCATCATTCATCAATGACACGTGCAGCACGTCACCTCCAAACTAAGTTCGGGCTTTGTTTAAAATCCTGCTGACCGCTTACTGTTCTTCATCTACAAGAACGTTATGGGAAAAAATATAAATCGCACATGGTTGATGATATTTCCTGCCCAATATAGCAAAATGATTAAAGATCTGTGCGTAGTATTCGCGAACTTAGTTCTCAATCAATTATTAATGCTACCGCCGAATCGATCTGCTTCGTCGGTCAATGTGAAATTACGTCGTTAATATAAATACAATACTGATGATTAGGTTTAATATAATTACAATACGGTTGATTAGCATTTCAATTCAAAAGATCACAATTGTCAATTAAATTGATGTTTGCAATCACCATAAAAAAAGATCAGGCTCAATCATTAAAAGTGCGCGCTTTAGATGTAGAACGGATTGAAATTCGTATGGACAATTATATGTTGCGTAAACAGAATAGAGGCATAAAACTAGATAATCTCTTTTACTCTGAACCAACAATGGAGCCACAACAAATAATGTATAACCTGCAGAAGCATCGAGAAATTGAACATTAGAGACCCTTAGGTTCTCTTTTCTTAGTGAGCACTGAGCACATTGAACATATGGGTACTGCGAACATTTGTAAATCTATTTATGTTCTGTATGCTGTTCTATATAGAGATGACACACCTCTACTAATTCAACAAGTTACTTAAATTTTTTTTTGCTTACTTGAAAACTTATTTGATCGCTAATTTTTCATATATCCGAACTGATCAGCTAGAGTGCTGATTATTTTTCATCCATATTTTTAAAAAGATAAATTAAAAATTATGCTATCATTCTCATTACCACTTTTTGAAATCATTGCTATACTACGTCAACAAAATGTCTGTGCATAAGCTTTATTTATAAGCGTAGCAAAGCACGCCGGGTCCTGCTAGTATAAATATATAAAACTGAAAACAAACAGTATGAGTATGTATCAACCTACAAAAATTTGCAAAACTGCAGTAATTGCATAAGTGCCATTTTATTCTACAGTAATTATTTTTGTGTCCATTGAAAAACGATCTATTTCAATTTATTCTTTGAGTTTCAAGATAAAGGAAAAAAAATTATTTTGAGATCATTTACAAACACGGTAATTTGATTGTTTGTTAGTTTCCTTAGGTGTTTGCAATTAATTTGTTTGAAATGTAAAACATATATTAGGTAGTAAGGTTAAGCGGATATTTTAGAAATAATTTTGGAATAGAGACATTGTAACTCAAGGGTGCCACCCTATCGAAAAAGGGTGCCACATTATCGACGTAAACCACTTTTCCTATACATTATTCAGCATATGTGTTTTCAGACCTGGTCATTAAATAATCATGCTTGCATACTAAATAATATATCGTAAAAAACGGTCAATATGGTATCTATAGGAATATTCAAAGCTATTGAGTAATTGTGGTGATGGTATTCAATGCTCAACATGTTGATTCGATTAATATTGTTAGAAATTTTATTTCACGTAATAACTCAAATATTTTAAAAAGTAGAATAGATTCTTTTTGAACCAATAACACATTTATAGGACACATTTATAAGTTATCACAATTTATGAAATAAAATTATATGGATAACCTGGTTAAAATGGTTTCTAAGTGATTTATCGTTGATAACATGTGATGGTTTGTTTAAGTTTTTTACGTTCGGGTGTCACCCCTAAACGGTTTCGAAGTGATTTATCATTGAAAACATTGTGATGGTTTGTTTAAGTTGTTTACGTTCGGGTGTCACCCCAAAACGGTTTCGAAAAGATTTATCGTTGAAAACATTGTGATGGTTTGTTTAAGTTTTTTACGTTCGGGTGTCACCCCAAAACGGTTTCGAAGTGATTTATCATTGAAAACATTGTGATGGTTTGTTTAAATTGTTTACGTTCGGGTGTCACCCCAAAACGGTTTCGAAGTGATTTATCGTTGAAAACATTGTGATGGTTTGTTTAAGTTTTTTACGTTCGGGTGTCACCCCAAAACGGGTGACACCCGGGGCGGACCGCCCCCCCCCGCCCCCCCCCCCCCTAGCTACGCCTCTGTTTTTGGTTAAACATTTAGATGAATTTAGGTTTTGTATTTCATTCTTCAGTTATAGAAAAAAGTTTTTCAATATTTTGATTCTAATGTGTTGTAAATGTCGTCAAATAAACCGATTCTGTAAGAAGCATTTATTTGTTGGTATTTGATTTGATTATCTATACTTCTAATATTTTAATATTTTTCATACATCTTAAGAAAGAAAAGAGCTCCAACTGAATTTTTATTGAAAGCCTTGATAAGCATGAACTGCATTCTTTACAGAATAGCATTCCTAAAAATAAAAAAAAACATCAAATAAAAATTAAACGAATTAAAAGCTGTTTGTTCCCTTCTATTCTGTAGAACTTTAGTATTACTGATTGATTTCTAGGTTAAGTTTTGTTAATTTCAAATTAATAAATCATTTTAAATTCGTTGAATTCGTTTTTGTTGTAAATTCATTTTATTGTAAAGAATTTCAGCTTTAAACCAAAATTTTTAGGTCCTTCGAGCCGGATCGCAGAATTATTTATTTTTTGGAATACCAACCAGTCAACAAATTTAATACCATAATAATGCTAAAGGTAAAGGACTTCTAAAATACTTCTAAAATACTTCTAATTATACTTACTGTTGTACACCATTAATTATAATTTTAGTATGATACCTATTACCAAATTATTTAGCTTGATTGTACTTAAATTTTTGTATAGTGTCAGTGAATTGTACAATCGTGCAACAACTGGGCTAGATTTCAAAGTAATTTTAACTTTCACAGCAAACCTGGCAGTGTAGAAGAAATAGAAAATGAATTATTCGTTTTTTTAGTTATAAAATCCGCTGAAAATCACGAGAGTAAATTTCCGATCACCAGCTACGTGAAGAAGTTAAACTGCCACGACTAACCGTACCCAAATTTAATGGTTAATGGCAACCTACTCTGAACGGATGTGCAAAAGCTGTAATACAAAAGTGTCAGTAAATAAATTGAACTGCAGCTCATTGTTGTAATTGATTATGTAATCTCATTATCATGATGTCGATCTAAAGGAAGTTGTTTGAAATACACAAAACGTTACACTACTTTGCTTCGCTTAAAAATTAATCCAAACAATAGTTCAAGCAATAACGAGAACAAGATTAGACTTCTGAGCAGCATTGATTTTTTCAAATTTTATTTCTTGTAACAATACAGAGATCAAGACTAATGTAATTGTTATCATCGCAAAAGGATTATCACCGCAAAAGATTTCAAACTAATCAAACAGATCCAATTGTTACGCTTGCACCAGATCAAGCATATTTTGGACATATATTGCATCTGACCAACCTAGCAAAATATTGAAGTCCATTCTCGAAGAAGCGAAATGGTTCGTATCTAAAAAATGGAAAAACAAGGTTTCTCTGTCTGACGTTCGTCCGTCACGAGCAAAGAAAACAAGAAAACTTCTCAACCCGTTTCAAAAAAACATATCTCTTAAACAATTGTTACGCTAGCACCGGATCAAGCAGATTTTGAACATATATTGTCTCTGGCCATCCTAGCAAAATATTATTGAAGTCCATTCTCAAAGAGGCGAAATGGTTCGGATCCAAAAAATGGAAAAACAAGGTTTATCTGTCTGACGGTCGTCCGTCACAAGCAAAAAAAAACAAGAAAACTTCTCAACCCGTTTTAAAAAAATATTTCTCTTAAACGAATTATAAGCAAAAAAGTAGGCAAATATTTTTAAATAATTGAAATAAAAAGCAAGAACGTTAAAATTCAAATTGATAAACTTATTTAAAATTCTTTAGAATTGGTTTTTATTGTAAAATTATTTTATTATAAAGAATTTTATTTTTAAGCAAGACTTTTTGGTCCCTCGAGCCGGAGAATTATTTTAGTATCGTCATCAAATTTCATGGAATTACGCTGAAATGTTATTATGATTTTACTGACTGTTATACATTATGATTAATAGTTTTAGCTTAAATACCACTTAAACTGCCACAAGGAACCTACCCAGATTTGATGGAAATTTATATGAGTGGGAGTTGTTTTGCGACGTTTTCAGGTAAGAGGTGAATAACAACATGATTCTAACGGATGTTCAAAAACTGTTGGTATCGTCAGTAAATAAATCAAACTATTCATTGTTGTGATTGTTTGTGTGATTTTCATTTGGTTTCTTGAGAGCGAATCAAGGAAAGTTGTTTGAAATGCAAAAAAATATTAGAATACTTCTTCAGTTATATCAAACTAGTCAACCACAAATATATCAAACTATTTATTCCTATCCGTAATGATAAGAAAGCGCCATTACTGTGTCGCGGTTCAACAAACAGCTTATGGATATTTTTCATACTGTTGATATATTGTATAGGTGCAGAATGCCCTTAGACTTCGCAGTTAAGTTTTGTCTTAAAGATCCTCTTTTAACCACGATGTATCAAGATTACCTAAAATCTAATCACTTTACATGTATTTTCAGATGCATGCTAAACTGCTTATGGTGCGGTACATTCATATACCTAGCCAAAATCAACAACGACTAAACAATAGATGCTACTTTTAATTGTGTTTATTCATTCAACAAACTAAGACGTGATTTTTAATAAACACTTTGAGCATTTATTAGTACAATTTCGTTCTTCAGTGAGTAAAGATTTAAGAGAATTGTTTAACATTGTATGAGCAGTATGAGCACAGTAGTATGAGCAAAATTCTAGCGCGGAAAATGGGTTTTTCAAATCTTATGGATTTTCATATGAATTCTAAAAGCTCTTAGAGATGGAGAAAAAATTATATAAAAATTTCAATTTTTTTTCCGGTTTTATTAAGTTTTTTAGTCTAAAGCCGTATTTTATTTGCCAAATTACACTAACAATTTCATGTATCCAAATCCAAGTCTGACAAAATAGTTGGTTGTGAAAAGTCGGAATTGTATTTTAGTTCGCCTACTCAACACGTACTTCGCTACCCATCATTTTTTATTTCAAAAAGTTGTCAGAATTTCAAAATTTTGAATTTTTGACGTCTTGAATTTATTAATATAACTGTAAATATGAAATTTAATAAAATTGATTTTTTGTTAAAATATCAGTTATTTTTATATTATTATAATGATGATTGTACATGTTTGAACTTTTTTCTATTTTGCAGCAGTTCGATAATATAAAACGTAGTTTGGTAATTTTGGATTTTTGAGATCAATTAAACTCAAGTAAGTAAAGAAGTAATTGGAATATTTTCAATTCAAAGGTATGGTTTGAAGTTTCTCAGAAAAAAACTACAATTCACATTTTACGTGTTTCGGATCGGATTCGAACCTACCCTCGTCAGTGCCCGGCTCGAATCCTTGGGCAGACACGCTATCGATTACGCCGTTGAGGCGATGACAATTTCAAAGTTGAAACTTCTTCATCACTTAATTATTTTTTACTTAAGTTGAATTTTTCCACTGTCATTAGACTCCATATTATGGAAAAGCTTTTACATTATATGGGATTTTTTGCATTAAATTTCTGGACAATAGTAGTGGTAGTAGTTTAGTAGTAGTAGTTTGGTAATATAAATATAAAATATTATATAGTGATATATTAGAAAGGTAATTATAAATTTTTGTTGGTGTCGAAAATAGTTTATTAATATAGTTAGTAGTGTTATAAAGTTCTTCAGTTCATTTTAAATTGTAAAACTCTAAAACAAAAATCATTGTCTCCCATTCATATTTGTTTTTCTCATATAAAACTTTGGTCACACAAAGTATTTAATATTTAATCAAAATTATTTAATGCCTGTTTTTTTAGGGATATATCTTATGGATCCAGATAAACGAATATTATTACAGGTAAAAATTATTTGTTTAATACTAATAAGGATGTTAGGTAAAGTCTAACACAGTTGTTCAACACAAACAAATATTAGGTTAGCCTAATTCTCATATTTAATCTATAAACTTGTGTTATAGGCTATTGCTGAGGATTTTCTTGATTCCACGAGCAGTTCATCCTCGTCGTCTCAGTCAAGCTCAAGTTCATCACCGAGTAGCAGTGAAAATGACACAACTCATGCTAAAGTATCGAACTTTCTTAAGACTGTATGTGAATATAGTGATGCGGATTTTCAAGTTCATAATATTTATCATAATATTTATTATTTTTTTAAGCAGAGAAAAGCAAGAAAAGCAAGATTTCCTCGTGTATCTTCTTTTTCTCCTCGAGTATTTTATCTTTTTTTAAATTATTTAGAGTTTGTTGGTCTTCTTTTCTTTTTGCAAGCATCAGCAACCGCTCCTTTTCTCATTTTCTGATTCGCTTTTCCTTTGGCTCTGGATTTGGCTCTGAATTTGGCTCTGAAGTCTGAGAAGACAACATCGAAGAATCGCTCTTCTTTGAACTTGAAACCAATTTACTAGCACTGCTAGAACGTGGTATTTTCTGTCCTCCTATATCCAAGGATTGATAGAAAGAATACGAATAATCCGATCGTAAATACTCCTGATTCAGGAACTCATCCATTAGCTCCATATGTGGAGCAACCGATGGGGCGGCACCACTACGATTGTACTACTATCAACAACCGTTTTGTACGCTGATTTCAATGTTTTTATTTTATTTTTTATTGCATCAGACGTGTATGGTTTTTCCTGCAATTTAAGAAATAGAATCAAACAAATGAAATAAACAGTAGATTTTGGTCTAACCGAGACACCTGATGAAGTTAGACCTTCCACTAAGTGCTCGTATACAAATTTCTTTTTTTTAAATGGTATAATTCTCCTTTCCTACTACAAGCGCAACGTAGAAGCATTTTCGTTTCTTCAGTTGACCATAATCTTCTTGTAGAGCTGAATTTGTGTAAACAAAATTATTTAACGTAATTAATTGTTATTCGGATGTCTTTAATAGAAGTATTATTACATACTACAGTCTTTTTAGCATACCCTGAGCAAACTTTTCTTCCATTTTCAAACTTTAAATTAAATATAGGTAATAAAACAAAATATTATACAACACAGAATAATGGCTAAACTCAAAAACTTTATTAATTTTCACTTTAAATTAACACGTAGAACTATCAAATTATAACGATAATAAAAAATTCAATCAGTTTACTGATTTTTAAATTTTCTGAACAAGTACTACCAACCTCCAGAAAACACTTGATATCCAAATCGAATTCTATCGTTCATTTTATTTGAAAATTGCGTTTTGGCAGTTCAATGCGAATTCCGATTGGGCAAATAAAATACTAGTTAAATCTTTTAGAAACACGGACAGACAACAAGCTTGCTTTTTAAATTTGAGACTAATCCCATAATGGGAAGTAGCTGAAAAATTGATGATAAAATTCCACCCAACACAACTGTCAAATCTCAAGTTAAATAAGAGTGTGTAAAAATGAAAGATTTCTCTACTTCGTTTTACGTACTTACCTTTCGACTTATAAGAGACATAGGTTAGGTAGACTAAGGATAGTACATAGTTTTACTCTTAAAATTTTGTACTGATTTCACTTAGAAAAAAAAATGGTCACCCTCAACATATGTAACGTAAATGGTCACCCTAGACATATATTCGTTTATTCCATCCGGCACCAGATGTCACTTTTATTAGTGCTAATTGATTAGTGCTAAAACTAATTTTCACTTGAAAAATAATGCAATTTCTTTTTCAGCAGCTAACTAAAAAAATTTTAAATCACTGCATATATCTAGAAAACATCTGTTTTTTATTTATTCATACATGGCCGAGCCGAGTCAACTTCTAATCGAAAAAATGATAATAGCTTTAAACAATTTTTCCATGGATGATATGAAATTTTTTCTAAAAAGCAGAACTCGAAAACAATACAGCACAACCTCTGTTTACATATTTTTTTTTTAAATGCTGCAGCTAACTTCTGCTAGAAAAAACATTTTAGCATGTCAACTTTTTTACATTGGTAGTATGGTATTCTTTTTGAGTAGCACAACAAGCACGACAATAGAGCAATACACCACAGCCTTTGTTTTTGTTTTTTTGCCAAATGGCGGGACTAATTCTGCTTAGCCTTCTGCTCGAATAATCGTTTTAGCCTGTCACCATTTATTTATTGGTGATATGGAATTTTTCTTGAGTAGCACATCCAGGACAACTATGGTACAATACAGCACAACATGCGTTTGTTATGTTCTGTTAAATGGCGGGGCTAACTTCTACTCGAAAAAACGTTTTAACGTGTTTAAATTTTTACGTCGGTGGGTACGAATTTGTTTTGAAGTAGCACAACTCGCACAACTTTAACACAATACAGCACTCATTTTATTTTTTTTTTTAAATGGCGGGGCTATTTGAAGAAATGATGTTAGCGTTATAAAAATTTTCTGTTAGGAATACGAAATTTTTGTCTGAGTAGTACAACCAGCACAATTTAAGCACAATACATTACAACCTTTGTTTTTTATTTTTTTTCAAAGTGGTGGGGCTAACTTCTGCTCGAAAAATCGGTTTAGTCGGCCAACTTTTATTCATTGCTTAAATGCAATTCTTTCTGAGTAGCACAACCAGCACAACTAGAGTACAATACATAACAACCTTTGTTTTTCATTTTTTTCAAAATGGTGGGGCTAACTTCTGCTTAATCTTCTGCTCGAATGCTTTCTGCTCGAAAATATCCTTCTGCTCGAAAAATCGTTTTAGCGTGCCAACTTTTATTCATTGTTGAAATGAGATTCTTTTTGAGTGGCACATCCAGCACAACTGTAGCACAATGCAGCACAACATTTTTTCTTTGATTTTTGCAAAATGGCGGGGCTAACTTTCATTCGAAAAATGGTTTTAGCGTGGTGTAAGTTATTCTGTTGGTGATACGATATTTTTTCAGTAGCACAACCAGCACAACTATAACACAATATAGCATTTATTTTGTTTTTGATTTCTTCCAAAATGGTGGGGCTAACTTCTATTCGAAAAAAATGATGCTAACTTTGTACAAAAATTCTGTTAGGGTTACGAAATTTTTGTCTAAGTAGCACAACGAGCACAATACAGCACAACCTTTGGTTTTCATTTTTTTCAAAATGGCGGGGCTAACTTCAACTCGAAAGATCGCTTTTGCGTGTTTAAATTATTCTGCTGGTGGTACAAACTTGTTCTTGAATAGCACAACTAGCACAACTCTAACACCCTACAGCAGACCCTTTGTTTTTCCTTTTTTCCAAAATGGCGGGGTTAACTTTTACTCGAAAAAATGATTTTAGTGTTATAAAATTTTTCCACTAGGGATATGAAATTTGTTTCTAAATAGCACAACCAGCACAACTCGAGGACAATACAGGACAACCTATGTTTTTTTAGATTTTTCAAAATGGCGGGACTAACTTCTGCTCGAAAAATTGTTTCAGCGTGCCAGCTTTTTTCCATTGGTGATATGGCATTCTTTTTGAGTAGCACATCCAGCACAACTGTAGCACAATACAGCACAATCTTTATTTTTAATTTTCATAAAAATGGCGGGGCTAAGTATGGTGACATCTAAAAATAAAACCCTCAGTACAAAAACAAATAACAAGAACAAGATTAGAACCGTATGAAGCATTAATTTTGTAAATTTCATTTCTCGCAGCAATACTATGATCGAGACTATAATTTGTTTGTAAAAGGATGCTGTTCCGGTGAACTTTACTTTCGATTAATAAAACAAAATCGATTTTACGTTAGCAACTGATACAGCAGATTTTGCAACATAAAATATCTCTGGCCTAATGCTTACTAGCAAAAATTTATTACAGATTAAATGTCGTTTTTTCACATAAGTTGTAGTTATTGAAAATATGCATTAACCCTAAATGAAGAGGTTTTCTGAGAAGCTTGGCACTAAGATAAAAATAAAATCTATAGTTGATTTATTTTGTTTGTTGGGAAAATTTAACCAATAATATTAATAAATCAAACAATGATATATGATTGTAAAACGACAATTAACAAAATAAATCAATACAACCGCGTGGCAAAGTAGTTGGAGTTGAACTCGGAGTATAGGTGGATCCATACAATTAAGTGTTTTAGTCAATATGAGATGGAATTACCATCTCATATAACCTGCCATACAGTTATTAGTTTCAAGCTTCAAAAGCGTCAAATACTAAGATTGTGGTACCTTTTAAACAATATTTACATGAAAAACAATTTATGTGAAAAATAGAAACCATAACCGTTCACCCATCCATAATTAAACTAACGAACACCAATTTCATAATAAGCCCATTATATTCATAAAAAATATATTTTTTGTTTATGCTTAGCTCTCCCCATGCCCAAACATATTATTTGAACTTACATAATCGAAACCCAATAAAATAAAATTATCGATTAAAACCATTTATCAAATATACTTATGTTAAATAATAATCCGATTTCACCCCCAACAAATATTTTCATATTTATTTTTCGTGTATCCCAAATAAAATAAACTGACAACAAAAATAAAACATGATTTCTCAGGAAAAACGACAAACAAAGCGCTATTTGAATGTATACGGAAAAATAAGAGATTTTCGTGTATTTTGTTTGATTTTCTTTTTTATGATTTAGTTTTTCCTTATTTCGTATTTTGCACAAATTACAAACATGATGAGAGAAGAGGGAAAATA